>VZTN01005344.1:0-63570 GCA_013400515.1 Erpornis zantholeuca | reverse complement strand
GGCACTGGGCACTTCCAGGTACCTGTGGGTAGCAATCTCATACAGAGATGTCTTCATTCATGCCACGGTTGCCACTTCTAAAGCACTAAGCCCTGTCTCCAGGCACCCTGACAGAATTTCAGAGGGAGAAAAAGCAGAAGACCAGAAAAATGTGGGAGCAGGTGGGCAATTCTTACTTGCCAGAAGTACAGTTTAGAACAAGGTGGCACAGAGGGATCAGGGAAAAGCAGCTACACAGCAAACCCCATGCTCTTGGAGAAGTAACATTTTTGCTGGAAAGCAGGGTGTGCTTTCAGCCCCTTCAAGACTGATGCTTTGTAGCACTATTAAATAAAGTGCCTTGACTAAATTTTTACTTTGAAATATTCAGGAATTTATACATAATTACAAGATTTTTGGGTTGGTTTTGGCAGAAGGAAGTGGGTGAGATTGCATTTTGTTCTTTGTAGCCTCTAAAATAACATTTTGTTTCATTCAAGCAGGGATGTTCAGAGGTCCTTTGATGGGTAAGTCATTTAATTTCAATTTCTGAATGGAGCAGGATCTGTCAACTGAAATTACCAGAGGCAGAGACACCTTTTCTGGCAGTACAACTGTACTTTAACAAATACTACCAAATTCTGCTCACTGCTGAAAACACACCTAAAGGTTGAACAATACGAGGTGACAAAGTTTCAGCTAAATAGTTTATAAGGAGTAAATGCCTGCTTATCAAACACCATTTTTTTCCTGAAGCTGTTTACCCAGAACAGAGGATGGACTTCACTTTGCATTTCCTTTGGAATGATATAAAGCAAGGGACTGTGATGTGAGCATCTCTGGATAAATGAACATGCTCAGTCACTTGTGCAAAAAGCATCTGTTTTATTCAAGAGACAGCAACTGATTCACCAAATTACTGGCTGGGCAATCCTGGAAATGGGGGAGTTAGATTTAGGTTTTTGCTCTGGAGATTAGTGCCATTAGTTCTCTGTCTCTGTCTAATTTATTCAAGTCTCCACTGAAAATACTTAAATTCATTCTGGGGAAAAAAAACCTCAAAAAGTCAGAAGTTTTCAATGGATGATATTGCATTTCCTTGCTTATAGCTTAATCCTCAAGTCTGAAATATTTGTGTCCTACAGATAGATTGCTTGGGCTATATGGAAACCCTCAGAGCAATTTAGACTACAAGTGAAATCTGTCTCTATCCTGAAGCTTTTTTTGATTAAAAGCAGCACACAAGTGTCATTCCACAGACTACATGCTTTACAAACTAGGATGCAATTAGAGATTTACCTAGCATATTAACTCCCTGACATCTTACATGGACCATGCAATTTTCCATTTTGCTGTGAGTTTTTTCTAACAACTTTCTTTCCTTCTGCAGCTTCACCATTATATCACACATATGCATCATCACCCACATGGTATACTAGTGGTGAGTAGTTTGAGCAGCATCTGTCTAGGAGAACAGAAGAGGGTATTTAAGGCTAAATTACACAATTCTTATGAATATTTTCAATAATTCCATAAAAGCAGTCATTTTTCATTTCTAAGGGGCGAGCATTTTGATTTATTTCAAGCATCTCTCAATGTCTTCTAAAGATCAAGTAATTGCAATTATATGTGGTCATTTTTTCAGTCCTCCTTCCCATCAGTAGGTTTTGTGTTGATAACTGCCTGTTTTCTATTGTATAATTTCTGTTTACTTATTAAATATAAATATCAAGTAATATTAAAAGCTCTTGTGGAGCTTTGACCCTGGGTATCACTATACAGACACCAATGATTTGCCTTTCCAGTTGATGGAGATCCACACTTCATTATATCAGTGCCACAAAAAAAGGATGCCATTTGTTTCAATATCAATGAGAGCCCTGGTATGATCTTAAATTTAATAAATGACCCAGTTACAGGTGAGTGTTTAACTTTTTTTTAAAAATGCAGGATACTTCTAATAAAATGTGTTTAAAGGCCATTTCTCTCTCTATAATGCACAACCTTTTTTTCCCAACAAACTTAGCAAGAGGTCCTGTAGCTATGATAAGGTACCATTACCATGACTGTTTCCACTTCTTGAAGCAAAATGAACTTTTAAACTTACTTTGAAAACCACTGTGAGGGTTGAGAGTGGTAATTTGTCTCAGTGAATTGTAGTAGAAGCAATATAGTAGAAAATAATCCTTAGGTTGCCAGTTTGTGAAATATCTGGTAAAGAGAGACTGATGTCACCCACACTCTCTGTCCCCATCACAAACTCTCTGTGCTTTGGGAAAAATTTAGCTTCTCTCAACAAAATGGTGGTTGGCTTTGTGAAAATTCACAGAACAACCCCCAGAAGTTTATTTTACTTTGGTAAAAACATGCACAAGTAATTCTGATATTTTTCAACTCATATTTAATTTCTTAAGTTGTTGTTAAATTTTCAAGACACTCCTTGACATCAGTTGATCAGGTCCTGTCTATAAAAAATCCTTGTTGTTTCGTTTCTGTATCAGGCATCACAGTCAATGGAGAACTTATTGGTGATAAGAAAACAAACAGTGATTCAAAGATCCAAAACACATATTTTGGAAAACTTGGCATTGCAAATAAGCACCTGGATTTCAAGCTGACAGTAACTCCTAAGACGATCACAATCCAGAATGGTGATGAAAAAACAGCTTTCACCTGGCTGGACTCAGTCACCTTGCAACAAGCAGGGTAAGATTTACAGAAAGGCTCTCGTTTTATTTTCTACACTTCTTAAAATATTTTAAAATGTTGATCAATAATATACTTCTAAAATTTGTTGTGTGAATGTACAGAAGAAATTGATTCAAACCCTGTTGGATTCTGCTCTCTACTTTGTTGTGTAACTACTGAATTATTCACAAATTCCTCTCCTTGGAATAAGTAAATGAAGATTTCCCCCTGATTTTCTATTGCTATGACTAAGGTAAAACTAGATTTGGTATTGTGCTTAATGTAGCAGTGTCTTGCAAATACTAAAGTAGTAACTTCAGACATACTGGGTAATCTTTCAAAGGCATAATAATGTTCCATTAAAAAAAAATCTCCATTTTTAAAATTGAACTTGTGGCAATTACAGAATTGATACCTTTGTTCTTGTCAGCTGGTATATTTCTCATGGGATCTACTACAGAATCATTTATATCTGTGCAGAAGGTTTATAAAAGGAACAAGCAACATTTTCTCTTCCTCCTCCTTTACATGTCATTGCATAGAATAAAATTCCTGCCTTCTCAAGGCCTGGCAGGGCAGCAGAAAGAGCAAACTGTCATTCATACACATACTTTTATTGTGATAAACACATGGATGATATCACTAACACAATCAGAAGCAAATCTTCTTTATCCTAACACTAAAATAGGAAATTTGTGAGTTGACTTCTCTGAAAAACTAAAGGAAAAATTGTCATGTAGCAGCCAGGCAAGGGAGTGATGGTTTTATCAATAGAATTTGTATACTGAGCATGAGGTGCTGTATCTACATATCACAAACCTATCTGTGACTAACTACATTGTTAAAGGACAGATTTTGCTAAAATCATCTTACTGAAAAGTTTAAAGGCCAGGTAGCCTTTCCAGTGTCATATAATAGGATTCTGTGATTGAGAACAGAGAGATTCCCATGGACCAAACTCCTAGGCAGCAAATCCTCTCTCTTAAGAAACACTGAGCAGTTTATAAAGCCACATTTGTTTCTTCTTCTCACATTTCTTCCTGTTGCTGTTAACTCTGGTAAAGACAATGCTCTAAGTCATGTTTTTCTTTTTTCCTCAGTTTAACTTTGATAATTAACAGAAAAAAAAATCTGGTGCTCTCAATGGGCAGTGGTGTCTCATTTGTTGTTGTCTTGCACCAAGTGTGGAAGAAACATCCTCTCCACCAAGATTTCCTAGGACTCTATACACTGAAAAGCGATAAACTGTCTGAACAGACCCATGGATTATTAGGTATGATTTTGCTTAGTGTTGCTGGTCTTTCCTTATGAGGCTACATAATTTATAGACAGAATATTGTACTTGTGCTGAGAATAATCACACCCAGAAATTTCAGAGATCAACATGCATTATTTGATTTAAAAAAAGCTGAGGACTTGGAAAACATGTAAGAATACAATGGACTAGACAAGACACCAAGTGAGGATATCTTGAAGGATATCTAGGATATCTAGAAAAGGCTGTAATTGTTCTGTGCACTCAGAAGCTGGAACTTACACTCAGATGATGTGGATGCAATTCTGGATTATAAACACAAAATAATACTAATAATACCATAGGCATATGTTCAGCCTTACCTGAAACTTGGTGTTTGCTTATCCAATCAAAACCCTTAAGGCACATGGAAACCAGCACAGGAATGTAGAAAATCCGGGATTTCCATTCGGTTTGTTTCTGTTTTAATGCCTGAAATGGTAATTTTGGCCTCTCTTTCTAGGACAGTTTTTCCGGCCCATTGACTTCACCATACTTGAAATTCATCCTGGGTCTGATCCCAAGAAACCAGATGCCACAATGATTGTTAAAAACAATGAACTGACAGTAACAAGGTACAAAATAATGAAGTCCTTAGCAAAGACTTAGGCAAGATTGTCTTGTCCAGGTGCAGTTCCTACCTCAGTACTCCCATGGCTGTGTTTTCCCTTGCAGGGGCTGGCAGAAGGATTACAGAAGAGATCCTACACATGGGGTTGATATTCCTTGCTGGTTTGTCCATGACAATGGAGCTGGGCTGATAGACGGTGTTCACACAGATTATATTGTTTCCAGTCTCTTTTAAGCAACCACAACTTCCTCCAAATTCACAGGCAGACAATATTTGTTTGAAAGAACAATATTTTCAACATCTGAGAACTATTCAAAGCATATAAGCATACCATGTTTAGCAAGGACAATGGTCCTTGATGGATGATGGGTTCTCATAGAGAGTTTTACTGTGTATTTGATCCAATCTGAAGTGCAAGATCCCTCATCCTCTGAAATGTCCTCCTTATTAGGTTTAAAATTCTGACTTAAAATGTTACTTTGTAAAACATAACAGAAACCCTCTACCCAATTTTTAATCAATAATTGAGTGTCAGGAGTGATTAAATAAAAGCATCAGTACTCAGTGCCTGGTTCTGTTATTCCAACAGCTCAATGTTCTCATTGCACTTTTACAAAGCCCAGGGTGCCAGACATGTTCTGAAATTGAGCACAAGAGGACATCTGACAGCCCAGCCCAGGTTTTGGGATAATCCTGTGGTACTTGGAACCACTTGACCTCTTGACTGTGCAGTGCTGAGGGCTGCTGCCAGCACAGGAGGTGACTGTTGGCATCCAGGACTTCTGAATTTTAGCATTTTAATTTGAACCTAACTTTTGAATGTCTGAATCTTTATAAATTAATGAAACACCACAGGTGCAAGCAGCACTCACATTTAAGTAATGATAGCTCTTTTGGACTCTATCTTTCTTGAGTAAGACCATTCCTTCTGTTCCCATAAAAGAATTCATGAGCACATTCAGGGCAAGTGCCCCATTTATTTATACATTCATTTTTTACAGTAAGAAATTGCAAACTTTTACTTCCAAAGCAAAAAACCCAACCAACCAAAAACATGTTCTCCCCCCCATATTTCTTATTTACTTCAAGATTTTTTTTTCCATCAAATCAGCCACAAAAAGGCAGTTGTAGTCTCACATGACAAAGCAGAAAATTCCCCAAGAGTAGTAGGACAAGGGAAGTCATTGTGTGGAAAACTAGAATGCAGACACACAGAGAAAAGAGGAGTGTACTGGGAGAAACAGATGATATAAGATGTGATGGGTTACTTTGAAAGAAAAAGGATAGTAGTGAACAAAAATGCAACATAAAAATCAAAGAGGAAAAAATCGAGGAAAAATATACTTCATGTAAATTTAGGGGAGATACAGGCCTTTTTGAGGAGCAAAATCCTTTACTGAAAGCAGCAGTTTTGTAAAAGAGAAAAAATAGGTGAGGGGAGAGGGTGTCACAGAGGCTGCAGATCTTCGCCTGCTAAATCCAGAGAGAAATGGTGAAAGAAAGCAGTAATTTCTATAGAAGGTAATAAGTGACTGAAAAAGAAGGAAGGCAGGGAGAGCAACAGGAAGGAGTGAGGGAAGACCAGAACATTGGAACTAGTGATGTTAAGTTTACATGGTTCTAAACTTTTATTGTACAAGAATTAATTAGATGGAATAGAATGAAAAAAAGCAATGACCCATTTTGGATCCTGAGACAGGAGCTGTGGCACTGCCCATTGGGGCTGGTCCTGTCCTCACTTTCTCCATTGACACAATAAAGCACAGCAGTGGACAGCAGACCTTGACCTACCTGGCTGGCAGAGTTTGAGCACAAGGCAATCCTGGGCCAGTCAGAACTTTCCTGTTTGATTTGTGGGGATGAGGCAAATCTCTGGAGCTGGCATGAGTCTTCTCTGTGACTGAATTGGGAGCCATGAGTTTCTCTCAGGGCCTCTGGTCTCCTTTTGCATGGCTCGTGTTCAGTAAGTGCTCCAAGATTCCTGCAAGGTAGGAGATAACAGTAAGTATAGCTAAAGGTAACAGGAAGGGCAGAAAAAAGCAGCAGACAGATGCTTACAGTTAGATAAAACATTTACTCCTCCTGCTGATGGCTACAGTGCTGGTTAAAAGAGAAGTGTGAGGATATATCCTGTGAGATATACATAGATCTCACAGAGATATAGATATCAGATATATATCTCACAGATATATATACAGATCTATACAGGATCTGTATATACAGATATATACAGATCCTGTATAGATCTGTTACATATACACTGACACTATCTTGCATTGGAATTAGAAATTACAGAATGCCAAATATTCATTACTGCATCTGCCTTCAGCTTCTGAGCAAGGGAAAGGAACACAGGAAATCAGAAACCCACCAGAAGTCACTTTGTGGCTTGGAAAGCACAGGAGGGGAGTCACTAAACAACAATATATGACAAAATTCAAGTGAAGAAGAGTGGCATGGCTCCTACTTGCAGAATGGAAAGCACATGTGCAGAGTGGAAGCAGCAGTACACAGATTTGGGAGCTGCAGTAGCCAGGCACACCAGCAACTTCGGGCTGCTGCAGAAAGCACAGAAATCTCTGTCAGCACTACTTGTCTATTCAAAGTCAGATAAAATCTTTGAACAATGTGAAGAGTTTCTATTTTACCTTAATAAATTCCCTGGCCCAGACCTTCTTTGCAGCAAGGGAGAACTGGATTAACAGGGCAGCAGCTGCCTGGGGAACCTCAGACACTGCAGTTTGAGTGCAGCTCTCAAGCATGGCTGTACCTGTCTGACCCTCACTTAAAGCAGAGGGTTCCAGGTGAAAGCTGCACAGCCATGAGCCACTGCTCCCTGACCAGCATTCTTTCTATCCCTGCAGCTGGCAGCAGGGTGGGAGGGGACACATAGACACCCTGCAACTGAATGCAGGGAATATTTAATTTGCAGTAAGTCTGCTGATACAGCCCAAACTCAACAGCTTGTGATTCAAATCCTGAGATCATCTATAATGGAAACAATCAGATTGGGAAGCCTGTTTTTGATGCAGTGAAGTGAGCAATCTGGTGCTTCCAGTTTCCAAATTCCACATTGTTTGCCATGTAATTTGTCCAGCAAAGTCAGCACCTTGAAAGTACAAGCAATTCACACAAACATATCTTGGCATCGTGTCTGCACAATTCTTTTAAAAAACAGGCTTCTAATTACACAGTTTGTTTTAGCTTATTGACTTTGGCAAGAAATTGTTTCTCTTTGAGTACATTGCTTTAAAATAATAAAATTTTTCCAGTTATATATTATTGGCAGGATGGAAAGTAACTTCTGTTAAGCTGCCTACAATGCTGGCATATTTATGGGTTCAAAGATACAAAGGAACTGAAATTGTAAAACAAAATCATTTTGGAATGAAAACTTACAAAAAAACTGAAACTACAGTTTGGATTCTTTGGGCAGAGGCTTCTGTGTGTGTTTACTCTGCAGTGTTACCTCCGTGCACAGCAGGTTGGGTTTGAGCTGTTCATTATTTGTAAAACATCTTCCAATGTTTGCAAAATGTATGAAATGGTGCCAAAAAAACTGCTAACTTTTGGGGTTGAAATGCTGTCTTTTGCAACCAGAGGTTTTGCAACCAGTCAATGGCTGTTCTGCAGATGTTTTCAAAGGGGAGCCTCAGAGACTTTTGCAACAATGAACTGCACCACAGCTGGTGTGGGTTTGCATCCCACACATAGCCCTGTTCACTGCTGGTTTCATACTTTGAATGCTCTCATAGAACAAGATCTCTTCAAGAGAACCATGATACAGAAATGAAATCGAAAATGAGAGACGCGGTTAACTAATACTGCCTTAAACTTCATTTACACTACCATTTATAACTGGACAGAGTTTTAGAAATCGATTACTGTTTGCGTGACACATTTGTTGGCTTGGAGGATCCCACTACTGATTTTTTATTTGGAAGCGTAAGTCCACGTGTCCAAATCAAACTGTGAGCTGATAATGTCAATTTTATTTAGCAAAAATCTTCAACAACAAAACCACATTGCAGATTAGAAACCATTTTCAAATAGCAAACAAGCAAGCACAGTCATATCTTGAAAGTATAATTATTTCAAGGTAAAATATTTGTGACATTTATGCATAGAGTAACAGTAAGGCTTTAACTGTGTGGTTTTCTTGATGTAAGTATCAAAAATACTTGGAACAGCTTCATTTGCATAGTTCTCTTCACAGAAATTTCTTTTCTAGGGAGTTAGATCTATTGACCAGCAGGAAACAGGATCACTGGCTGACTCAAGCCTGTAATCTTTCTTGTACAACCTGAAATTAAATCAAAACAAGAGAAATTGTGATAACACAATCAAAGGGCAGGACCAGAATTGCCCTGATGTGCAGATGGCACCAGGATTCAGAGGCTTGTGTGGGCAGAGCTGCACCTCAGCACTCCCAGGCCCTGCACACTCACACCATTTTTTCCCCATCACAGACATGTGTTAAAAGCAATTGAAGGACAGAAAATTTTTCTCATGGTAAATCCAGCTGAGGAAACACCCTCCCTGTCCTTGAAAACGATGCAAGCTGTAGCCCCAGGGTATAATTATTTCCCCTCAATGAAACAGGAGCCTTGAGCTCTGTGGCCTCACTTAAACAACAAATTCAGGCTGTTAGGGAAAAACTAAAGTGCAAGTTATTTACACCAAAGAAGTGTGTAATACTAACAAACACTGTCTAACAAACACTCCCTCAGTTTCATTTCTTTTGATCTCTGGTATTTACTGATAAAGTACATTTCAAAGCACACACATCCTCCATGTCTGTTACCTGGAAACTCTGTGCTCAGATCCAGACACTCTCAGGAGTCTTTCCACAGGTCTCTGATTGTCGTTGGAGTTATCCCCAAATTGTGCTTTTGAGTAAAATTGACCTAAGCAACAGACACGCAAATTATTTAAAAATACAAACCAGCTGAGTATTGCTGTTTGTTTAACCCAAATGGCAGCTCTAACACCAGGAGAGCAGCTCTTTATCTCAGAAAACAAAACAAAGACCATGTTTGGATGCTCCATTAGTAAGTTTAGAAAATTCCTGTTTCAGCTGTGATCTCCTGTTATTCTTAACTGTCTCCATGGCAAGGTTCAGCCTTACTCTGATGAGTTTTCACAATTATTTCTTTCTTGTGGTTTTTGGAATATGCAGCCTCTCCGTTTCCAAAGTTTCCAAAACAACTTTGACTTAGGTCCCAACAGGATTTTTGGAGCCGAGACATTCAGGAGCAGCTGGCTTTCATTTTCTAACCATGATTGTTTACAATTTTATGTCTATTATTTATAGTCTATTATTTGACATCAAATGAATTTGCTGCAGCAATCATGTCATTCCACAGCTCTGTTGGGGTTAAGCCCAACTATTACTTGTGTCTTATTTTGACATCTTCTAAACCCATAATGGGCCACTTAGGGTTGTGCCACTGGTGAGTGGAAAAGCTCTGTGTTATGTGTTATGTTTCCAGGCTGAGACCTCCCCTCTTCTGGACTGTTGGGCAGTAAAAGTTAAATGTCCAAAAAGACTTAATTAAATGCAAAGTTTCTCAAGAGCTCCCTGAAACAAAGCCCCGACTACACTCTCATTTCAGGACCTGAGTTACAAGACCATTCTTTGCTGCACACATCCATAATGATACACACCCAGAACTCCACTGACTTTGTCCGAAAAACGGTCGGTGTTCAAGAAATAGAGCCCAAGGAAATCATCTGGAAACCTGACCAAGGAAATTTTTACTGTGACCATATCAGGCAGTGATGCTGTAACACTTCTTTCCTTTTCAACTGACACTGTCAGCCTAGGGAGTAAATTATGAAATTATTTCAAAGAAGAAAATGAAGAAAGAATATGTATTTAACCGACATTAATCAAAATAATTTCATTCTTGCCTTTTATCTCTTTGCAATTGCAGTTTTCCTGATCTGTTTGTAGTTATTTTTAAGCTAGAAAATATTGAGTAGAATCTCTTTTCTCTCTGTGCTGCACAACAGGTCTTCCAAATATACCATGGGAGAATTTTTTGTTGATGAATACACCTTATTATCCATAATGACAAGAAATGCTCGGATGGGGAAAAAAAAATCTCACCATTTTAATGAGAAAAAAGGTAGACTAAGAAAATAATTCAATCTCTTTTATGAATAAGTCAAATACTTTTTTCTCAGATATTTCACAAGTTTTTTCAGACTTTGCCTTGCTTCTGAACCATTAATGTTGTTGTTATCCCAGGTGGGCTTGCAGAACATAAATGTGGCTGTCATTTTACTCCTGCACTCAGGTTTGGCAAAGCGATCCCCTGAGTGCTGGTGCAAGGGCTTGGGTGCTAGATTGAAGCAGGAGGATCATTCTCCTTGGCAAATTATACTGGGACATAAATCCAGCAAGTTCTTGGCTCTGTTTGGATTACAAGAATAATTGAAAGCAGTTGTTGTAGGACTTGTTATTGTCTAGAACTGTGTGTGGGGGAGCAGCAATGTGTGTCCTGTCTGCCCCAGGCCAGCATTGGATCCTTGTGGAGACTTATTCCAGCAATATATAAAGGCTGGGGGGGCCAGCTACACTCAGCTCTTCCTTGTGGTAGTGAAGGATCCTGTTCTAATTACTCTAACAAATAAAGTCTGCTTTTAAAGTATCCCTTCTCCTACAGGAGGCATTTAGTTACAGACAGCTATTCCAACACTTTATGCCTGCTCATAAAAAATGTCAGCTGCCCAGATGGGAGTTATTGCTAAAACTGAGGAGAAAGAAAACCCCAGCCTGTGTGGAGCCAAGCGCTGTATAAAAGGGACAGTAAATGTCAAAGCCATCACTTGGCAGCGCTTGCTCTGCCCTGGAGGAACACAAAGTGGCTGCTGGTGGCACCAGGGCTGCTCTGCATGGCTGTGGGTCCCTTCCTTCGGAACATAAATACATGAACAGCAGGCTGGTGGTGCAGTTGTTCTGGTTCTTTTTACACAGGCATGGAGAATTAAAATCAAATCTATTTCATTCTCCATCATTGAAATGGGGGATTATGAAGATACACTGCTGCTACTCACACTGAAATATTCGCTGGATAAGGACATTTGGAAGCACTTACTTCAGGAAACTGGGAAAGTAGAGGCCTGAATGAACAAAGATCTGACACAGTTTCAAGTTTAGGAAAGGACAGGGAGGTGTTTCTTACCCCTGGATGGTGGAGGAGGCTGATTTCATCCATGACAGCCAATTGTTCTTGTTATTGTGGCTTACAAGGATCGCATGAGTGTAGACATGGATTTGCACAGGGGGATTCACATAGTTAATATCAAACTGCACAAAGTGATTTATTCCATTTCCAAGTTTCCCCGTCACAGTGAGCCCTTTAATACAAATTTGTCAGGTGATTTTCCTCTTAAGGTACAAGTGATCTTAATAAACCTGCTCCAGTTCTGTTACTAAAACAACTTCAGGGTCTCTAATCTAGTTTTGTGGGACACAGTACCCTGGATTTCAGCTCCACATGCCCCAAGACTGTGGTGGGGTCACTAGAGCCTGTTTAACCCTGTGCTTCCACCTCCTGCATAGAGGTGTCTCTGTTCCATAATCACAGCAGGTGCCTGGTGCTTGGGCCATGGCTCCTTGAGTACAGGAGCACAGAAACACTGCTGTGCATCCAGAGCATGCACCTTTCTCTTGGCACACAGGGACCATGAGGTTTAAGGTCTCTGCATCCTCCAAAGCCCCAGGGACTGGGTAGGAAGAAATCCTAAGGACCAAGGATGTGATACCAGGAGGAGGAGGAGGCAACCCTCAACCAGAGCTGTGAGAAGTACCCTGAGCTGTTGCACCTTTAATATTGCCTAAAAGAAAGGCAGAATTCACCACAGCCTCTCTGGTCAGTGCAATGCAGCTGGTATGAGATGGCTCTCCATGAGAGGGGGTAATTCCCAAAGACACCAACTGCACTCACAGACCCAGTGACTCTCCTTGTCTTGGTTTTGGGGTAATGTGGCTCACTCACCTTGCTCTGGATCTGACAGCAGGTGGACAGAGCTTTGTGCATTTTTATCAATATTTAAGCAGATTCTTTCATTTTGTTTGGGTAATTGCATGAGAAGTTGTGGGTGTTCATTGGCTGAAAAGACAGAAGAAATATATCAGCAACAAAAAAAATCTAGCCTGTGCCCTGGATAGGTATAGCAAAAATAATTTATAGATTTATACCTAAAACATCAGTTATAGCTTTTATAGGATAGAATGATTAAAAACAAAGTAATAATTGTTGAAAAGCACACCTAGACACAGCGCCTTGATACGAATGAAACAAACAGATTTTTAAATATAGAGGGACAAGGAGTCCTTAAAAAATCTTAGGCTGAAGATCTGTTGTACTGCATTTCTTACACCCTTGAGCCAGAGAGGTTATCTCATGGAACATGGGGATATTTTTTACTTAAATGGAAAGAACTTGCCAAGGTTTGCAAGAAGAGGTAAAAGATTTTCATGGAGCTGATGCAGTCAGAAAAAGTATTCTTGCATGAAGAAGTGTACATTACAGTTCCATTAATAATTGAAATGGGACTAGGATGTGTATCACTTACCAATAGGTTGTGGTCTTACGATGTCTCTGAACCTGGAAACTGAAATAGTTAAAATTAGCAAGGAGAGTTTAAAAAAACATTTTTCTCTAAGTCAGCTGATTTACCAGGACAAATGCTGGACCAAAGCCTTTTCAGCAGAGCTCTTCACTGACTACTCTGAGGAGCTCTGCCTAAGACAAGATGCCCCAATGGGGAAAAAAGCACAACATGCAGTCCCTGTTTCTCTCAGGATGGACCATGCCATGGGGCCATGCTCAGCTGGAGCTGTGGGAGGGCTGAGAGCTCTTTTCAAGGGTCACTGTGCAGGGTTGAATGCAGCACACCCAGCCTAGTTCCTCTCACCCCACTGTGAGCAGCTACCTGTTGAAGACATCTTCCTGTTGCTGCCAGTTTGGAGCTCAGAGCGCCTTCGACCTGAAAAAAGGGGTTTTCCCAATGTTTTGTTGCTTTGGGTTTATGCCTTGCACCTTCCTCCCCACCCCGTGAAACAGGGAATCTGTCCTGCTTGTTGCCCACTGGATTTTCTGGATACCCCAGGACTGGTGAATTATTTTTATATCCATTTCTTTCAGCTTACTAATACATACTTTTCCCGATCTTTCACTTTTATTTTCAGGAGGTATAATATGTTTTTATTTCTGAAAAGGGACCAAGATTATTTTCAAAAATTTATAGTTCACTATAAAATATCTGTGGACAGAAATACATATAATAAAAACTAAATTGTATATCAAGTGGGCTTCTCAAATCCAAATGCATTTATTAAGATAAGGTTGATATGACCCTACATATAAAATGAACTTCATAGAATTATTCTGAATAGAAACAGAGGAGGAATACTTACCAGCAGGTGACCCCCTATAAGCACCTGGAGAAAGCAAAGAGAGTATTTGTGTTTTACTCATGTTTGCATCACATACCTTACAGGAGTGTCTCTGGTCAGGGAGTTTTCTGCTATTAAACTCCCCAGCACCACTTTGAAAGAGGCAACCTCCAAAAACAGGGCAGCATTTGGATTCCTTCAACACACTTCTGTGAAATAACTAGAGCAAAACCCAAGGTTCCTCATCTATAAGGTTATTAGTCAAATAAATACTGTTTCCAGAGAGGAAAAAAATACCAAAATCATCCTCAGAAGGCATTCTTCAGCTGAACTTTTTGAAAGATTCTTCACATGTGGTAGGAAGAAGCAAAAAACATCATTAACACCATTGAAGAACAACTTTTCTTCGAGACCATAGATAATTTTGACCTTTGAGACTTTCTGAATGGAAGATTTTCTCCCTTTGACCCTGTTACCCACCCAAAACCTGCACAGACTGTGGCAGGCATTGCTTACAATTTACTTAACACATTTTTTCAAATCTGAGAGGCTTCCCTCTATAGAACAACCACCACGAATTCTTTTACTTGTTTGGTTGGTTTTTTATTAGAGACTATGAAAATATGCCACTGGAAAAGAAGAAAACATTTACCTCCAGCTGAAAGACTGCCAGGCTTCTCATTATCTGTCAAGAGGAAGAGGGCCAGATTAGTATCATACAGTCAACACTGAATTACTTTGCCCATGTAAACCAGCAAACTGACAAGGTGTTTTGTGTTAAAGGATGGGTATATCCTTTTATCCACTTGCAAAACTCTGACTGAGGCCATGCTTCCCCCCGCATTCATTTTACCACTTAAACACTACAGAGAAAAGTGTGGAGAAGTTATCTCTGTTCTTACTACAGAAAAAAGTTTTGATTTGTCAGGAATGTAATAGTAACAGCCATTAGACTACCTTTAGTTAATATTTAAACAATTTTCCATTTCAATAGTAGTGCCTGTTTCATCACTTCACCTTTCAAAAAAATCCTGCATGTTTTATTTTGAAAGGAAGCCAATCCCTGAACTCCTGCCTCTGATTTGCCTCGTTACATCACTATCAAATGAACCTAAGTGGAAGTCAAGAACAATTAATCAGGAAGAGCAGAGTGTTGCAGGGGGGCTGTTTTTACCAGCCTCGGTGGGTTTGTTCGCCAGCTCCTTCTGCTGCTGGCCGGAGGGTTTGGTGACCACCATGGAAGTGAGGGGTGTGACAAAGCTGTACCGCAGGGACAGATCCAAGGCTTGGGCCTCCAGGGCCTTCTGGTCCTCTTCTTGTGCTGAAATACTAAAGTCTGTGTTAATGATGAAGAAATAATGTGCAGAGACTATGAACAAGTCATCTTCACATTCCTTTGTATATTAGCTATGTCTTCACGGATATTTTTTAGTATTGAAGGGTTAGTAGTGTTATGGGCATAACTCAGCTGTTCACGTGCCTGAAATGATGGAAATGCTTAATTCTTTGCAACACTGGAGCCTATGTATGGTTTAAATGCATAAAAATAATAGATACATGATCTATGAATTATCTTATGGACATACATATTGTTCTATTCCCTAGCTATTGCCATTTTCTTATCTACAGACAATATTTCTGGGTGTGCAAGAACAGCTCAACACAATCCATACAACTGAAGTCTATTTCATAGTAATGTCATTAAGAATGTTTTACGTTATATTTTCATATATGTATGAAGTGGAATGTTGTAGTGCTATCAGAAACTGAAAGGCACTTTGTGTTCATCATACAGTAATGTAGTATTCTCCCAGTATCTTATGGTTTTGAAACTGTCTGGAGAAAAATTTCTGTTTCTTTGTGTTTTCTGACCATATAATTTGTGAACAAGGAATTTGTGATTTGAGAAGTTAGAAGTTTGTTATGTGAAGCATTAAAATCGCTTACCCTTTTTCCAGAAGCTGCTGAATGGTTAAGTAGGCCCACAGTCTCTCTATGAAATTTCCAAAGATGTATCTTTGATTTTGGAATACATGCTCCTTCTCTTTGACATTTGCTTCTTCCTTAAGGGTTAAGTTACTTGTGTGCTGAAGTGGGAGAAAACTGTCCATCAAAAAACAGTTCCAGACTTTGTTTGTAGTCACATTATTAGACTTAAAAGAACATATCAATTTCAATATCAATTGTCCTTCAATTTTGTTCTTTCCCATTGGAAAATGCAACTCCAAAGTATCTAAGAAGCATGTATTTTAGATATGTATTTCTGGACTTGAAACAATGACAAAAAAATTAGGTAATTAAATTGTTCCATTTCAAAATTTTTGAGAAGAATAATGGAGATTTCCTACTTCATTGTAACAATACAAACCTGAAAGTGTTTGAAAGGACAAAATATTATGGGTTTTGTAGAATTAAAATTGCTGTTTGCTTATTTGTGGATATTCTCCAAGGTTTTTCTTTTGTAGCAAATTCGAGAGGGTAATTTTAGCAAGTTATTTGAGAGTTCAAACAATGGGAAAACAGCTGAATGCCCATATGTAAAGAATACATACCAAACACAAACCACTTCTTGAAGCCTCCTATTGTGCCACAAAAGACAGAAGGGAGAGATGTTTTTCACAATTAGTAAACTAAACACTTACTGACTGAGCTTTAATTTCTACTGGCAAAAGATCCAGGTCATTGCTCATTTTCCCAGACACTATAATTTCAGATCCTTCAAAAAACAGCTTGAAATTGTTTTTGGTTAGTCCTTCAATGGAATTTTCTGGATACTGCATTTCAATTTGCATTAATATTGGGGTAGCCACTTCTTGATAAAAGGCCTAAAGAAAAGCAGTGAGACAGAGAACACACATAAATGACAGCAAAATTGTGCAAAGCAGTATGTTGAATGTTTAAGCCCCCCTTAAAAAGCTTCTTCTTTAATAGTGCAAGTCTACTGCAAACTTAGAAATTGTCCACTTCCCCTGGACAATTTCTCTTTTTACATTACAGAAATGTGTGAAATGTCCCAGTTTGTCTGAATGTGGCTGATTTGAGGACTTTGAGTTATAGATACACGGAGGGTACAAACACTCAGATACCCCCAAATTGCCTTCCTCCCTCCCCTAAATTAACAGGTAAACTCAAACCCAACATTAGATCTCAGAAAATTTGTGATTTTGCTGCTAAGACTAGACATCAGCTGTAGCTGATAAGTGTTTTTTCTGGCACATTCCTTCCTCCTGACCTGGAGCTGCAGGGCTGCATCAGCATTTTCATAGATACGCCGTGCTATTCCCCCATTCCTCAGGGCCATTTTCTCCAGGAATTTATAACTGACATCAAACCCGAAGCCAAGGCAGAAAAGAGCATATTTCCCATTGATTGCTTTCTGAACATTTTCTTGAATTACTTCCACATTTCTCTCACCTGTAAATGAAACAAAAACATACTGTTGTGGGTTTGGGTCTTTTCAAGTGCAAAAAGACCACAGCAGGTTACTGGAAATTTCTGCCTAAAATTTTTAAAAGGAATTCAGAATAAAATACTGAAAAGGTATGGGATAGAATGCTGGTAATTGAATTGGAGATGAAAACATCACTCTGCATATGGAGTGCCAGAATGTGATTTTCTCCCTTAATGTCTTTTACTAAGTTCTACTGATTTTGTCATGGCTAAGTGCAAAATATTTTAGAGGATTACAGGGCCAGAGGAGGTTTTTAGTACAGAAGGGACACCCACTACAAGCTAACACGTGGGATGGATACATTTCACCGAGCATTCAAAAGACAAGCACCATCCATAAAAATGATGTGTGTCAATTCAGAGAAGAATGGATTGGTTAATGGTGCAATTCCAACAAACTGCCAATGAACTCAGCCATGCTGCTCTCCCAGCTCCTTTGTGTGACAGAGGGAAAAGATTTTCACACCGTCATCTTATACGACTTGAAGAGCTGCTGATGGCCATGTATGAAGAGCTTCTCCACCAGCATTTCCAGGCAGAAACTGTCACTGCCTATAGCAATATGATGGGAACAGCTCAGATTTTTCCTTTTCAGCTGCTTTGCTAAGGAAGGCAGTGTATGCAATAATCCCTGACACTCCACCCTGGTGTGATTTCTAATTGCTGGATGTGGGGAGCACTGGAGACTCACGGTGGCTTTGCTGCGGAGGCAGCACTGTGAGCTGAATTTTATTAAAAAACCCAAACAAAATCAACAAACGCCAGAGCAGAATAGCTCACACAATCTAAAAGGCAGACGGATCTCATTAGAGAGCTTACAGAAGAATTAATATTCCTGGCTTTGGAGGATGCTGGTGCCACACAAAACTAAGACTAATCCCTGTTCAGGACAAGAGAGTTTGTGCTATTGCACTGGGAGTTGTTGCTTATTTCACCTGGTATTTCAATCTCAATCCTTTGGTTTGTGCTGTCACAGCTGATCACTTATTAAGACATGGAAAAGAATACAGAACAAGAAATGCCTTGAAAATATTTCAAGTTTGAGGCACAGCAGGTGAAGAAGCACAAGCAGTATGTCTCAAATAGGACTGTGCACAGTATCTGCAAAATGTCCATGTTTTGTCTCTAGGTATTTTACTTTTCTAATTCAGTGGTGCCTGGAGTATCTCCAGTTCTCCTGAGTTTATAAACAGGGGAGCCAATGGTACGCAGCAAAACAATTCCCAGCTGAAGGATGTGCGGTCACAGGCAGGCAGGCGCTGCCATCACTGCCTACAGCTCTCAGCAGAGCCCTCTCATAATCCCCCTCTCCAGATCCAGCAGTAGCTCAGCCTGCGTATTCCAGAGCTCTTCTGAGACACACTCTAGGTCTATCGATATTGGGATGCAAGTGTAAAAGATAAAAAACCCCAGGGGAGGGCGGGCTGAGCACAGCATTCACTCACCAGAAGTGGGCTGGCCGTCTGTCAGCAAAACGATCATGGAGACGCTGCGCTCCGGCAGCCCTTCGGCTTTCTCCAGCTCGCCCACGGCAGCCAGCAGGGCACCACTGATGTCTGTGCCTGTAACGAGAGAGCAGGCATCGCTCACCTAAACAGGATAATCATCTGCAGAGATTGTTGCCCTCCATCTGCAGAGGCCCTGCAGACTTGTTTAAAGTTTTCTGCAGGAAGTAATCCTTCCGAGAGAGGAGGATTTAGGGACTTAGCCTACTTGACTTAATTACGGGGTATTATATTGCAATGGCAGTGCCAGAGTATTCTTTTGGGAGCATTTTCCACACATATGTCATGGGAAATACAAACATGTCTAGAGCCATTAAAAAGTGCTTAAATAAACACACTGTCATCTATTAACCTATATTTAAGAAAAGTTTCCCTGCCTTACATAAGAAGTCAGAGAAAAGAGCTGAGCATGGGTGGGTTTATTGGTGTTAGTGCCTGGGGTAAGGCATTCTGTTAATACTCAGAATGTAACATTGAAGGGAGACCTCGAGCTCTTTAGATGAGCTGAGAACTAAACAACACCAAGCACACTGACTGATGCAGCAACTGAAATGCCACATGTCTATTTTGCCTGTTTTATTTCTGTGGCATGGTTTACAAGGGAGTATAACTTTGGATGTGTTTTGTTGTTTTTTTTTTTTACAAGGGGACACTTGATATAAAAAGAAAAATCAGCAAATTGCTGTCAAATGTTGAGTGAATTGCCATTTTTTCTGTAGAAAAACATGTTCTATCAAGGAATCTTCCAATTACCTCTGTGATAAAAATTGGAAACAAAACTTTGTGGCTTCTATGGCTCATAGATATGATGGAAGCATCTCTTATGTATATGATATATCTATATCTAGCTCATAATGTAGTCACCAGTCTGTCCATTCACAGGCTTTCTTTCCCACTCATCACTTCTAAGCCTTAAAAACTGACTTGCTTTGAAAGCACTGATGGTAGCTCTGGGGCACTATATAACTAATAAAAATAATTATTTTCTAAGCAATTCATTTAATTGGGTGCATATTTGTGGCTACAAGCATGTGTACCTCCCCTGGCAGTGAGAGTCTGCACCAGTGCTGCAGCACTGGCCACATTCTCCTCAGTGGCTGGCAGCAAAGAGCTCTTCCACTCCACCACTTTGTTGTTGAAGGTGATAAAGTTGAAGTGATCTTCTAGGCGGAGGTCCTGCAAAATCTTCATCAGGGCATCCATTGTCTGTTCCGAGGCAAAAAACAATCACTTTGATTATTCCCACTTTGCCAGAACTGGGATTGAAATTGCAGTGTAATAAGGGGGTTCTCTACAGCTCTGTTCCAAATCCAGCCCAATGCCTTTATTAAACCCTAAGGTTGTGTTTTAGGTTGAGACCATCAGAAATAGCCAATTCGCTCTAACTTACAGACACAAAATCCAACCTATGAGCAGAGCTACATACACAATCATTAATAAACATAAAACTGATAACAGATAAATTAACTATTTAAGCTCAATTAAAAAAATAAACATGAAAAGTTCTGCAAAGATACAGAAAGCACTCTCTGCCTCAATGCTTAGTACCCATGAAAATAGCTGTGTCAGACAAGTGTTACTCTTTAATAACTTCAATCTGTGCATATGTATTTTCAAGCATTTCTGTAAGTCTGAAGGTTTTGCTGTGTACAAAACTAGTGTGTGTTTCCAATGAGAAATTCCCAGTTGCTTCCTCAGAAGGCTGGGATGTATGTGCTTCTGTGCTAACAGAGGTCATGCTCTGAGGGATGTTACCTGCTCGATTTTTCTGCCTGCCATGGAGCCACTTCGGTCGATAACAAAGATGATATTTTTGGGAAACACTGGCATTTCTTGGGGTGCAAAGTAATGGACGAAATACCCATTGACAATCTGAAATACAGAATATGAAATCACCTATAAAAGCACATCTAAAGAAATAAAGAATAAATCTTAACATTCTGGCATAGCAAGAGGTGGAGAGCATGCTCATCATTCTGCTCTTCTTGATAAGCGCAAATCAAAGAACTTAAATTAAAGAAAGTAAAATGTATTTCCTAGCTGGAAGCAAGACTGTCTGTAGAGAGAAAATTACAAGAGAGCAGCATGCATACATACATATATATTAGACACCTCAGTGCCATATATATGATATATGCATATTATCACTCTGTATCACATTACCTCTTTATCATTACCTGTGAGCACATCTCTGCTGAATGACTATGGCTGCCACCTTTTAGCACACCTGTGTATACTTCATTAGTGAAATTATATGGAAAATACTATATTTTATTCCCTAGAATATGCATTGGTTCATAAATATTTGTTAAGTTCGTGCTGTACTAATTACGCCTCAGTTATCACAAAAAATAAAAAGAGACCAAGCATCATTTTAAGTTATATACATCATATTCCTCTAAACTTGATTTACAAGAAGCCAAAAATACACTTTAGAGGAGCCAAAATAATAATTAAAAAAGAGTGTAAAGAGACATCTATGAAATACCAATACAGATTTGGTATTTGAATAAGATTTGAAAGACTGTTTTTCCTGAGTGATCCATTTTTGCCATACTTGGTGTCTTTGGGGATTTACCAAATATCACCCTCAGTTCCTGCTGACCCTGGATAAATGGAAAGAGCTTTTCCTGTCATTCTTGGTGTTTCAAAGCAAATGTTGCTGTTTTGCTGATTGCACTTCATATTCAGACTTATCTGTGATCTGAAAGCATTTTCATTTCTATTTCTTTGATACCTGTATATCACCTGCAGCAGCTTCTCTTTTAACATCATAACGCACAACAAAATCACCATTGAGGAGTGTTTCATCGAGTTCAGAATTTTTCTTCTGTTGATCTAGTGTTGGCTTAAATAAAATATGAGCCTGCAAAGAAACCGGAAAAAAAGATTTAAAGCAACAGAACTTAGAGATGCCACTGGCAGTAACCTCTGGCAGCTTCTGCTTTACCTTGGTTTCATTCTGCACTTTGGTGAGTGCCTCAGTTAACTCGTTTGTCATAAATGTGCTGTCTGTCTCCAAGAAGTGAATGCCCTGGGGCTCGAAGATGTGCACATCAATCTGACAGAGGAGAAGAAGTCGGCATCAGCATCTCAGAGAGAACACGGCTGTACCCAAAAACCCCAGCACTTCTCCCTTCCCAGCTCACCTGGAAGTGCTTAACCAGCTGCTTGGGCCGGACCTTAATGAGCAGCTCGTACTTCCCCAGCTTCCGCTTCAGCAGCTCCTCATAGGTCAGCTCAAAAGTGACTTTGCTGGCAGCCGCGATGCTGACAGACACGTGGAACTGCTCCAGCTTTCTGTCTGTAATTCTGGGAGGGGAGGAACAGGGATTTACCTCCTGCAAGGAAGGTTTCTTTGTGGTGGCCAGAGTTTGTGAAGTATGCAAAATAAAGGCCAAGGGGCCACATGGGATAAATAAAAAAAAAGAGTAGCAGTAAATATTGTTCATCACAGAGAGGATTTTTTACAATGGACGTGCTATTATGTACCTCACATATACTATATTAATGTGTCATGGGTTCAAGCTGAGAAATGGACTAGATAAATGCATGCCTCAGACTGAACACCCGTGAAGCACAGATTAAACTCTGATATCTGCTCAAGTGCCATGGTCCTCTGTGCTTGTGAGGAAGCAAGCTCAGTACTGAGTATCATCCCAGTGTGGCAAGGTGCTCTCGAATGATGGGGAGCCAGGCTGGATGGAGTTCTGAGCAACCTGAAAGGTGTCCCTGCCAATGGCAGCGGGGTTGGAACTAGATGATCTTTAAGGACTCTTGACCCTGAGATTAGCTCAATTGGTCAGAGCTTGGTACTAGTAACCCACGATTGTGGGTTCAACCCCTCTATGGACCATTCACTTAAGAGCTGGATGTGATAATCCTTGTAGATCCCTTTCAAGAACATTCTGTGATTTGTGATTCATGATTCAATGATGGCAAGTCCCAGGGCAATGCTAAACAGGGATGCTTCCCACTGGAGCCCATTGCAGGACCACATATAAATTGTATATATGTGAATATATATAGATTTAAAAATAAAATATATATATATATACACACATACATGCTGTCCCTCCCATTAAGAACCCAAGACTGATTTTCACATTTGTTTCCACCAATATGTAGCTGTCTCCAGGGTTTAACCTGCCCCAGCCAAACAGGAAGCCCAGGAGGTGTGTTGGAGCAGCCTTACTCAGAACGGCAACGTACTTGACGAGGCCGGCGCTCTGCCCCTGCAAGACTGCAGTGTCATACTCGTTTTGAGCAGCAGCTTTCTCCTTTATTATTCCTGGGTATACTTCACCATCGATGGACCTGTTTGGTTTCCATAAAAATTAATTAATATTAGAAGGAGTGCAGTGGGAAGAAGGAAATTCAACAGAAGTTTTTTTGTGGCTCCCTGGGCAAGAGTAAGCGACACTGCTTGGCTCCCAAATCCCTCCCCACCCAGGAGGATGCCAGCAGCCACCACTAAACACTTTGTCCTTCTAACACAGTACAAATTAAATGTGCTAAAAGGAAGCAAAGAGGCCTGGGAATAATTTACTTAAAAACTGTTTTATCTGAAGTACCTTGTAACAACTACTTATATATTTTATGTGAAGTAACTTTTTACATTAATGTGTAATTCTCACTCATTTTTGTTCAAAAGCCCAATTTGGTTTTCATTATTATTAGGACTTCCTTTATGGTCTTCTAACCTTTTCCATAAAGAGTTTTTCATACCCACAAACATAGTTTGTGAAATAAAAGGCAAAAATAGTAGAACCTTAGAAGAAAATATACCCCTTTTTTAGCAGTACAGTTTAAATAAAACAGTTGTTTTTGTAACTGGTTATTATCTAGAGGAGGCTGGAGCAAGAGAAATACCACCACTGAGGATGCCTTTCACCCATCCTGTGCAGCAGGCAGCCTGGCCCTGGGCACCTCTTTTCTATTTGGGTGCCTACTACTTTGCCCCAAAGAGCATTTTTGCAGAGGACCCTCCTTGTGCTCTTTTCCCACCAGCTCCTGAGCAGAAAGACGAACCGCCTCCCCCCTTCACACCACAGGTATGGGCTGATCCTACATGGAAAAGTTGGTGATGAAGGCTGTCTTGGGTAACTCCACTTCAAAGGTGGCCTCTCGGGACTCATTGGCTCGGTTGACAATCCTGCTGGTGATGACAGTGTGAGCAAATCGTGATGTGACCTTGGAGTCCACGTGGAGGCTGAATATTTCAGGCTGGAAAAAGATAAACAGACTGAGACAGAAACACTCAGGTTTTGCTCTCAAGCAGTCCTTATCTGGATGATGTTATTGGAAAAGTCTGATAAAGGAATGAACTGCTAGCCTGGCTGGAATAGGGGAGGGGATTGTTCTGGACTAGTCTGTTAATTCCCTTCTCTGCAGCTGAGACCACTGCCCCATGCAAAACCTGCAGCTCCATATGAGTTTTGCTGTTCCACAGAAGCTTCTGTTGAATCTTTTCCTCTCCTTGGGGTACAGTGAAGCTGCTGCTGCATCACACCAGTGCATTGCCCAAGATTTACCTCAGGAGGATCAGAAGCCTCTTTAAGCCTGACCCAGGGAAGGACCCTGTTTTTTGTGGCATGGTTTATTTGCTCTCCCAGATGTTGACATTGCTGCCTGTTTTCAGCTTGGTACCCTGTGTTCCACAGGATGTTTAGCAGGTTTGAAACCCTGCGTGGGCCTTCCAACCCTTCACTGGTTGCAGAAGCAGAGATGCCCTTTGAGCATTCGTGTTTCTTCTGGTCCCCTTCTGCCAAGGCCCCTGATGCCCAAAGGAGGAGGGCACCATTTTGGAGCTGCCCAAGAACACCCCAGAGGATTGGCTGGACTGAGAACTGCCTGGAGCACCTGCCTACATGAACACCTCCTTTTGCACTTGGGATGTCTCTCTAAAGGTCCTAACCATGTTTCAGCAGTGGCACTAAGAAAGATTGATCTGGGCATCACCAGCCTCCCAACAGTCCAACCGCTGATTAAAATAAAAATTGTTCAGCATCAGAACATATCATTGCTCTTCTGTTTTTACTTTTCCAGCCTCCGAGTTTCTTGAATAGCTAATTGATCTTTAGCTATTTTGATAATTAATCTCCTGTACTTTGCTTGCTAATTAATAGCATCCAGTGGCCTCTTCTCAGTTAGGACACTGGCTGAAATTCAAAAGTTTTCTGCCCTGCCATACTCAAAACTGCCCGTGGCACATTCAGAGTGAGGTTTTGCCATCAAGAGAACCAAGCCCAAGGCTGTGGCTCACTGGGGCAGTGTAGGCAGGTGATGGCCATTGGTGCCCACTGAGGATCCTTCCAACACAGGAGCTTGTCCTGTACAAAATTTACGCGGCACAAATCTACTCTGCTGCCAAGTGCCCAAGGAATGCTGCAGGGATGAGGACCTGCATCTCCTGCAGTTGCCCAGCCCCAGCAGCATTTTAGGCTGTGGCCAGCACAAACCAGGGGTCAGTGGGATGGAGCATGGGGAGGAGCATTGCTGTGCCCCTAGTGAAAGAAGCAAAGAGAACCATCCCCAGGCATGTATCCAAAAGCAAAGGCACTGTTGGCCCATACAGCCCCATCTGTGTCTTCCTGCAGAGCTCTCGGCTGCCCCTGCAACAGCCACAAGGCCTGACTCTGCCTCCCAACAGCCGCTGGCATTTCAGTTCCACTTCTCACTTTTCTGAATAGGCACAACGGACATCCTCTGACTTAAAGCTTCCTCTTCTTCTCTAATATTGATGTTTTTACAATGCCACCAGTCACACGTACCCCATGATGGTACAAAACACAGTTTGCTCCTCCAGACAGTGCAAATAACTTTCTACTTCCCTCTTTTCAATTCCATATGTATTATTAAACACTCATCAGAAACCTCCTGGCACTGCATAGTGCTTGTTGGCCCTGTGTCAAGATCCAAAACTCGTCCAGTGGCCGAGGTAGAGCTACTGATCTCTCAAATTTGGTATCTTACATCCCTAAGGAAGAGCATGATCAGACACATCTACAAATGCCTCCTGCTACATTTGTACTGTAACAGCCCAAACAAAAAACCAAAAAGACTCTAAAATAACCCAAAGCTCTAAAATCTCAACACAATCTACCCAAGGCTCCCCAGGTGGTGGTTACCAAAGGAGTTACCTGCGTTACCCGACCAGTTACTGCAATACCACCGCATCACCAAATGAGCAAATGAGATATTGATAATAAAAATAGAGCAAATACCTTCTGATCAATAGTTTCTGCTAATATTATGAATGAGGAAAAGACCATCAATGCAAGCAATGTTCTCTGCTCCATTTCGGAAAAAACAAATTTTCAAATGAAATCTCTATTTATCTTAATCAGTTAATAAGTAACTCACACTTGGGGATGTCATGTAGACTTTGAAGAGACACAGAAATTTAATATTTACCCATTAAACATAGGTAAAACTTGGACTTGGTTAATGCTTATTTTTCCAACAGATCTTTGCTGTTAAACATTAGAATTTTAATGTTTCATAACATAGAAAATTAAGAAATCCCTGTGTTGTTTTTTTCTTTTTTAATTAGATTTCACTGTGTCACGTGAAATCCCTCAGGCAGATGAGGGTTGGTCTGTGCAACAAGCAGCAGGAATCTCTATTAAATTCCACAGCAATAATTTGAAAGGGCATATCCTTAACATTATCGCAAGCACTTCAGATATTTGGAGATTGCCAGGACAGGCAATATTCACATGAGATGTTACAGCTGGTGGCTTTCTCAACCTTTGTGCCTCCCTGCACAACTGGCCCATGAGAAGCAAAGAGCAGCACTTGGGAAACACCTCCTTTGGCTTCCTCTGACAAGCCATAATCCTTGGTTGGTAATGCCATTCATTGTCATAAATTAACACAAACATCCTGTGGAAATTCAAGCATCTCTGTTTGCTTCATGACTATTTTGCAAAGTGTCCATGTGGAGAGCAAGTGGCCTCAGAGTTGCAAGGAGACACTAAAGCAGAGCTCAATAATTTATTACTTACCAGACATCTACAAGTTCACTACAAAGAATGTGCTAAGCATAGCCTGCTCTTACAAGGCTTGTGCTTTAAGTAACTCTTTTGAAATATAAACTTCATTCCTCCCAGGCAGACTGTTTATACCACTTGCAAATACCACATCCTTTCTAGCAGGACACGTAAATATATATATTTTAGAAGACAAAAAATTAAACTGCTATACATTCGATTAACTTGCACAACTCATGTAATGCTTTAATCCCTTAAAATACACAGGATTAGACACTTGGTGGCCTAAGAGCTGCAAGAGCCAAAGCTTTAATTAAGTGGATCTGTCATCAGTTTACTAGTGCCCACATGTAAAATCACATGGATGTTAAAGAGCTGCTTTCACTGCACAGATTTAGGCTGCATTGTCAGCTCTGCCCCTCACATTTTTTAGATGAGGTCCACATTAAAAGACAGGAAAACTGAAAAAGATCCCCAGTCCTTATTGTCACACTTGGAAAAGCACAAGTAATTGAACTTGACAATATCCTGGAAATAGAGCTGTTTGCCAAACCCCTTGTTTCCACCAGATGCCTTACTTGGATTCCCTGTAGAATCTGTGTAGGACACAGAGGTTTCCGTGCTTTGCTAAATCAGCACCAACATATCCAAAGCAGGGACTGAAATACAGCACCCCCTGTCCTTTCTACTCCACCTGCACACCTGCAGATGAGGCCCTCATATTGCACAAAAGAAAGAGACAAAAACATTTTGCCCCACTTGTCCCTCTGCACCGTTTTTATAACTATTGAACAACCTCCTGCCAACTTCTCATCACAGGTTAATTAAAGAGGATTTGTTAAACCCAATGCAAAGGCAGCTCCAACATTATCGGGGCAGGAATTTTTTTCCACCATGGCTTTTTTCATGCTCTGGAATGTTCTTTCTTGGGAAAGGCTCTGCCAACATACCTGTGAGGAGCCTGTGCTTCGTGGAGAAATTGTGCCCACTAAAGTGATGAGGCAGGGTCTGGGCTGCAAATAATAATCTTATAAAGTGAAAAAAATAGGGCAAGGCAATGCACCAGCAATATCGTTAAGGAAACTTTCGCTTTAGAGCCAAAGGATTTGCTGCTGCCTTATGTGAGCTCCATCCCACAGCCTCTCTGGGATCTGTGTGGACATTGTAACATTTTATCTGTCAAGTGTTTGGGACACAAAAGCCAAATATTATATTTTTCACTGTGCACAGAGAGAACTTTGGCATCGCTTTTACTTCTTAATCAGGTCTAGCCTGTGTAAAATAAAAGTAATTTCTCAAACAAAGGTGGCACTTACCTTACCATCCCCAGACATGCTGCAGAGACTCAGGGTGTGTGGAAAGCATGGTAGGTGCCCACAGAGGTTCCTCTGTGTTTGAGCACAAATATCCAGGTGACGGGAAACATTCTGGGGTTTGGGAGAAAACAGGTTTGGTGTTCAATGCAGCAAATCAAGAAGTAAACATTGAAAAAAACCAACTCCCCATCCGGGTGTGACGGTGTTATTCAGAGACAGTCGTTGCGTTCTCATTTCCATGGTCAGGCAGGACATGGTGGCTGGGCCTGTCACTCGATCCAGTGGGACAGGAGGAAAAAACCACTGGGGAGTGAGCTGAAATCCCTCTCTCGGTGCTGGGGCGCTCTGAGAGCCGGGCCTCTGCCCTTCCAGCTGAGCTGCATGAAGGGAAATTATGGCATTGCTGCCCTGAGGGGTGTGAGGGGGAACTGTGAAGGCGGGAGCCATGAGGAATAAACCGTGAGGGGGAACTGTGAGGGGAGAGCCGTGAGCGGGAAACTGTGAGGGGAGAGCCGCCGCCCTGCGCCATGCCGCCCCCCTGAGGGCCCTCGCCAAGGTGCCACCGTAGGCAAAACAAATTTGGGTGAAATCTCCAGGTTTCTGTGCTGCCTCTGATGATCTCCTCAGCTCCCTCCTGGTGAGGGCATGGTGTGAAGAAATTGCACGACACTGAGACTGTCATCAGGGTGTTTGGGTTTGCATTTGACAGACAAAATCATCGCCTGTAGTGCCAAAGTGCCCACGCAATTAATCTGAGCCCAAACTGAAATGAGTCACAACAGTGTGCCAAGCTGAGTCCAACAACCTTTTTTTATTAAACCATTATAGCAAACATTTTCCAATACATAGAAAGAAAGCATGTAATAAAAATGAACATGGACATTTTACTCTTTGACATGAGTATATTCCCTACTTAAGGACTTACAGTGGAAATTTGCTACTTGAGTCTACAGTGACTTTAGAGTAAGGAACAGAAATTTTGAAAAATGTTACAACAATCATTTGGGTGAGACACGCCCAGCTCCACTGTCAGCCAAAGACGCTCTTGGCTGGCTCGTCCTTCGGCTTCTCAAAGACTGTTTCACCCCCTGTGCGAGCCCGGCTGAATACGGAAGGTGCTGCAGAGCCCATTTGTTCTTGGAAAAGAAAAGCAGGAGAGACAATCAGTGTAGTACCACCCAAATTAGTGGAGTAAAATTAGTGCTGCTGAAATACGTAAATACACATTTCATAAATACTTCATCTGTCCATCAGATGAACAGCAGACTGCTGTTCCAGAGGCAACCCTTCCACTTGAAAAGGGCTATTAAGTCAATGTTTTACTTTTAATTGTTTCCAGTCACGGAGACTTACCACACTGCCTCATCACTTGGTAGGTTTTAGATTTAATTTCCTGGTTTTTGGCAAGGTTTCCTCTGGCTCCTTTGAGGTCTTCTTCCTTCACTGGAGGACGCTTCTTTTTCACAGGGGCTGGCTAAGAAACAGACCCACACATCAGTATTTTGTGTTTGAAGCACAGGAAACAAAGCTGCCTCAACCCAAAGTCTATAACATACAGAGTTAACAACACAATATTTCACCTGTTTCAGTTCTGAGATTACACGTGGTTATTTCAGATCTTCATATAATCTTCACATAATAATTTGCCCTTCCCAAAATCTGTTATCATTCTTACTGTTCTGAAATTGTCTTATCAAGCAGCCTTTGAAAGAGCAACAGACGACTTAATTTAAAAAAGAATTATTTTATTCTTAGATTTTCTTTTCTCAGCCCTGCCTGCTCATTCTGCAGGTAATTCAAGAATATGTCCAATATTTGTAAAGGAAAAATCAAATCACTTCATTATTAAATTGGACTTGTGTCTCAGTCTACTTACTACTTCTTTAGGAAACTGGTCAGAGAGATTCCAAATGTGGACTTGCTTTAGTTGGAATAAACGCTCGACTCGTAGTTATCAATCTTAAATTTAAGGAACAAAAGTATCTGATCACTCAACAGGGCTCTCTACTGAACACATCTGAAGCACTGGACTTGGAATCCAAAGAAGGAAAAGGAAATCTAATACAGAAGCAGATGCATCATCAGCTGGTGTACTGCAACAGCCAAGTACTAATCTGTTCACAGTTTATCCCACTACAAGGAAACAGGGATGACATTGCTTCGTATTAGCCTATCCCTATCTTTAAATTAGCACTCTACAGTCAGACACAACCTCACTCTGCAGCAGCAAACACCATAAGCATTCCCCCTTCAGTTTATTATTTCATGGTCAGATTTCCAATGTCCCACCAGGCAGCCCTTGTGGCAAGATGCAGAAGTACAGAGATTTGATTAAAAAGAACAGAAGACCCCCACACTCCAGCTCTGAGATTTACACACTGAAATATCAACAAGGAACTTCTCTGACCATCACTTCATACACAGGGCTTCTGATACTTGGTTTCTGGCAGTGGTGGAGCCCACTCAGGCACTTCAGGCTAAAAACAGATGTGGAGGAAAACAAATCCCTCAAGGCCTACAAATGGCTGGAGCAGCGAGTCCCAGGGAGCTTGCAGAGACAGCACATGCAGGGCTGGCTCTCAGCTGGGTGGGCTGGCTCCACTGCAGCTTTCAGCATGTTTTCTGCCTGCTGCAAATTCCTGGGAATGCTCAGAATAGCTCACTGTCAATCCCATTTGCATGTGTTGTGGGAAACAAAACATTTACGAGATCTCTGAGGAAAACACTCATGAGTAGCCAAAGCAAGCAAAGGGAAAGGGTGGCAGTAAACCCTTCAAAATTCACAACAGCTTGTAAATGGTTCTTCAGCTAGTGAACCACATGTCCCCACAGCCAGGGTGTCACCTGTCCTTCTGTAATGACACCTGACACGTGATGGGAACAGTACCTCATGCCCACAGCATGCTCCACAGGCAACCAACCCAGGAAGGGAAAGAGCCCCTTGCTTTATTAACAGAAAAGTGAAATCTGCAAAGGTCCTTCACTCATTATTGGCAACAGACAGTGGTAACTGTCTGGCTTCTTCCCACTGGGACAAGGGAATTCTTGGGGACAGGGCAAGGAAAGGTGGTGCTTGAGATGCACAAAGATACAGCCAGGCTGAGCAGAGCTCTTGAATGTCATCCAGCTATTTTAAAATAAACTCATGCTTTGATCATAGGAGGATTTTCCAGCAGGACAGTTGCTGTGGATTAACTGGCCCCAGCTGAAGAGCAAAGCTGGTGCACAGAGAGGTTATGGTGAACCCTGGCCAGCAGCTGCCACTGTCGCAGCCCCACCACTGCTAATTGCTCCCAGAATTTGTGAGCAGGGCTTGCCAGGAGCCATTCCCAGCTGGCACAGGCGTGCAGCCTGTGCTTTATCTCCTCCTGTCACAAGCAGAGAGTGCTACTTTACAAGACATACAACTGGGTTTTAAGTCCTGTTTTCTATGGAGTAAAGAAACTCAGCTGAACTGAGTTACTCTCTGTGGCTGAAAAACTGTGCTCTCCTACTCTGCCTGTGCTCCTACTCTCCATCCCATAAAACTCTCATGCTGAGGAGAGCTCTGCCAGGCACATGCAGCTTGTGTTGCAAATGTAACATTCATCTGCAACCTCAATATTTATGAGCTAATTTCAAGAGCACATTGAAACACTGATTACTGGGGAATGCATTAAAGACAAATCATTAGTTATAAAGAGAACAAAAAAGTGTACATTTTATACAAAATTCCAGTCTCAAATATCGTATCCTAACAGTTATAATTTTCAGTCACATTCTTCTCCTGCATGTTGATACATTAAGCTTTACACAGTGACATTTCAGCACAGCCACTGCTTCTCAAAACAGAATTTCAAAATCACTGACTGAGAAAGCGTGTTGGAAAGGCAGAGATTCCTCCTTCTATGAAACATCCCAAAGCAGAGGAGGGGAAATGATTTTTCCCTTTCTACACAAAAATATTTAAGGTAAACCAGAACATTTTAAAGCCAAATTTATTAATCATGTAGAGGGCAGCTGCTTTCCTTCTTCACCAAATAACCTTTCCTAAGAATGTACTTGTTCAAATATTTTAATCACACAAGTCACAGAGGAGAAAAGCTGAATTCACTGGTTAACGAGAGGAACTCGCTAATAAGCTTTTCTAAGCAAAGCATCCAAACCAGTACCAGGTTTGCCAGGCGCTGCTCCGAGGGCAGGCAGCGCACAGATGTCCCCGTACCTGTGACATAACTGCGGTACTCCCTCGCTGAAATCCCTCCCAGGTCGTTCCCGGCTTTGATTAAATCCAGCCCGCGAGCTCTGCGAGCGCCTGTTGTTTTCGTGGACTTATATAGAGCATCTGAGTGAAGTCATGAGCCGGGTCATCTTCCCAAAGCAGCGCCCGGGATGACTGAGGTTGAGGGAGGCTGTTGTTGCCGGGAGGTTTATTCCTGGCGATGACTCGGGCGTGCAGCATTCACCGGGCTGGGCTGACGGGGACAGGCAGCTGCGGCAGCGGGACGCGGGGAAGCGTGGTCCCTACAAAAACGCTTCCCGGGGAGTCCGCTGGGGCTCTATTTATAACTTTAAAAGGCAAAATGTTGTTATGGACACAAAATTGACTCTGAATCCCCGTGGGGGAGGGAGGGAAAAAAAAAGAGTGGGCATTTGTTTCGCAGCATAACAAAATATGTGTTTTCTAAAGACGATCTAAACCTCATGTCCAAAGCATAACTGCGCCCTGAATCACTTTTGCATAGGAATCTTTAACAGAAAAGTATTGAGACACTTTTGGAGAGTTAATAAAGCAGGGTATAGTTTTACCCTTACAGCTCCATTACTGATTGTGTCCTGGTGCCAGCTCTTACACAACTGAAAAAGTAAAATCACTTTCTACTTCCAGCACTATTAGCAAGTTTAACCATTTCACCCACATCTGTAGAGGAACAATTTACTCAGACACAGATAAACTCTGTGTTCCCCACTGCACATGCCGACTGTAGTAAAACCCTTCCTAGAATTCTTAGTATTTGTTTTCTAAACAATTTTTAAATTAAGTAAAGCCCCACCACCTCTGAGCATGAATTCTATTTTTCATTACTGGGAGACGGTTGGGTGGCAGATTGTTTCCCTTTTGTTGTTTTACATTAAATCTTTACGTTGTGCAAAAAAATTCACTTCTGAGACTGCAGTCAACACCTACAAAGAACCAAGACTCCAGGCAGGTGGATTAATATGAGAAGGGCAGCCATGGCAGACCTCCAAACACCTTACATTAGAAAGATCGACGGTTGTGGTGGTAGAAATCAGCCCTGGCCTTTCCTCAAGCTCTGCCAATGCTTTTAGGGTACAGACAACCACAAGAGGTCACAAAAAAATTGTTTTTTCACTATGAAAACATGACATCAAACCATAGGTGTATGAGCGGGACTGTGGGATCTGGCAGCTGTGAACTGCCCCCCAGGCCTCCCAGTGCCCAATCTGCCTTTAAGCTGAACTCTTTCCAGGCCTAAAATCTTCTTCTTTATTGGGGATTATTGGGAATTATTTGTAGGCTAAGAAGCAGTTTGGATGTTACGTCCTTACCCATTCCTTAGGTTGATTTTCTATTTTAAACCCATGGCTTAGTAACCAGAAGAAGCATTTCTGCAGAGCAGCAATGCCCTTAGTAGGCCAACAAAACAGAAGAATACAACACTGACTTTAGAAAAAAAGCAGACTTTTTTTCTATTGTACAAAGTAACAGTTCTCTACTAAGATGTTTCTCTACAGTCTCCCAAGCGCCACTATTCTGACTATCTATTATGACAGGAAAATAGCATTCTGCATGTTTAAAGCAAATATTTAGAATTCAAGACACTGAACTATTATTTTCCCTTCAGCTTTCAAAATTGCTTCAGTTAATTGGTACTGCATATTCCTCACTCAAAAGCAACAGAGTTGTGCTTTCATAGCAATTTAATCTATACAAACAAAATCATTACACAAACAAAATCAAACCACTCAAACCTTTCTTGCCATTTGGGGCAGGTGAAGAGCTTAGAGAGGCAGGCAGCACATCCTGAAGTTTCTAAAACATCCCCAAATTTTGGAAAGTTCTGTTCTCTTCAATTACACATTTCCTAAACAGGCACAACAATTTCCTCGCAGAGATTATGGGCTATTTTTTCTCACAAAGAACCCAGCCTAAATCTACAGTTACTTACATTTTAGAGTAGAAATCCTGTTTACCTGGCTGAGGTCCTGAGATCTGTTAAATGGGACATGAATGACAATGGAACAAGATGGCTCATCTATTCAATAGTGGCTTTTAAAACCACAAGTTTTAATCTTCCACTGCAATAGGAACTGTGGAAAACTCTTTGCTGAGGAATGGTTCAAACTAAAATATGGCAATGACCATAGAGAATTTAGTGAATGTACACATGGCTGTCAGTGTCGTCTCCAAATCTCAGCAGAGATTTGACTTCTCCAGGGAAATGCTAACAACCCCTCATGGGACTGACACCTGGTAAAGTGAAGATTATACTCTGAATTCCCTGTAAGGGTACAGTGGGTATGGGGCTGCTTGGATGTGGTAAGAACGTGGAAAGAACGAAAATAATAGGCAAATGTTACAGAGGAGTTACAGAGGCAGGATTGGGTTGATACTGTACAGCTCCAGCCCTGAAGAAACCTTCCACAGGGAATGGATATGAGAGAAGCCTGCGATTCTTAAACTTGTAAGGAAAATTTGCAGCTTCAGAATAGTGGCTCTTCTTGGTCAAATACCACTTGCCATTAAGGTAAATGAATATACTGAAATTAAAATTATAACAGTGCGCACAATGAGAGCTGAAGTTAAACTCAAGAAGCAGAACCTGCTTCCCACAAGAGCACACTACAAACACTCACAAGTGCTTTGAAACAGAACAAGTATAAAAAAGTGTACAAATCTGTAATAAGTCAAACTTTATTGTAAACCATTATACAATGTAATTACATCAGATACCCTTAAAAGTTTAAGGTAACACCACTGATTAAACAATATGGTCCAGAGGGCAGCAGAATACAGCTGTTGGTTTTGCTCACATTGGCTATACTCTGAATTTACTTACAAACAAACCCCACACTCAGTTTGAGACGGATACCCACGCAAGACAAAAACACCTACAAAAGAGTCCCTTTTTTAAAGATACTGCAGTTTTACTTTGTAAAACCATAGTAATCATTTTCAGTAATTGAACTGGAAACTTCACCTAAAAAAGTTTGCACGCCTATGCTGTAGATGTACTCTGACTTGATGTGGCTGAATTTGTTCATTTTCACTACTGGTTTCTCCTGTAAAAAGCACAGCAAAGTTGCAAACACGTGTTAGTCAAGCACAGTGGCAGAGATTCCTTGTGATGCTCAGCTCTGAGCAGAGCGGGAGAGCCCAGGCCCCCCTCCCCAGGCTCGGCAGGAATCGGAGCAGACGCCTGCCGGAGGCGATCACTTTGCATTGCTCTAATTTGCAACTCAGTTTCTGAGTTTTCCCTGAAGAAAAGCTATATAGTACATTTTAGTTAGCAACATTAACAGACAGCATTCACCTACTTAAAGTAAGACAAGGGAACCTGAACATATTGAAGCCAGAACTTGGAAACCACATATGAGACAACACCAGTGTTTTAAGTTTATGCAGATGTGTCACAGCTCGGATACTAGGAACAGTTAATACATTTAGTGTGGCCACTCGTGGTAATTCCATCTCCACCAATATTTCTGTGTCTCTTCTCTAAGTTGTAATCCCTTTCTCTTACTTTGGCATACACTACACATAGCTTATTTTCATTAAACAGAATCCTACTTCCTAAGCACAGCCTGAATTAAACCTTTGCTATGAGTTGTCCTGAAGTACATTTGCCAGGCCATCTGAGTGACAATTTGAGGATAATGCAAATGTGATGTTGCAGTATCACTACTGAATCAACTCTTTATGAAAAGTCCATTTCAGCCTGTACTGCCAATACATTTCAACGAGTGGTAAGACATAGTGAAGCACTAGGCACACACTCCCTTCTCACACATGCAAGCCTGTCAGACAAAAGCACTTGTCCCACTCATAATTACTGGAAGAATTCCAATTTTTACCTTACAGAGAGGAAAACTGCCAATTTTACATTTTCCATCTCTTTCACAATTGTAACAAAGAATGTATAGAAAAAAAACCCAGATTTTATTATTTAGCTAAGATTCTGAATAAAATTACTGTCTTAGTAATTTTCTTCCCCTCTGAAGGTTGCCTCTCCTGTTACTACTGTGGTATTTGAAACACTTCTGTGTCTTTGGCTCATAGTGCTTTACTACATCATCTTGCTAAGCATATCAAGATCTCCCATCAAGTGACATTTAAGCACTTAAGACATGAAAAATTAGGCATTCAGAATCTTTGCTACAATCACCTTCAAGAAACTGCTCCATAGCGCTTTATACTGTTTTGTACTTGGTCAATAAGCTTGAGGTCTGCTCAAAACAAGTATTTTTACATGATTAAGGCCATAATTTTATACTGACACTTCACAGACTAAACACGAGACTAGGATAATTTTGATAATTGAAGTAACTGGAGGAGGAAAAAAGAAGATAAGATGCAAGCTCATACAGTTAAATTTGTGTGCACTGCTCAGTTATCTCAGCTGGCGAGGACAGCCATAGCTCTGCACTGGGACATAGCACATGGTCAGGAGCTTTAGTTCACTATCTGAAATAGAACAAATCCTATGCTAAAAAAAATAAATGCTGACATTTGTGACAAAAGCCAGCCCTAGCTCTTAAACCCCTTTGGAAAAGTGAGCTGTATGAGACTATTCTGTTGATGACTCCTTGAAGTACTGTGCTTTTGGAGATCTGTGCTTGCCCAGTGGTCAATAGTCAGGAGAAGATGAGTCACACAATCAATAAAAAAATCCCAAACCAGAGACAACACTGATTAGGGACCTTTCCCCACCCCCATGTCCAAAGAACGCAGGTAAGTTTCAACTGTTGTTAGTTTCTAGATTTAGTCTAAAGGAAACACCAGTACTGTAACTTATTGCAGTTCCTACGTTTCAGTGCACAGTAACAAAGGACAGCAGCTCAACCAAAACCTTGGGTTTGGGAAATGTCCCTTTGAGCTGGCTGGACACCCCAAGGTGTCAGAGCATTGTGTCCCCTCAGCAGCCACCGCGGAAATGGATGCTGGAATAGTGAAAGTAAGCACGGGAGAGCACAGTTCTGTATTTACTAAGGCCCAGTTAAGTAGTCTGGATAATAAATCACATTAAGACCTAGTAAATCTATAAAAAAATGTAAAAAATCTTAAAAAGTTCTGAGCAGTTTTCCAATGAAACTGGGTTAAGGCTTGGAATTTTTCTGGTGTCCAGATACTACAACAGATTTGCATTTAAGGTCTGTTGTCACCTCTTTGACACATTGCCTTGTCCTGCCCAAGGTTTAACTAAGCAAGGAAAGCTGTCAGAAACAATCATTTAAAAAATATGCAGAGCAAAAGATGTCACTGAAAACATGTCTGCTAGGTTTGAGATCGCCACACGTTCTCAATCATCAGAAGAGTCACTGAAAATCCCAGAAATGCTGTGGTAACAACTGCACTGTACCCCTTGGGGTTGTTCTTTTACTACTGAAGGTTAATGAGACTTTATGGAAATGAAAGAGGAGAAATTTTTTTGTTGTTGCTGTTAAGCACATTAAGTAGAAGATTGCTTTTTCAACCAAAAACAAGGGACAGAATTGTATTTGCAATACTGTAGCACAACTGCTTCAATCAGATCACAGTCCTGTACCGCAGGCCCTATAATAGGAAAAGTATCAGAAATGTTCCATCTCCTTTGGGTCATTTGAGAGGTATGCACAAGAGACTTGCAGAAACAGAAATAATTAGTCACCCACAGATACTCATTTCACAAATAACTTATCACAATGGATTTTTGTTATACACTAAAGTGCACATTTGTCAAATATGCAAACACCACCTCCTACTGAAAAAGGTATTTTCAAATTGTATGGTCAAGAGCACACATAGGACTGGATTTTTTAGTGATATTTGGTGACTTCAGCAGTGACAGAGCTTTTCCCTTTGCAACCCCTTTGTCTTAAATCAGGACACAAGGATAAATAAGATTTTCACTACAAATCTTTTGACCTGTTCTGCACAAAAAAGGGAACTGCACCCTTTTCTCTGACAAAGAGAATCTTTAAATACAACTGTATGAAAATATAACTTAAATATAAAATAGTCAAATAGATTTGAGAAGACTTGGAAAAAAATCTTTGTTCTGCCTATTAGTTCCATAGGTACCCGGTAGCAAGTAAACATTTGTACTTAAAAAAATAACGTTAAGTTACAGCTTGTAACCATAAACTATTTTGCTCTAGGAATTATGCTGCAAAAGCCAGTTTTAGTAATAAAACACACTCCTTTAACTTAGTCAGCTCTCATGCCTTTTTGAGAACTCCTTACACTGTCCCATCAGTAACCAAAAGTGAAAGAATCTGTATTTGTTCTCTCTGATCTTCTCTGACACCTCCCACAGCAATCTCCTTAGTGACTCGTCCATTTTCCACACATGATGAGGAGACATTCTTGCATAATTGGTCAGTGTGTTTGTAGTGCAACTGAACTGGAAGTCTTCCACCTGCTTTGCCTTCTGTTGGCAGACCTTGCTTCTAAGTCAGTTTGTAAGAAAAGGGAGATGCAATTGCAACATTAAACCCCACCGACAGAAGTTTTTGCTAAGAAACCTGCGAGTCCACAGGCCAAGGAATGTGTCATACAGGCAGACCAAAGCGATGCTTCTTCTTCTTGATGGGCTTTAAGTTGGTCAGTCTGCGCAGGTCCTCCTCAGCGTCCGACTCCTCCATCTCATCATCTGCTGAAATAAGGATCTAAAAACAAATTACAGCTTCTGAGCACATGGAGCACTCACACTCTTTCTTTCTACTTTTACTTTTTTATGCTTGCAAAGCACCTTATTATTTGCTCAGGAAAGAGCTTAGAGAACACAATTTGGATTTACTGCCATACTATCAAACACCAGGACACATCCTAATGGGAACCTCCAGTAAATTTTGAACAAGGATGGATGAATATTAATCTCACTACAGCCACTGACTCTGAGCCCAAAGAAGTGATGTCTGCACTTCCAGAACAGCAGGGGCAGCTTGGGAGAATATTTAAGCTTTTGATTCACACTGGTAACAAGGCAGTCACATTACCTAGCAAACCCAATATAAACAGCACTGTTTATCACACTGAAAACTTACATTAACTTATAAAGCTAAACCAACTCACCTTCAAAGAAACCACCCATGCTTCAGCTGAACAAAAAACTGCTCACTTAATGTAATTTAGAGTAACTTTATGCTAAGGCAAGTATGTTAATAATTCTTGAAAATTAGGGTCAGTTGCCTCCGCCAGCTCCCTCTCACTTTAAGCTATTAACCTCTCTTTGAATTAGAATTGTCTATTAGTTTTGTATTCCCTGTGAGGTTTTTTTTAGAAGCACCTGCAACACAGCTTACCTGTGATATTTACATATATTATTGTATCTTTCTGCCCATCTGGAAGGAAACTAACTGCCAGAGTGGTACAACAATGACATTTTCCTTAACTGGTTCTCAACTGCAAATGCTGGGAGCTACTGCTAGAGGTACGTGCTCAGAAAATCAAACCTAAGTTGACAATGTCACAATGAAGTCCATGTCAGGAGGGATGAACTGGATTGATATTGCATTAATTGTAATAATTAACTCTACATACTTCTGACTCTGACTCCTCATGTGATGCTGCTCTCCTGTATCGGACTTTACTTCCATTTCTTGAATCTTGTCCTGCTTCCTTTTCTTCAAGTTTAGCTTTTGTCTTCCCTTTCTTCATAAGAAAATTATCTACTACCCAAAACATTAATGCCTGTTAAAGAGAAGGAGAAAACAGCAGTTCAGCTTTCTTCAGAGTAGAAGAAAGGGCCAAATACTGACCAAATGAGCTTGACAATAACTCTGAATTGGCCAAAATCTAAATCTTGTATAGGCACAGTGTCACATGGCTTGTTAGACCTTGCAGGACTGCTCTAGAACTCAGCTTCCCTTTGCAGAAGAGAAGAAAATAAGAAAAGTAGTGACTATTCACAGTGATCATATATTAACTCTTTGTGTAGCAATGCTTTATCATCAGCTATTACATGCAAGGACATCCACTATCTCCGGCTCTAATCCCTAAATCCCAGATTGCTGAAGGAGTATACTTTGGGAAGGATGACTGCACACTTGTCCTTTTCCTCTGCTCCAGCACAGGCCAGCCCCTATTAGCTATGGTCAGACACAGGATACTTCACCACATGTCTGTGCTTAGACCAACTGCTTCCTGAAGCAAATTTCAGTGTCATTTTATAACCTCTCTGTCAGTATTTCGGTACTACACTCAATCTACTGAGGTCATCAGGCCAAAGAGATCTATGGCATTCCTGCCCATCTCCTGAGCCTGGTTCTTTAGCTCCATATGGATTTCAGCTTTGTAAAATTTACATATCCAGACATTTTACCCATTCTTTAACAGCTCTTAAATTAACTTAAGCACCAAGGTACACTGTGTTTTAAGGACTAATGTTAATAATGAACACATGGCAGAAGGAGATCCAAGTAAACATCTCATGAAAGTGAGTTGTACTAACGTTAACAAAGAAGGGAACTATCAGCATGACGATTGCCAGCTCCAGCTGGGGGTTCTCTATGGGATTCAATAAAGCCACCTGGGAAAAGAAAAGGATCAAGTTCAGCTCATGGCAGTATGAGCACACAACTGGATTAGGCAGGGCAGTGTTCGTGTATGAGTTAATGTGACAGAAATAAGGCAGATGAACCAAAAAAGGGCAGCTTGGAGAAAAGCAAAGTATTTAGGACAGCTTATAAATTACCACAGATAAGTAAGTGGGGCTGACAAGAAACTTATCTCTGTCATTTTTGTTTACAAAAGTCTGAGGAGCTGCATTAGAATCATCTCAAACATTTTAGAGCTACTCCCAAGGAACATGTAGTAGATTCCATCTTTAGGAAATTTAAACAGAGCAGAGTTTTACAAAATATACAGTAAGAAGAAGAGAATTCCCAAAGTAGTCCAGAGCATATAACAGAGCTAACTGGTTTTAATGGGCTGTAAAGCACCACTTTGAATATGTGGTTGCACAGTGCCCATCAAAATAAAGATTTATCCAGTCAGCATCAGTGGATTCACTAATCCACTGCAAATTTCTAAAAGTCTACAGTTAAGATCTATCAACAAGGTCAGGCAAAGAAAATTCTTCAAAATACTACAAGAATACAAAATAGTGTAGGCAAGAATTAGAGTTAAAAAAAGAAAGAACCACTTAGTAGTTTCAAGGGCACTTTAGACAAGGAGGTAGAATAAAATTTTAGATATTTCAGTTTACAAAAAACCCTCAAAATATGATATGATATTCCTGGCAATGGATAAAGGCCTCATTAGCAGTATCCCAATTAAACTATAACATACCACTACCAGAGAGTTAATTGGCAATGACTGGAGACAATTACGATGCTTGAGCCAAACCAATAAACACTACTGGAAGTCTTTACAGCTTCCACCTAAAATTCACTTGTCTGTAAAAATGCTGTAAAAACACAAACCTCTTTCCACTGAGGTATAAGCAGCACTATGATGATGATGGTTTTCTCAAATGTCATAATCATTATGTACAGAGCACACTGGCCCATCCAAGCACTGCACTGCAGAGGGTCACCTGCAAGAAAGAAGAAAGGTTCAATAAATGCATAGGTTTGATTTTACTTCATAGAAAATATCTCAAAAAAGCAGTGTTAGAAGAGGCAGGACAGCTAAATCCTCTAGAAGTGCCTTCTCCAATCACTTTAGTGCTGCTCTTTCCCCTCCCTCAGCCTCATCCCAGCTTTTAAAAAGTAGCAGAAACTGAATTTAACAGGACTCTGTCCCATTCAGCAGTACCTGTGATATACTCACACTGTTTCATACAATCTGATGAAAGCAAGACATAAACTTTCATTGTGTTTTTCATATCATTAATTTTGACTGTCTATTCTGACTTTCTATTATGTGTCTTAAAAGGGAAAATTTGAGGGAAACATGTCTGGGGGAAAACTTTCCCCTTCAGTCTAAGTAGATCTATGATTTGCACCATTGTCCCTAGGCTACCTTAAACATATTTTTTCTCTCTACAAAGTTAGTTACCAAAAGTAACCAATTGAAGCAACAGATGCAAGAGCTGGAATGAAAAATTTAACTGAAAAAAAAATTAGGATCATATTTTAGTTCCAATGTGAAAGGGTTTGAAATTCTGCTGCACCTCAAGGGCAGAGTGAGAACCAGAGTGCATGAAGTTATCTGCCAGGAGAGAAAGAAGACCACATATATTTGAAGAGGAATATGCACACTATAAGACTCTGAAAAAAAGCAGGGAAAGAAAAAGAAGACAAAAAAGGGGAAAAGAGAGGACTGATAAGCCTAACAAGCTTTGCAGGTGAGTTTGAAGCTGCACTTCACTGGAAAACAAAACCAAGGTATGGAGGGGGTGACAGATCTTTAGTCTTTGCAGCAGCCTCTGCAATCTCTTCAAAGGCAGCTCCAAACTCTTAGCTGGGGATAAATAATGGGCAATGGAAAATCTGATGCCTTTATGTGTTTGTAATGCATAATGGAGAGTTGCTGCTTCCTTTTCTGGAACACTTCTGTAAGGCTTTCAGTATTAATACTTGGTAATAGCCTGAGACTTAGCATTTGCTGCTGAAGTGCTACACAGAGAAACTGATAAATCAGACTGGGGTTCAAAACAACAAATACTTCCTAACCGAGTTCTACAGGATGAGTTAGTGATCAGCACTCAGCAGTCCAAGAGGAAAGTCATTAAAATGCTCAAGTTTTACAATTATATACTGCAGTTTACAGCTTCTCTTGTAAAACCCCCAAAAGTTAGAAATTTGAAAGGAAAAAACATCAGTAAGTCAAGTTGAGCAACTGTGATTCTTCTGAAGATACAAGGCCTGAATTAGATTTGAGAATCAAATTTTAGCAATTAATTTCTCTACTCCACATTTTTATTAGTATTCTCTAGTTTTCCTCACTAACCAGAAAATATTAAAAAGTAACCTAGCTTTAGCTACAGCCTTACCATTGAAACTAAGTTTATTCAAAGCCCTTTTCCAATCTTTATTTAATTCCTAAAAGCAAAGACAATGAAAACAATTTTGCATCTACTGCAACATTCAGGAGATTTTGTACATCCAAAAATGGTGAAACTCTGTATTAAGAGTGTTGTGCACTCTCACCAATGAATTTTTGTTCCATTATGTTTTTCTGGGGAGTGGTGCTGATTTCTTTGGGGTTTTTGGTTTTTTTTTTTTTTGGTATGTGACTGAAATTAGAAGTTATTTATATTAAATTCTACTCAAGGATTTTTGTGTGCCCTACTGCACCTACAAAATAATCTCTCAGCTATAATTACAAGTGGGGACAACAGGGATGCTGCCTACTTTGTATTTATCAAGTCTTTTGACAATGTCCAATAATATCCTTGAAGAAAAGCGGGGAAGGCACAAGCTGGGTGGGGAAAGATACAATTCTGATATGAAGGAAAAAAACTTTCAGTTTAACCACTTTCTCACCACAGTGAGAGTGGTTAAACCTACTGGAATGGGTTACTCAGATAAAGGGGTGCTTAAATCTCAAACCATGGATAAATTAAAAACTGACTGCACCATGCCCTGAACAACCCACTTCAGCTTTTGAAGTTAATCCTGCTTTGAGCAAGAGGTTGGAATATATGACCTCTGGAGATCCTTTCTAACCAACTCTTTCTATGATTTTATAAGCCATGAAATTCAAGTTAGTAACAACACCACACCCAGAAGGTGCTCCAAAGAATATTTGGGACATTTCTACATTCAGAGGTTTGGTACACAAACTCAAATTAGAATTTTAAAGTTAATGTTGAAGCCATAAATCTCTAATTTAATTTCTAAAGTCTCTTACAGTCATCTCCTGAACTCTGATCTTATACCCATCATGTATAGAATAATGCAGCAAATTAGTGGAAATCTTGCTACTGCAAGAAAAGCAAATGAAGACAGAAACTGAAAAACTGTGAATCCTCTGCAGTGACAACTGTAGCAGCATCTTTTGGAAATGCTGGGCAATGCCAAACCAGTCTATACTTGTGTCTGCCACTGCCATCAGCTGCTTTGTAGAAGTATGTTTAGAGACAGTTCTTGAACCAAATACCTATTATTCCTCTGTCCTGTAACTTCCTTCTGTTCTTCAAATCCTGAAAATTTTTCTTAAGAAAATGCCAACTCACAGAACTACTCCCAAATAAATTTTCAATAGGTTTGAAGTCAGTGCTATCTACCCCATATGGCCATAAGTAAGTTGCTCTGCGAGTGGCAAATGAAGAGCTGGAGGGAAGAGATGCATCAAATACAATTTCTGAGCTCTGCCATGGAGAGGCAAAGCCAAGCAAAGAGGCCACAGCACGATTCAGTTGCCAATAGACTTGGTAAGCACCAGGAGGGATTTATCACCTGTTTTCTACTCGCAGCAGCTAAAGTAGCTCAAGACAAGAAGGGAAGGAGAACACAGGGAACATTCTTTTCAGTACAGATCATGACTGTTTTTCTCCTCTTTACACACTCAAATATATTAACTGCTTCTGCACTTCTATTAAAATCCAACTGCTGATGTAATGAATCTGAAAATACAAAACCAGAGATACGAAGACAAATCCAATAAAATTAAAAATTCTGATGTAAAAAAGCCCTTGAGGGAGAGTCACACTCCTTTGTTCATAAATCAGACCACAGTGCTGTTTTGCTGTACAAACAGCCACCATTTATAAATGTTGATATTTTGGTACCCATTCCTTCCTTGAGGCATTTATGCTTAAAAACTATCCTCCATATAAAGAAGAGGCTTTTAAAACCAGCAGGACACTGCTATTTTTGTGACAGCTTCAAGTAATGAATCACCAGGGATCAAGTAATAGAGCTAAGAAGGGAAATGAGCTCACAGTGAGAACTAACTTGAGACAAATGATTATTTAGGCTCTAGAAACACAAACATCACTCAATCACAAGAAGAGACTTGTCTGGGGGTGGAAGGAAGGCTCCTGTTTGTTTTCCCACACTTACAAACAAACTGAAATCACACTGAGGACTTGACTGTACTACTCCAGATAAAATGCACCAAGACTCTGGCACTTTTCAGTGAGCCATGGGGTGGAGAAGAGAGGAAAAGTGAGGAGAAAGGAAGGCTCCAGGGTGAGCTTATTGAAGCATTTCAGTCCTGAAGGGGCTCCAAGAGAGCTGGAGAGGGATTTTGGAAAAGGCCATGGAGTAAGAGTACAAGGGGGAATGGCTGCCCAGTGCCAGAGGGCAGGGTTAGATGGGATATTGGGGAGGAATTCTCAGCTGTGAGGAGGGGCAGGCCCTGGCACAGGGTGCCCAGAGGAGCTGTGGCTGCCCCAGCCCTGGGAGTGCCCAAGGCCAGTTTGGATGGAGCTTGGAACAACCTGGGATAGTGGAAGGTGTCCCTGCCCAGGGCAGGGATTTGGAAGGAGATGGTCTTAGAGTTCTTTTCCAAACCAAACCACTCTGTGATTCTATATTAAACATCCATATTTAACTTCAAAACACCAAGTTCTAAACACACTCGCAACCCCACAGAACTGCATTTTAGTCCCCTCTCCTACCCTACTTAATTTATTTTAAATAATCTTATGAAAAAAAAGGGTGTTCTTTGGGTCAAACTGAAAAATTTTAAATAAACTGGTGATATGAGGGTTTTCACTTCAGAAACAACAGGGACACTAATAAAAGATGACAGCAAATGATTCAATGCAACTAAAGCTAAAATCCTAAGGCATCAGTCCTTTCAGATGGGATTTCTCAGAGAGGGCCTAACCTTACTGCGCAGCCAAAACTAATAACTTTCCATCTGCTCTCTAATTCTCTTTATACCAGAAGCCTTTCCCACATGATTAATGGAAACACAGATTTGCAGTATGCTTTAAAATAGTCCCTACAATAGCTTGATTAAAAACCCAACAAACTAAGGGCAGGACAGCACATTAATAAAGATGCAGAAAAGAAAGTCAGTGACTAATAAAATGATCTGATATTAGAAAGAACAACTAAATAAAGAGGGTTTATGTAATTTTATATATCACTTGTACACACACACAGGAGAATACTCAATAAACAGGTTAATGTGTTTCAGATCTCCTAATTCCAAGTGACAATACTGGAGCAGCCACAGACCACCTCCACAGCAGAACACAGGATCATTTGTTGATTTTAAGAGCTTAATTACTGCAGTCAGAAATACCTCATAACCAAAATAAAACTGGGTTAATTTTGAAAGTCAGTAAGAAATAGTTAAATTGCAGGAGAATGAATACACTGCCCACATCTCCCCATTCACCCAGACTGCTTATTGTCAAATAATATTAAAATGGGAAAGGACAACGGATTACACACACAAAAAAAAATCAAAATGTTATCAGGAAGAAATAAAATCTAATATCTGACATGATTACAAGTACCTACCTACAACTGTAATAGATACAATAATTTTTTTTCTCCAAATGGAAGCTCAAGTTTTATATGGGCTGAAAGCTGCTCAAACATCTTTAAATGGCTTCAAACCAAACCAGCAATCAGAAAATGGGGCTCTGGGCAAGAGGTCTCACCTCTCTACTTGCCCCTTCACCTTCCCTGGGCATTGGTGCTTACCTAATGCCTTAGAGACATAAGTCTGGGGACTAATCTGGAGGAACTATTTACTTTTTTTACATCTAGTGAATTTTTGATGCTCTCTTGGTCAATTTTTAGCTCTCTTGGTCAATTCCCTGAAGAGTCAGATATGCACCAGTCCAAGGAAAAGAAATACTGGACTGTGGCATGTGGGATAAACAGTGGTGTGGCAGTGCTGACTTAAACAGCTTAAGTGGCCATAAACTGTACCCTAAAAGATCCATATTAAATCTGCATAAATCTTACATGCCCTAATGGTATAGGCAGTTATTTCTCCTAAGTTGCTTGTCATCATCTCTAAACCTCTAACATTAAAGCAAATAGCAATTCATGCTATTTGATTGCAAAGTTCTCAAGCTTTTAAAGTGCTCCAATTTCCAAGGCCTTTATTCATTATTAGTTCTGCCAGCTACTGAGGATCATTAAAACCAAAGAAATGTACAAAATTAAAATCCTACCAATAATAATTATAAAACTGCTGTGAAAGGTCTTAATTTGTTAGGCAAGCATTTTTAACTTTCTTAAACTCTGCCCCCCAAAACCATTGGGGTTTTTGTTTTTCTCTCTGATGAAGAGCCACAGTTCACTTATAAGGCAACATCTCATGCCATTCCTATCTCAAGGAGCTTCAAGTGTGAGCATGTATACAAAACTTTCATTTTCAGCCACCTGAGAATAACAGACTGAACAAAATTAAATGTCGATGTCGAGTAAGTGTGATACCCAACTGCAGCTGCAAATCCACAACCTCTGCACATCAGTGGACTTCTGTGGAATGTAATGGAACATAAACTCTGCAACTTCACCTGAAAGTGATTTCACAGTCTGTCCCTCATGGCATTTTTCACCGAGGATACAGGCCCTATGTGCACAAGCTCCAGTGATCATTACTTGAGGAGCAGCACAGGCCATCTTGCCATTCCTTTCACTGAAGGGACGTGGCTGTTCAAAGAGGGCTACAGAACTCTCGGTCTGTACCTTCACACAGTGGCATGTGGTTCAGTGAAAGCTTTAGTAGGAAACGACCTTCCAGCAATCATTTTTTTAGAAGTGTTTCAGAGTAAATTTATCATGCTGGTATTTTTTCCAGGAGATTAGCCAATATCATAATTTGTTGAATCATTCCTTAAAAAAATAAATATTCAAGCAGTCGTTCCAAACTCAGTAAATGCTCAGAACTTGTTGAGCTTTCTAAGACAGATGGTGCATGCTTGGTTATAAAACTTAAAAGAACCCTCACAAAAAGTGAACTATTATGATGATTATTGTAATAGTAAGTAATTTTACAAGCAGTAAAATGATTTTAGGATGAGTTAACCAATTACTGAAATACTCTGAGATTCTACCCTGAGAATCATTTCAGTGGCAGGACAGAAACATTTACCATATTCCCCGAAGCGGAGGGACTCCCACTGCTGCCATTCCACAATGCTGCTGACAGCACGGATCCCGATGTAGATTAGCAGCATTCCTAATGTGGCATCCAGCAAGAAGTTGATAAGGTACCTGAAAGGAAAAATAGAAAAGAAAATGAGTCAGAGTCCATTTTCTACAGGCTCGGGGTATTTTAACACCATGATTGATAAAAGATCTGTAAATACGCTGAGAAGCCAAAGTATGGAGAACAATCATTTACCCACTTCCGTAACTCCACAGCCTAAAGTTTAAATAGTTTTAGCAGTCTCAATATTTTTTTTTGTCCTTAAAGATCCCCTAACTTTCTAAAAATAGTTATTTTCTAACAATTGTCCATCAAATCTGAGTTTTAACTAACTTTGCATTAGCCGAACACTAAAATCAAGGCTGAGTGTTTGCAGAGGAAGCTCGGCAATTCCGAGCCTGCACGAGTCCCGCGGAGGCCACCAGAGGCTGCTGTAAGCCCGCAGCAGGAAGGCAGCAGCAGGAGCAGGGAAAGCAGAGGTGCCAGCACCTATTCCACATCCAGGGAGGGCTCCCGGCACACCAGGGATGCTCGAGATTCCCAAGCACACGGGGCTCACCCCAGGATGTGCCCTTAACCTGCCCACCCACACCTGGCACAAACAGGACCTGCTGTGCTGCTGCCAGGCAAGTCTGGAGCCACTGTCAAACCCATGAAAAATATTTCCTAACATAAGCTTTGGTTAGTGCTAGGTGATATTTTTTCTGCTATCAAGAACGTGTACCCTTGTCTGAGAAATTATCCAGCTCCAGCTTGTAATTTCTGTTATGCTGAGAACACTGAATAAACTCACTCTCTTACTTGTTTTGTGTCATGTTACACTTAGAAGTGGGATGTGAAAATAAAAACATGTAGACTGCAGAAGAGAATGCACATGTCAGTAAACCCTTTATTTTGAAATCACAGCGCAAAGGCATTTTTAGTTTTAAAATACTGTAATACACTACTGTGCTTCAGTTTTAAACACTGACAATTCTTGACATGCTTTTGTTACCTTACTTGCACATATACTATGACTTATAAAAATGGAATGAAAGTAATTTGCACTTGCCAGTTTTTAAACCTATCAGAAAATTCTTAAATCTACAAGCAATGAAAATCCTACAATGATGCCTGGTATTACTGAAACTGTCATAATTATAACTCAAATTTTACAGTTAATGTGCTAAAATAAATGCATTTCGCCTAGCAAAATGCTTTGTGGTGGGAAGAGAAAAGCAGTGTTCTTGCACATTTATACCACGGAGGAGCACAAAAGGAACCCAGGAGGAATAAGGGATATAAAACAGGCTTGTGCAGCAACACAAGCATGTTCCTCAAGCTGTGTGTCTCCTTTGTTTACCCAAGAACAACAAGTGAGCAGATGCCATTGAAAGGAAGTGGATTGGTTCTAAAAGGCAAATTACTGGGCTTTTAAAAGTAATTTCACAGCTTCCATTACCAGCAATGTGTAAGCTACTTTGAGCATGAGCCTTATCAAGAACAAACCCAAACAATTACCATTTGCTTCAGGAGCTCCTGTAAAGAGCCTGTCGGGGTCTTAGTCATAAAATCTTCAGGTTTAATACACTACAGAGAAATGCTTATCTATTTAGTCACACTGCTCCAAGCGTGACATTGCAGAATTAATTTCTGTACTAACTGCCTGGCTACCAAGCAAGATTTCCCATTTTTAACAAAATGAAAAGAATACTGCAGCAGCCAATGTAGGTTTTAGAAGAAAATACAAACACAAACCATTTTTGCTAAATAATCCTGAAAGCAACCTCACTTTGTATTAGAGACTTGCTTTACTACAGTGAACACAACTGGATGTTCATTTCCTTTGGTCACAGCACCTTCACTAAACAAACCTAAACTGCAATGTGCATCCCAAGTCCTCATTCATTCACTGGAGAAGGAAAAGTTGCAAGGCTTTGCCTTTGGTTTAAAATATCTACATACAGGCCAGACTCCTACCAGCCATGAAGAATCCTGATCCTTGATTAACTAAGCTTTAGTTTTGATTAAGTAAACAACTAAGGTTTTTTAAAGGGACTGATTTTTACCATGAAAACTGTCTTCTCAGCTCTATAATGCCCTACCATCCACATACACCATCAAACTTAGCTACAGAACTTCCACAAAGACCAGTTATTCCAAAATTAAACACTCACAGTGAACAAGGGTCTTCTTCTGTAAGGTCTGATAAATAGACATTTGCAAAGTGGATGAACAACATCCCTATGGCTTGCTTGGAAGTATCTAAAAACCTGTGTAGAGTAAAAACAGTTTTTAAGACACACAAAACTGTTTACAACACAGCCAGACATGCAGATTTATGCCAGACAGCAAATTTATGTTAATTAAAACTCCATCTCTGTAATTAATTTTTTTCTCCAAATGAGAACACCAAAATGATAAAAGTATCATAGTATTCAGCTTTTATTTAACGATGTTCCATTTTAAATTCTGCCCCTATTTTTTCTAACAATAACCCAAATCATATTAACTTGAAACCTCCCACTGTAAACGTAAAGTCCACAGATATCCTCTTGGTATCATACACATTATCCCAGAGCTAATCCTGACTAACTCTAGCTAAGTCTTTAATAAGCTTCTGGAAACAATGAGTATCCCAGCCCTGATAGGTATTTTGGACCTTTTATGTTTATGCATTTTTAGCAAGCTTATGGCACAGACAAAAATAAAAACCTCATCATGTGCTTGTGGGCCAACAACTTAATAGTGACTAATGAGTCCTTTATCTACAGTATTTCATTTAAAAGTCAGCATATTTTTCACCTGAAAGCATGAAGTGGTTTCACTGAATTTTATCTATAGTGCAGAGCTTAGAACACACTGCAAAAGAATTCCAACCTTGACAGTATTATCTTCAAAGCAGATGATAAAGTCAGAGAGAAAACATTTTGTTACCTAAGGGGAAAATATAAACCCCCTCCTAGACAGTGATTCAGTATTGACTCCAGCCCTTACCATTCTTTTATCATCATCTTTTGCACAAAACCAAAACTTCCAGTGGATGTTTTATTAAATGTAAAACTTAAGACTCATAACAAGAGTATTCTGCAGGCAAGAGTGTATTCTTTGCATTATACAGAAAAACAAACCATTTTGCCTGTTGTTTCCATGTCTAAAAAAGATCTAAACACCCCAACAGATCCAAATGACATTTTATGCCTGAATTCATCTACCCTCCCTGATAAATGTCTTGAACTTCAATCTCTTCATTCACTGCATGACACAGAAAGCAGAGTGTTGGAGATGAGGCAGGAAGCCAGTGAGTTACTTATCTAATCAGTACACTGTGCTATAAATAACAATACTTGAGTCCCAGAACAAGATTCTTTGCTTAAAAATTAAGAGCTATCAGTGCACTTGTCAGAATTTCAGGCTGAGGTAGACTGTAGTACACAAAGTTTTTGTACTTATTTTTTCAATAAGATAAAGGTGAGTGTTAGTTTTGAGAAGCAGCATTGTGTGAGAGGAATTTAAATCAATGAAGTCTTGAACAAGTGGAATGGCAGCCTAACACACCAATCTCAGAATTGTTACAGCTTATGTCAGCATTGCTTCAATCCAATAACTTTTAAAATGTAATAAACACAAATACACTTTTTATACCTTGTCATTTTTTATGGTTGATGCACTCATATCTTTTGTCACACAGTTTTCTATTTTATACATAATAGGATACCTATAAAACATGGAATTTTATTTGAGTCCAGCTGAGATCTTCTGATAAGCTTATGCAAGTTTGTAGATGTTCAGATGCATCTTAGGGCTACTCTTAAGTTTCCATCTTCAAGAAGAAGCACAAATTGAAGCTTTATGTCTAAATGCACATCTCTACAGATTCCTGGAAGTGTTCAGTAAATGTCTAGCCAGGAAACACACAGAAGGTAACCTGACTCATGTATTTTGGTAACTTTTTTGGTTCCTCACTGACAGTTACCAATTTCTTGTCACCACTTTTCTTTATTTTAATCATCATACACAGACATCATCCCTTCAATTTCTAAAACATGCAAGAAAAAAAAAAGAAGTTCAGAATAAAGCATGCAGAAACTTACCATATCCTCCAGGGACGTCTTTCATGCTTTGGTTCTCTGAAGCGTTTTACTAGGGAGAAAAAAAATAAAAATAATTGAAGACAATCAGCAACTTTGAAAGCAACAAAAATACAGAAAAGTGAAAGCAAATCATCTTGCAGAAATGAGATATACTTTGATGAATTGGATCTTTCACTACTGCACTTCACTATATCAAACTCCAAGGATCCATTTTTAAAGAAACTGTCTCCCTTCTGTCATCTCTAAGTTCCTAGAGCTCCATGCTCTGACTGCCAATATCCCTCACATGAAACAATAAACCATGTCTGACCACATTACATTGGCCTGAGCTTTTAAGATTGCCCAGCCAGAAAATTTAATTTCCAATAGGAAAACAGGTATTAGAAAGAGCTGTTTATTTTCCTCACTGGAGACCCAAAGTAAATTTGGAGAGTATTCTCAAAATATGGGGCAGTTTATAATACCAGAAAGAAATCAAATGGATTAGTAGCAGGACAAATACATTCTCTGACAAAATGTTTCTATTTTTGGGCAAACAGAATTACAAAAGGAAAGCAGGACAGATTTTTTTAGTCTGATAATCCCTTCACAAAAAGGTTGAGAATTATTAACTTATTGAAAACTAAAAATTAAAATTAATTTTAAGTATACACAAAGGCAAAAAAGTAGGTAAGTTTGTCTCTTGCAGTTTTAATGCAGTTTGTACACAAACTGTTTGGGCAGCTGATAGAAAGCTGCTATCACCCTGCCCAGCTCCTTCCATGTACTTCCAACCCATCCCAGTTCCACCTGGAAGGATCTAGATGACTCCTGAAGGAACAAGTGTGGGAAAACAGAGGGACAAGGGGATAAAAGCAGTTGCTGATGTATAAACAGTGGCTGGTCCATACATTTTTACTGTCAGGTCTGCACTTTGTCCTGTCTCCTTAGGAAATTCCATTTCTAACTCCTGGGCAAGAAAACCTGTTTTCTTGCTGGGAACACACACTCAGCCCTGCATGGGTCAGACCTGGGGGCAGGGGCTATGGCAGCCTCACCTCTGTCTGATCTGGCCTCATATCCTAACACAGATTTATTCTTTGTTACAGCTGCAAGGTACTAATTCCTTCCACACCCCAAAGACAGACTAGAGATAACAAAGTAATGCAAAACCTTTCAAGTAAGGATGAGTTTTACATATGACTTTTACTTCCTTCTGCCCAAACAGTTCCTACAACATAAGTCTTGAAAAAATAATTACTTATACTCGTATTTCAGAAAACTCTTATAAAAAGTAAGTAAGCCTTGATTCTCCTCCACCCCTTCGAACTGCAGACTCTGATTTAAGAGGCACAAACCACAGCAGCTATACCCAGGCAAAATATCAACAGGTATTTTAACCTGCTTCTCCAGGTATTGGTGATGAATTTCAGTTCAACATAGGATGCTGCGTGCAAGTCGTGCTTGCCCAGCTTACAAGCCTTTAAACCACATTCATTTCTGAACCAATCATAACTTTTTCACAAGTAAGGCAATTTTCCCCAAAGTCAACTGTCCTCATAAAACAGTTAAATAAATCACCTTCAAGGCAGAGGGCAGCACTTTCAGGGAACACTAAGCTGCCAACCTGCCATCTCACTGTCTGTCACTGCTTCTGACAGCAGAGAGAAACTGATTCACCCCCATGAGAAATTAAAAAGTGACAAGAGAAAAAGACTGTACATTTACACCAAAGATAAAGTTGTAATAGCAACACTTGCCAGCAGTTTTCCCTGTGAACAGCATGACATAAATACAAAACTTCTGTTAAAAATGAGCAACACTCAGCCAAGTTAACCAGTTTGTTATTTATGACAGGTCCTCCACAGTCACATTATGGATTACTTTAATTAGTGGCACTTGTGTAACAACAGGAAGCCACAAAACATCACAAAACAAATGCAAGAAACAGAAGTTTCAACTTACTGTGGAGTTAGTGCAAGATGCTTTTCTGCAGACAAAATGGAATTAAACGGCTAAGGTGTGCCTGCTTTGGGCAGGGGTGAATTTCAAGCTTAGGCTTTTGTTTGCTATTGTTACAAAGTTGTATAATGCCTGTGGAGTCATTAATTTATTTTAAAAATTCACAATAATTCATTTTGGAAGAGGCTATTCAAAAGCAATTCAACTAACAGCGTTTCAAATTTTATCCATACTGAGAAACAGCCTTGAGAAGGTTTGTGTTTCTCTGGCCAGTTCTAGAAACACAACATTTCATTTGAGTTAACATTTAACAGGAGAGCCAGCTTGAAAAGCCTCTGCAGTTGACTGTTGGGAATGTACTGAGTGGCTGATCACACCACAAACATGTATTCCCCAAAATTAAATGAGTAAAATCTTTAGGATGTGCAGCCTGATGAGTAAGGACCTGTACACTTGAAAGCCCAGTAGATCCATATGGAAGTGCCGTTTTCCCAGCGCCTTGCAGCAGTGTCTGTGAGCATCAGGCATTTCTGACAGATGCAGACATTGTCAGGTACTGCCCAACACACCCCTGATGCAGAATTTGAGCCTTCCCAGTAACTAAACTGAGCAAAAACCCAACTGGTTGTAGACAACCACACTGGTAAGCTGAGGGTCCTCAGCATGCTTGCTATTAATACATTAACTTTGGAACCAAAAGCCAGAACGCTTTTCACAGAATCTTTATTGGTACTTTTTAAGCACCTATCAAATTGGGGAGGGGAAAACAATTTTTCCGCTTGCCCTCCCCCAAAAGAAGTCAGGATTGCTGTTCCCAGCCCCACTCCCAGTTTCCCTTGGCAGTCTCAGCACAAACTCGGGCTCGTGCGTGTGTCAGCTGACAGATGGATCTCAATCTGCCGCCTCCTGCCTGCGAGGACGCGGTGCCGCTCCATATGCTCCAGCTCCGAGCGCCGCACTCGCACCAGCAACAATTCGCCAGAGTTAATATTAATTAACTAATAATGTTCAGAATTTCATGCTGAATTATAAATGAAGAAAGAAGTGCTGCTTGTTTATACATTCAGTGCCAGAATTTTTCAGGAAAGGAAATAAAAGCACTTCTGCCAACAAGCGTGTGAGCTGCCAGATGGACAGATAATAGATAAGCATATAAGACACAGTATTGCTAATGTGAAATTCAAGTTCATTGAAATTCTAGGAATAATTAATGCCAGAGTCCTGTGGAAGGGTTTCTAACACTTACTTTAACATAGCAGTTTTGCAATCAGAATTTCAGAAGATTATAGGGAAGAATAAAGGCCAGAACAGAGACAAGAAATAAAATAAAACCTCTCCAAATTGTCAATATGCAAAGCAACACTTGAAATCCAGCCTTTCTCTCTCTCCTTCACCTCCTAAAGAAGTCCCACAGGAACTATTTTGCTGATGTGAAGTAACTTCAATATGGATTCAAGAACTCCACATTTCTGGATGGCTGCTCTTGTAGCAGCACAAAACTGACTCATCTCACACCTTCGAAATGTTTCTACACATCATGCATTACTGCATTTCTTAGATGAAGGTTCTGGAAGGTCACAGTAAGAATCTTTCTGACCCCAGTAAAGAGCAAAGATTTCTCTAGCTCATTAATTTGAAATTTTAAAAAAGTAAAATCAACATGTTTAATGTCCTCTGCACTACAACAATACTGCTCTTCTGAGGAGAGAGCTGGGAATTTCACCCACATTTCCAGTGCTTCTCAAAACTCTTTCAAAGATGGGTCACAGACAAAGCACATGACTAAATGTTTCATTTCATAAACCTCTGACACATTTCTGCCATCAGACCTCAGCAAAGCGACAGCTGAGCTGGCCAAGGAGGAAAGGTTGGTGAGGACCACATCTGCACATCACATTCCCACTTCCTCATGTGTCTCAGCTGGGACAGAACTGGACTTCTCACAAGTGCACAGGTGCAAGAAACAGCTACAAGTTGAAGTCAGGGAAATTCCACGGTGAAAGAACTAAAAAATCTCAAGTGAAAGCAATTAAATTCTGCAACAAGTTGCCCAAAGAACACACAGCAATTGCAGTCTGATAGACCTTGAGAATTCCCCTGGACAATGCTCCAAGCAAGGGGACATACACTGGCCCTACTCTGAGCAGGAGGTGGGGAACAGGTGACATTCAGAGTCCCTTCCAAGAAAAATTGGTCTGTAAGTCTAGAACTCTTTTTTTTTGTGATCTGATGCTCAAAATGTTCCAAGATTTGAATCAATTATCAAAGGTTTAAAGTAGGGCTAAACAAAAGCCACACACACACATATGTGGAGGTACAGAATTTAACTGAGAAATCTGCTGCAGTTTGAGCTTCCTGGATAACATGTTTGTTAACAAGACAGATCCTCCAAGCCAGCCCTCACAGTGCAAGACTGCTGTGATCTGCAGGCTACATCAGTATTGATTCACATGATTTCCAGCATGCCTGACAAGTATTACAGGTTTCCTGTACAAGGCTGCTTTGCTCACTGTGTGTGGAGTAACAGCTGAAGTTACACCATGCAGGAGCACCCGAGCTCAGAATCAGATGCAGATTTTCATACGGCCACTCTCAGAGAATGGCACTATTTTCAGAACATTTGGCTGTCAGACCATATGCCTCACAAATTTGAACCTGCAATTTCTAACCCTGTAAAAAACTTGTACAGTCAACTACATACGCAGGCCAGATTTTTATTTTTTAAAATTCTATTTAGGTAGACTTTGAAAAACACTGTTCTACTTGTTAGTATCAACACTTTTCTCACAACAGTGGGAACCATGTCTGTTCTGAACAAGCATATGCACACTAATAATTCCTGAAAATTCACATGACTCTGGAATGACAACTACCAGTGAATTTCATGTCATTTGTGATCTTTATCATTAATTTGAATTTATCTCCCTTTAGTGTTAAAGCAATGCCTTTAAAGAGGCTTTTCTTGCCATTTCACTTTTTCCCCTTCCCATTATTTTCTTGGTAGCAGCAAAGTGAGAATAAGTAATTACATGAGATTCCGTATAAGATTTCCCCCAAACAGAATTTTTCTTTTTCGAATTAACTATGCAAGAAACAACATGCCCAATGAGCACAGGCTGCAGTGATGCCTTACCAAAGACACCTAAGTGTAAACCATGTATCAGTCAATTGCCAAAAGCTTTTGTGACACTTATGAGCTCAGCATCTCCCCAATATCAAAAAACAAAAAAAGGAATTCTGTGTGCATCTGTTTTAAGAGAGGTAATACACATGATTGCAAAAAAGACGGAAAGAACCAGTGTTTTTGGTGTGCTGATCATTTCTTCAGCCCAAAAATGCACTATGCTCTCAGCAATTCAATTTTTGCCTTACTGCAAATTCTTCCTTCTCCTTTTGTGTCCCATTAGTACATGCTCAAATGCAGGACACCCTGAAAGCCTACTGCTTATTTCCCTACATAAGGGCCCCAGAATTCTACATTATATTTTTGCTTAAGGACCCAGTCTTCTCCACACTTGAGATCCCATTATACTGAAGCAGAAGTCATATTGGACTAGAACTGATTTCCGTGATATTGCTACATTGCAGAAAGACACCAGGAACCATGGTTTGTTTCCTCATGATGGAAAAGGTTATGGATAACTCACTCAAGTGAAAATTTTATTCCAGTCAATATTAGACTGACATACTATGAAGTGCATGAGCCCCCAGCTTTGATACCCAGCAAAAAGGATTTTAAAAACTTCTGTAATACAGAAAACAGTATTAGCGATGCAAGTACCCAACCCCTTTCTTAATTCCACTCTGCCCTTGGCCTTAATGATTCTGTAATGTAATTAAAAATGGGTCCATTAAAGATGGTCACCCAGGGAAAAACTTTATGGAAACACTGGACACAATAAAGTTTAATGACCCAGCCAGTTGGTTATTCAGGGACGTGTCACACTAAAGATGCAGTGTCTGGACAGCCATGAGGTACCTGCAAACCACAGATCTTACCCCAGCCTCTCTGTTCCCCTGGCAGCAATGATGATAACATTGTGGTTAAGGCAGCAAAACCTTTGTTGGCCTGACTGGCACTTTTGTCAGAGCAGAGAACAAGGGGTTCTGTTTTACTGCAAAGTTAAACACACCAGTGCCAAGCATCCATCAAGCCCAGCTATCTCATGACCTGAGCTCTTTTGTCTCAACACAGATGACATGAGATGACTGAAAACAAGGTGTCAGCACTGGATTTCACATTATTTATCAAATGGGCAGAAGTGCTTGCTGAATAAATGCTGGTGGAATACAGTAACTGGAAGTTACTGGGTAAAAACATTTACTTCCCACCTACTTCCACAACCAGCCAGAACCCTGCCCATAAATTTTGTCCCTACAAAGGCTTAGTGAGAGCTAAAACTTTATAGTCATTCTGTAGGGAATGGCTATCACAAAATAAAGCTCCCCTTCACAGTGCAGCAGAGGAGAGGACAAATCATTATGAGGAAAAGAACCCTAAATACTGCTATCTGAGCTTTGGCATAAATCAGATGATTTTGCTGCTTCAGGAAATGCAGCCAAATGCATTACACCAGGCTGGCGAGTTTTTTATTCCTAACATGTAGGTACTTTAAGCTCCAAAAAATTTTGCTAAATCCTTTGCTTGTACAGACTGGCTGTGGGAGAGACTAATAAGTCATATTACCTGCATACAACTCAGCCTAAGACAATTTCAGCAAGACTCATCTCGTGCATCCTGGTAGCACATGACAGTGTGGCTCTGACAGATGCATTAACTTGGCTGTCAATAAAGGAAACAAACACATCTTAGCAGAGCCAGCAGCCCAGACACACCACATCAATAGCCATTGTCATGGAGCTTTTTTCCTTTTTTTCTTTTTTTAAAGGTAAAGCTTACTTTTAAAACAGCTGAACTCACTCAGGAGAGGAAGAATTAGACACAACTTCTCATTTTGATTGCTAACCTATTTGCTGTCTCCCCAGAGAGAGCAGCACTTTAGAAGTCATAAAATGCATCTGCACACACCCTGTAAACAGAAGCATCCAGCCCTCAGCTTCCCAAAAGCCATGGCAATACTAAAAATAAAGGGCTGCAAGTAACTGCTTAAAGAATGCTAAGGTAAACAGCACAAGTAGCTTAGGAAATATTTATCCAAATAATAAAGTTAAAAGCTGCAATTCCGTCTTAAGAGACAGGCATTTGCTATCATTGCATTTAGCATACACAGCACTGTTGGGTCAAGGTGTGCTCTGTTTCAAAGTCTGTGATAATAAATCACAGTTTCCCAGCACTTTCAGAGACAGATGCATTTGCTATTCTGTTTCTTCAGCAGGTATGAGACAGTAAAAGCAAAGCAAATCTAAGCTTCCAGGGAAAATGCCTGTGAGATTGGCTTTAGAAAGTTAATACAGATTCCTCCTGCAAACATTTCTATACTCTGAACCAGGTGTCATTAAACAACTACCAAATGAAAAAGGAAGGTTGCTAGAAAAACAGCTGTGCCATTCCTGTCATGATATACAAGCACCCAGTGAAGACTGGAATATACAGTCTGCTGTGTTCAAGTGGATTTTTTCTGCTAGAAATCGGAACCATTTGGGAAACATGAATTATTTAGTACAAAACAAATAGAATCAATCCATATTAATGTGCACTAAGCAGCAATTTACGATGCACAACACCATTTTCACGTACAGCATTCACAAGATCACTCAATAATACATGAAGCTTTCTGAATGTTATTAGTATGACAACAGATATCAATGAACTTTAAGTCATTCAAGCTGCTTGTTTTAAATCAGCTCTTGGGAACAGGCAACTGCCAAAGCACAGCTCCAAACTCAATCACCATTCATTAAAATATTAAGCAATGCAGAAACTGGAGCAGTTTTAAAAGCAGAAAACAAACCTGAAATGTAAGTTCAGACACAAAAAAGGACGTAAAAGGAAAACTAAAAACTTTGTAAAAAATGATAAAACACCAAATAGGTTTAATTAAGGAGGCCAAAGGTAGATGTAAACTCTTATGTTCAGAGGCTATTTAAATTCTCAAGAGCTTTGCTTATCAGATTCAGTCTTTCTAGGCTGGAACTATCAGAGCATTGAATTGCAAGACATTTCATACAACACCAACTGTTTTAAAAAGAACAAAAGATACACAACCTAATTTCATACATTCTCTTTACATACAATCCAATACCATGAAAGGAGAGTCAGAGGCCAATTATGCAGACTTCTTTAATATAATGTATCTAACAACTAGGTATACACTTCATAAATTAAATTTATGAAATCAGGATGAAATCATGTAACAATTTCCACCTGCAAAAGGCTTCTTACTTTTTAACACCACCAAAACCTAATGCCAGCACTGAAAACATACTGCCACAAGTAACTCAAGGTTTTAAGATTAGATGGAGGAGGGTGGGGTTTTTCCTCCCCCCACAAAAGAGCTCCTTAGACTATTTCATCTTCTAACATTACAATTACCTTCCAAATAAAGCATTTAAGTCCTGTGTATATAAAATACAGGCTGTTAGTCACACCACCTGCCTCAAAGCAAGGAAGGTGTCCTGGAAGATGTTGAATAGTAGCTTCTCCAGGACAAGGAAGAAACTAAAACCAATTATTCTAAAAAGGAACTAAAATTTTAGAGCACAGTATCTTCAAAAATTATTAGAGACTGAGGATATATGCTGGTAGTTGTGAGTAGTAATTTTAAAGTAATTTTTGTTCCATTCTGTATTTTTGAGAAACAGAAAAAAAACCAGAGTGGAGCAAGAAAAAGCAAGCAAAGGTTGCTTCTTTAAGTAGGCAGCTTACTCAAGGGGACTGGCTGGTCTGTCCAAGACTGCTGTGGTGAACCCTGTTTGTAGGGGCTTCCATTGCTTCAACTCTTTCACGGTGTCAGTGGAGCAATGGAGAGACCTCTCAAACAGCAGCATCCAAATAAACTCCTTGTCACAAATCTTCACATCCTGAGCACTTTGCAGCTCCCAGACCAGCTGTTCCCAAGCTTGTTACTGTCCCACCAGATAAAACAAGGAACTGTAGCACAGTTTTCCTCTTTTCTCAGGAAAGCCAACACACATCAATCACCATGAGAGGAAGAATGGTCTTAGAATCCAGAGTAGCCAAAAATGTGACAGAAGGCAAAATGACTGAAAATGTATCAAAATGCATTGAATTACAAAACAATGTTTGATTACTGTTTAATTAAAAAAAAAAAAAAGTGCAACATCTAGAGGAAAAACCATCATAAAACCCAGAAAAAAAAAAAAAGTTTAGTAACTTCCCTGACATGACTTCCCCTGCTGTAGCTCTGCATGTCTGTGAACTAACTCACATCTGGAACTACAAATCTGAACCTTGAATAGTGACCTGTGAGGAATCTGAACAGTGAATTCATTTTAGCTCATTTTCATTCTCAACCTTCCTTACATATGACAATATATGTATGAGGTTATGACAACAAATACATATAAAATGTGTGATTCAGGGTAAGTGGCAGAAAGATGGCTCTTCAGTATCATGACCATCACTGTGAACAGCTTTAGTTATTCCTGACTAAATCCTAAAACCTCCATCCCCACACCACACCACCTGCAAAGATAGACCCATGCAAGCTCTGAGCTTGTATTCAGTCTGCCAGAGATTGTTAAACAGAGTTTCACAGGGAATAAATTTTGCTGAGATCAAGAAATCTTTGAGAATGCAAAGCATTTCCTACCAGCAGGCATGAGAAAGCAGACCTGATTTTTCACTTAATCAACAAAATCCACACAGATAAGACCTTGTTAAATATCACTTTAAGAATACAAACTTCATTAACCATGAAATTAATATCACCACATAACGTAAAACTGCACTCTGTGGGTCTGTACAAATCAGCTCCTTACAGATTTCATTATAAAACACTAGTCAAAGACGACATTCACTATGCACTTTAGAGTTAAACACCAGTCTAGCTAACAGTCCAGAAGTTCATCCTAATTAAACACAGCTTCAGTGTTTCTGGGTAATTTATCATTTTAGCAGTTTACAAATGTCAACATAACTTATCCTTTTTCCTAAACATTTCATAATGTGAATGACATGTGTAATTATACTTAGAACAATCTTATTATGGGGCCTACAACTACATCCAGCAATCAGCTGAGTAATAAGAAAATATAACACTTTCTGAGCCAGCAAGACAAAGTAGAGCATCAGACCTAATGAAAACAGACTTAGAAACTGCAGATTATTTGTCTAAATTGGCACCTTATTTTTATTTTCTTAACTTTTACTGGCATGGTGTTTCAAGGATAGTTAGTGACACTAAAATATTAATGACCTGACATGATCAGGACATGAAGACCAATAAAGTGCTATTACAATCTATGGCAACTAAGAGTTGGACATCTTGCAATCAGATTTAATAAAAAATCAGGTTATTTCCTTCACTTAAAAAGGATCAGCTGAGCAGTTCCCAACTCTATTATTACTTGCTTTTGTACAGCATGAAATTTGTCACAAGATTTGCCTTTTTCTGTAGAGTTCACAATGGACAGAATTTATTACACGTAGATGTTCCATATGTTAAAGAGTACTACAATATTAGCATGGTAAAACAAAGTAATTTACTTTACTAATTTAGCAAGGGTTGGATTTCTTTTTTCTGCTACAGCTCGAAGTGCATCCCTCCTATTTGTCTCAAGCACGGCTCGGGATGTCACAGAGGCACTGGAAGGGCTGATGATTTATTTAAAACAAACAAACACCAGCAATGCTACACGGCTGCAAGCGATACCTCACCATCTGGGGATAAGGAAACACTGGATCATTGTAAGGCACAATTTACTTGGCCGTGACCAAAGTGACCTCACAGGGCTTTTCCAAGTCCTGCAGCTACAAGCAGACACTTAACCTACACAACAGCTACTGCAGTGCACCGCGATACCGATCGTCACTAATTGCCATGGAATGGGCCCGAAGGAGGAAGAGAATAACACATATTTCTACTACCATCACCCCATCCTGTTTCCTCCCTGGCCCCCAGCCAGCCGGGAGGGAGCTGCCTCAGCCCTTCAGTGCCGGGCGGCCCAACCCGCCGCGGGCCGTGGGTCGGGTTAACGCGGCCCTCCCTC
>VZTN01005340.1:13863-30200 GCA_013400515.1 Erpornis zantholeuca | reverse complement strand
TCAGCTTCTAGGGTTCCAACATAGTGCAAATGTCTACATCTGAACTGAAATTCCACTCTTTATTTCTGTTCCCATTTAGCTAAAATCAATCTATTCCTACAGAATTCCTTTTACTTAATGAAATACATTTCTTTCAAGGAACTTCAAACTTTAAGCAGTTTACTGACAGTAAATCAATTTTTTTTACCATCATTGGTTTTTAAATGCTTCAAATGTGATATGAAAGAGAGGTAACAGTAATCCCTACTTATTTCTTCTATTCCATTGAATAGTATGTATTCATCATACTATTTTTTTAATCACCTCTTTTCTCTCTTTATCAAAGGAAAACAATTTCATTATCTTTTGCCTTTTGTATGAGAAAATATTCTCTATTCCCATTGGTAAATTCCTTAATTGGTTCTCTCTAAAATATCTTTTTTTTTAAAGTTTTGGTGGGTTGCTTCACACAGCTTTCGAGGCCCAAATATTATTTTGGCTTTAGAGGTTTCTTTTTCTCTTTTCCTATCTCAACTTTAAATCATTCTTCACTCTTGTGGTCCAAAGATGAACATTGAACACAAGATGTAATGAGCTATCTGCAGTAATAAGTTGATACAATAGATAAAGGACATGATAAAATGCATGAATAGTGATGTTTTCCTTTCACAATTACAGTTTACATACATTTTAATAGATGTATGTAAATGCCAGACCTTCAGAAAGGTCCTCCAATCACCTGCGAATAATTAATTTGTATTTAAAATATCTACATATGTTTATGGGAATCCAATTAGTTTTCAAACTTTTACAATTGGCAGTAAAAAATAATGTTATTTCAGGGAAAAAATACCTTCTGTAGCACTATGAGTTTAAACTTAATTCTTAGTCTACCTTTCCCTGGAACGTAAGCACTATATCACTAGTTAATCGTGGAAAAACTCATGTGTAATATGGCATATATTAGAATTAAATGGTTAAAGCAGACTTCATAACAGCATGAAGTACTTCCCAAGTAGTAAAATTATTGTTCTTTCCAACAAATATAATGGTGTCAAAGCTGAAGCAAGACCAGGAACAGCAAAAGGCTGGAAAAGGGATGTGTAATTAAAGAACATAAAAATTCCTGCAGAGAATTTTTAAAATGTCTTCTTCAAATGACTGAAAGATAACTTGTAAGGAAAGGAAAAGTTAATGGGAAGCAAATCTTAAATGTGACACATGAAACTGCTATCAATAACTACACAGCTAAAGATGCTCAATGAAATTGTCAGCTGATTTTCCAGACCTCTGAGGAGCCTGTATAATGGAACAGATGAAGCAAAAAAGGTAGGAGCAGAGATTTGTGATAACAAATGAAAATTTAAGGTTAAGAAGCTAGTTCAGAAAAAATCTAGGACAAAAGACTTCCAGAAAGCTGAGGCACAGGAAAGCATCAATCATGTATAGAGAGGAGAAAAGAAGAGTTACTACAGTCAAAGAAACAGAAAGCCTATATGAAAAATCAAACTGGCAGAAAAATAACTGGTATTGGCAGAATGAAAGGAGAGAACTAGAGAGGAGCAATAAGAAAAGATTCATTTTGGTTTGGAAGATGTGAAAACTGGAATAAGATTTAAAATAAAGGTAGGAAATAGCAGCAGAGCAGATCTGAGGTACATTCGCAGGAATACTTGGAAAGATAGGAAAGATGTTTAATCAGGACTGGATCTGAGCCAAGAAAATATGTTTATCTAATGTGATTTTAGATGTCTGTAATAATGATAGCATAAGGGATTCTAGGTGCCTAAATTAGAATTAAACATCTAAGTATTACACACAAAACTGACAAATATAGCATTGGAGTCAGTCAGAAATATCAAAAGGAGCTAGGATAGGGAAAAAAAAGAAATCAAACTCACAACCAAAATGAGACAAAAAGAAATAACCTAAAGCTAACTGCAAGACTTTTACTATTAAACTGTAGAAGGAAATCTAGAATTCAAAGTGCTACTCAACAGCTATTAGACTCTGAAGTCTTTTTCCTGTGGAAAAAAAAAGGTCCTTTTCTGTGTGTACTGGTTCCCATCTCCTACCAGGTATAAATTTCAGTCACCTCACATCTCTATCGGGTTCATGCTTTGGGTTGATCAGTAAAGCACACAGGAGAATTGAGAAGTAAAAGGGGGAATAATTAGTTTGGGTTTTTTTTTCATTCTCAATCAATTTATATTCATTTATACACACAAGCAAAACACCCCAGTGTAATAACCTTATTACAAATGTAAATTCAAAAATTCCAAAGTTCAGAAAAAGCCAAGGAAAGATTTTCTTTCAAACTGAAAATAGTTAATGAACAGACATGAAGTAGTGATGAACTAACAAGGATTGTGGGGTGTTTACACAGTAGTCTAATAGATAAAGTTGGCGTTACTGTTGTGGAAAAAACAAGGTAAAACACATGTGCACACACATCCATATATTTATAAATGTGCTTTGAAAGCTGAAAACTGTTTGAATGATTTTTGAATTTATAGCACTACTTGATCTGGCAAACTCCCTTGGAACATTTACTCAAATATTGTAAATATTTACCATAGTGAGATATATTATTGCATAGTATAAACAATTTTGTAGCTGAGAAAATGGTTCAATGTAAATTAAAGGTCTGACTTTATGTTAAGGAACCATATTGCATTAGTAACTTGCCCTTTATTCATAAAGTAAGTGACATGAATTTAGACTGCAGTACTGGTACACGTGGCTGAGCTACTAGAAACAGTGGAACAGAATGTGGCTTGCAATAGCAAAGGACAGTATGGATCCTAATTTTAAAAGATACAAAAGGATAAGGATTATAAATTTTCCTAATGAAGAAAATTATAGACAGATGTTTTTGTTCCTTTGCATTTGAATTTCCAAGTAGAATTTGAGAGTTAAATTTTGGTCACAAGATGATCAAACATGTTTTGTGTTATTGTACATTTAACAACATGAATTACCATATTGAAAAAAAGTAAAGTAGATGAAGCTTCATTTCAGGCTTCATGTGTTTACTAGGAGTTTTGGGGTTTTATTCATGTGATTTATCTGTGTTGACGTCTGTCGTGGTATACATCAGTCACATATTTGGTATAGTTTTTATAGTTCAATAAAGTCAGATTTTGTATTTGTCCTCATGCTGCCAAGGAGAGACAACCTTCAAATACAAAACAGAATGATTGGTTTAATTAGCCAATGCTTCACTTTCCGTGGAACTCACTGAAGAACTACTATCATGGATTCAGTACCTTCCTCTAGTGTTGGAAAATTAGGATTAATTTTATTTAAGCATTAAATTTAGTTAATGCAATTTAGTCCTGTAGAGAAAAGTGGTTGAAAATTCATCTTTACCCGTTTGGAATGAATAACCTAGACCAGTAGAAGGTAACATCTGGCATTAGTTGATAGCTGTAGTCCAGTTCCATTTCCTATATGAACAAATATTTGAGGTGCTTTTGCCACCTCTGTGGCTAATAGTAATCAGTTTCCTTTTCTACAGTTACTTTTCCAGGTTCCTTTCCCATTCCAGTTTGGAATGAGTTTTGGCAAGATATTTGAAGAACAGATTTGGAAAAAGGACATTTAAATGACCAGTTCTATAAAAGCTGACATAATAGTCTTTCTATTGTCTTCTTGATAGCTGTGGGATTACCTTTGGTCTTAATTTTTTCAGTAACTCTAAGGACTAGAATGTTTTATTATAGGCCTCCTTGAATATTCCTTAAATTGAGCTTCCCAAAGAAAACTTAAAGGGTCTTTCTGAACTGAAAAAGCCACGTTTTATTAGAAAGCTAACTAGAATAATGTACATATTTTGAAACTGGGGCTACTCAAATGATCAGATAAAACAGAATAGAGACAAAAGGAATACATAAGAAAATAATATACATGTACACTGTGTCCTTACATATTGGGAGTTGCATTCACATAGGTTTTGTCAACTCAGTAACTCCCCCAATTCCTATAGACTCTGCTATCACCAACACTGGTTGTGCTGTTAAGTGGTCTTTTCTTTGAACATACTTCTTTCCATGTCTTCCTACCCTGCCATAAAATCTGGGAACTGCTGAGCTTGCTCATTCACTGCCAAAGGCAGGCACAATCTCATGTTCTCGCCAGTATTCCCACGACCCTCAGTCATCAGGTTTTTAAGTAATAGCATAGAATGAGAGCAAACAGATATAACACATTATATTCATCACAAAGGCCAAGACTTGCCTTGTTGTACTAAACAATATTGAACAGAGAAGTTTATGTCATCACTCTAGGCAGCTCAAAGGAAAATGCTGAAGAAACGAAAACTGAGATAAAAATGCTAGTTTTGGCATTACAGAAAACAGAGAACTTTTAATTGGAAATGACCTCTGGAGATTCTAATACATGACTAAGTTCAAAATTATATAAAGATGAAGGCCTTGAAGGTCCTTAACTATTAATATTTTTCAAGAATGAAATTTTTACCATCATTCTGGGCTTAACCACTCTCATTACAATTTTTTCTTATCCTTACAGTTAGTTAGAATTTCTTCTGCATCCATTGTTTCTTCTGCCTTGACGTGTACCTGTGGGAAAATCTGGCTTCATATTTCTTTTAACATGTCGTTGTGGTCTGGAAGTCAACAATAATATCCCTTCCTGTGTCATCTCTAGACTAAACAAACTCTTCTTCTTGGACACATCTGGTGCCCCAGGCTCTCCAATGACCTGTTACTTTCTAACTTGTTAGCACTGCTCTGGCCTGGGGGTCCCAAATCCGGTCATACATGGCCACGGATGCATCCCTGGAATGATAGTCACTGTCCTCAGCCTGCCCTTGCTGAGGCCACCTTTCATCTCTTCGGGCACTCTTCTACAATATCCAGCTTGCAGCTCAAACTGGCCTGCCACCAGGGCTGGACAACTTTCCCCTGCAGCAAAAACTAAGCTCCTGTAGATGTGCAGCTCCCTTGCCTACTTAGATTTCCCTGGCCTACTTAGATTTAGAATTTATTCCCCCTACTCTGGGTAAGCATGAAATAAATGACAAGAATATGTTCACTAAATCTCACTGGAAAACCTGGGTGAACAGCTTGCATGAGTAAAAAGGAGTAACATCTGCCTCTATCTCTGATATAGAAACATAAACACTCAGCAGAAAAGAGCTACCATTTTTGAGAAATTTCTTAAATACATTACACACTCTAGATGTGTAAGCACACCTTAATGCCTGATCACTTGGGTGAAAGGATCTCATCGATCCTTTATTTTCACCCCAGTGACTTAGATGGGGTAAGAAGGGAAACATCCTTTATTGCCTAATCTCGGATGAAATTAATCAATTTCTCTGGGAAAGGAAATGTAGTAACAGGCCCTCAGCCCAAAGTGCCCAGTGGTATTCCCCAAGAGAAACAGGAAGATAACCTCAGGGTGACGGTGATGGGAAACAAACTAAATCAAGACGTACAGTGTTTCCATGTAGGAATTTTAAAATAAATCCCACCTACATGGCACATTATTGTTACAGATTACTCTCCAGAAGGTGCATGTGTATTACAACACTTTTATAATGTTTTGTTATTTTGTACAACATCTTCAGATATTATCAAATAACTATTAGCCTCAAAGAGAGACTTCTTTTTTTTTCCTGCCCAAAAAGTATAAACATAAAGATTTTGCTTTTTACCATTTCTTCGTGAAGTGTTTAAAAGCCACAAAGGTACACTTGTTCTCTTAGAAATTATGACATTTCTTGGAAATATGCTGCTTTTGCAGTTTACTCTGCTTTTATTAATTTCTTTGTCTATTTTTCAGTGTGTCTTATGTGGAAATAGCCTTCCTAAAATTTAGACAACATTCCCGTGTCCACTATAATACAAAACAAAAAAGTAAATTCAGCTATAAGTAGCTTAACACTGCAAAATATAAGTACACTTTGGTTGCTGCTTTAAAGTGCTGTAAGCCTGGATTTTATATCCTTTAGAAGATAAAATGAATTAAAACCAATTTAATAGTACTGACAGCTAAAAAGACAGGTTTTTTTCTTTCTGTTTTGTGTCATGAACATAGTGCAACAAGGGAGACTGTCCCACAAGAAAAGAGATTTCATTCAGTGGCTTGTGAGCAGTGATGAGAACAACCTACATGTCAGATATGGCTGGCCTGACAAAAGCACAGTGCTCTGCATACAGCTAGCAACCAGATTTTTCCTGTCATGTTGGAAATGAGTAATTTGAGAAAGATAGCTATTAAGGTACTTTGGCACAATTACAGGTGACAGATGTCTTCTATTCCAGTTCCAGGAAATAGGCATTTCTCAAAAAAAAAAGGCATTTTTCTTCAAAAAAGAGGAAAGTGTAGGGAAGCCTGGATTAGGTTTAAGCACTTGGACTGCTATAGAACTCGTTTCAGTTATATTCTTATTGTTCTAAAATTGAATTGCAAACATAAATTTAAGATGAATAAAATAAGGAATGCGAAGGTAAGAAACATTTTTTTTTCTCACATTGCATAACTAAACAGGTTTCTTCTCAACAAGGGCAGTTCTGAGTTGTAACTTGAATTTGTAACATGGTTTTAGCTGAGAGATCTTCCAAAATAAACAAGATTACAGATCCTTGAACAAAAGAGCCATATATTTTTCCAGTCCAAAAATATTTTTTGATGAAACATGCATGGATGAAAATCCCTTTAAAAGACTGTTTATACTCTCTACAATAGGGTATATATTCACTTTCATATTCCAGGACTGGGTGATGTGTGATGTCATTTTCAGTTTTGTATTTATGGAATACCATTAATGAACTTGCGGCACCCATTGAAAAAAGTGTGAAGAGACCATCATGGTTCAGTGATTTCATGTTTGTTTTGTAAATTGAAAAAATATTACGTAAATATCTTCCCAAATCTTGAGAGGAGTGGATTAACACTGCAGGTATAGAAGTAGAGATATCTTTTACTATATTGTTTAACATCAAGAAATGAGTTGAATATTAGATCATTATTATTTTATCTTAAGCAATCAACATTTTAAAAGTATTCTCTAATATATATATGTAAATAAGAGTTTAGATTGAAATCTAGAGAAGTTTTCATTCTTCTGATATTTTTCATGATACATTCCTATGAGCAACCTGCCTGTGCAGTGGGACAATTCCTTGGCCAGGGCAACTAGTTCTGCATAGGTGGGCAATGCGTTGTTTTAATAATATTTCTGCTAATATATAAAAATGTATGCTCATGGGCATAGGAAGGGAAAAAGTGACAGTGAAAAGTATAACTTACCCCATTGAGAAGAAAAATATTATGTATTTATTTATATTACATACAGAAGTATGCTATTCAGAATTTTCAGTTATTCTTTTTTTGCTTGTGCTCTTGTTTGTGAGAATATGAACAAAAAGAAAGCACTTGTTTCCCAAATTTCATTTACCATATTTTGTTGTTGTATATTAACATTGATTCATAGTACTTACTAAATTGTAACAACATTTCAAATGAGAGAAAAGCTAGTGCAAAAAAAACCTTCATAAAAATGCCTAGTGGTCTGAAATGAAAAATGAAATGAAGAATTCATTCCTGCAATGAGACAACAGTAGTTTTAATGAAATGAAAATGGAGATGTATTTGATTCAGTGAATTGGGCTTTTTTTCTTTTTTCCACAAGACTGAGTCGAACTATTTGCTGTTCCTGACAATATTCAAAACAGAAATTTAGCTCTTTCAATTAAATTAAGTATGCCAAAATCTTGTGGCAACAGGCTTTATCCTTACTTTAAGAAAAACAAACTTCTTGTCAGGGCTAGCAAGACTAGCTAGGTAGCTAAGATTAATCATTTCTGTTCATACTGAAGAACTCAAATGTCACCCCACTCTCACACATACTGAAAATGCAACAGTTTCTTCTGGAATTTTTGCTGTTCTCCAGCCTTCTTTTCCACATTTTCCACTGGTGTGTTTATTTTTTTTTTCCCCTCCTATTTGTTTCTGTATTATGCTTTAAGAATCTGTTTTGCTTTCTCAGTGGCATAAGAGCACCAGACAGCCCAAGGGATTTACCTTCTAGTAACCACACTTAGTAATTACACTGTCACTGCAGCATGATTTCTGAAGCAGTAATAATGTCACAAGGACATATTTCCTTCCATTTGCAGAACAACACCTTGCAATACATATTAGTGTTTGCATAGATGCATATATATCCATGCAATTTTATGTATAGGTAGACATATGAGAAAGACAAAGAAAGGTAGAGGTTATATAGGTCTGTAGCTATCTCTGCTTATGTATATACATCTCCACATGTATTAGTATATCATCTTATTAGTATATATAGCACTGTAATCTGCACAAATTTGGTAACTACACCATCGCACCTTACATGTATTGGTGGGATTTTTTTCAAAGCTCTTATTCTTCCCAAGATTATTCTTGCACTGGGACTGAAATTTATAAAAAAGACTTCCAGAAAACAGCCTTCTTCTCTTGATTTTATGAAAAAAAGCACAAACCAAGATGACTAAACAGTTTGATTTTTCAGTTGTAGAATGATCATGAGTTTATTTCCTAGTATATTTTATTATTAATCTAAAGACAATCCTGAAAAAATCCAAAACCAGTGGAGTTGTGTAACAGTATCGTGCAATGAAAAATGTGTCATGTAACATGCATTTTTCAGATGAGTGCAAACTCAGTGGATGAGTAAAGGAGCAATAATGAAGGCCTTTGTCAAATTCTATGACATGGCGGAATTTGTGGTTTCCACCATCTGCTAACTGTCTGTTAATTCTGTCCCTGTATTTAACAAATAGCTTCAGCCCAGTGATGAAAAATATGAAGAGAAAGGTACGTTCTTCTAAGCACTATCAGCTAAAACCTTAGTGTTTAAACTAAATGTGAAGATTTTGAGAGAATAATTATAATTTATGGGAGGTTTGCATAATGTAACTGTTTATGGGGCAGGTCTCTTTAGTGCCTTTTTAAAACTGTACATTTTTCACTGGTTACTTCCTACAGTGTGTCTGAATTTTTTAGTTACTCTGTTACACTAATATTGTGATGACAATATGCTTCTCACTGTCTAGACAGAAAAATCTGATTTTTCCAGAACTTACCAAAAAAGTATGATTTATTTTACACTCCAAGACAGTAAGGTATGAAATAGAAAATATATAAAAATTTTGTCCCAATTTTTCTAAGCCACGTAGAGGTAGTGGAAGACCACAATAAGATCACTCTGCAGCTTTCTATTGTCCCAGCTGAATAAATCCAAATCTCTTGGCCTTTCCTCATAGCAGAGGTGCTCTACCCCTTGGATCATTTTTGTGGGCCTCTCTGGAACTGCTCTGACAGGTCCACATCTTTCTTGTGCTGAGGGTTCCAGAGCTGGATACAGTGCTCCAGGTGGTGTGTCAGGAGTCTGGAGCAGAGGGGCAGAATCCCCTCCCTGTCCCTGCTGCCCACACTGCTTTGGATGCAGCCCAGGACACATTTGGCTTTCTCAGCTGCAAGTGCACATTGCTGGGTCATGTCCAGACTCTCATCCACCAGCACCTTGAAATCCTTGTCATCAGGGGTGCCCTAAATCTGTTCAGCCTGTATTGATATCGGGGATCACCCTGAACCAAGTGCAGCTCCTTCTACTTGTCCTTGTTGTACCTCATGAAGTTCACATAGGACCACTTCTCTTGTTGTCCAGGCCCCTCTGGATGGCATCCTGTCCTTCAGGTGTGTCAACCTCACCATTCTGCTTTCTGTCATCTGCAAATCTGATGAGGGTGCATTCAATTCCAGTGCCTATGTCACTGATGAAAGTATTAAACAGTTCTGGACCCAATATGGCCTCCTGAGGGACACTGCTGATCAATGACTGTCACATCAACATTGAGCCATTGATCACTACCCTCTGGATGTGACCATCCAACCAATTTCTTATCCATCTAACAGTCCACCCCTGAAATGCATCTCTCTCCAATTCATAGGGAAGGATGTTGTGGGGGAGCATGTCAAAGGCTTTACAGAAGCCCAAAAGGTGACATCCATAGCCCTTCCATTGTACACTGATGTAGTCATTCCATCCTAGAAGACCACATGTTGGCGAGGAAGGACTTGCCCTTGATGAAACAATTCTGGCTGTTTTGAATCACCTCTCTGTCCTCCATCAACCTTAGCTACTAATGTATTAGAATTAATGTTTACAAAGCCGAATATAATGCTCTTAAAGAGATTGTTTTCAACCTAAGATATGTTTATATGATCTCCAAAGTCTTTCACTTCAAAGGCTAAATGACTTCTTTGTTAATGGGATATTAAGGCAGGCAAATCATTTCATTATCTGGCTATTACATCAACACATCAGGATTCCTTCTGAATGCAGCCTGTTGATATTCCCCTGTCTTCTTTCCAGCTGGCAGTTTCTGGCACTCCACTGAATTTTACAGTTCAGAGTAACCACAACAGTAGAGCCCATTCATAATCTTACACTTTGAAAGTCTTTCATATAATGTAGGCCTAAATGCCATACGTATAAACAAATTCTCTCAGAGTAGGGTTCCAATAATATTTTTGGCTATTCTTTAAGGGAATTTTAAAATGTCACATATTTTGAAATACATATCACATGTTCCCTTTTTTCCCCCCCTGTTTGCAGAATATAAAGCTAAACATACATTCTATTTAGAATTATTTTTTAAAAAGTATCACTGGGCATAGGCTTGGGGATATAAAGCTATCATGTCTGATCCCAGCTACATTTCTGAGCATGCTTAGCTTCTTCTAATTTTTGTTCCTTTCTTTCCTTTGTAAAGTAAAAAAAAAAAAACAAACAACCAGAAAACCAAAACAAAAAAAAAAATCAAATATACTCTACTCTTTTCCAAACTTCACTGTGTGGAATTTGCCTTGTGGCTGTTCAAGTTCTGTCTGAGCCAGGATATATGTTCTGCTTTGTGGTGACACTTGGCAAAACATATAAATTGAAAGCCTGACCTGGCCATGTTCCTCTTTCACTAACAGGCTCCCAGAGGCAGGGCATCTCTGAGAAGTAACTTCCTTTTACAACAGGCTTCTCATTTGCTCTGGGTGCCAAGGTTAAGAACTTGATGAAGATTAATCCAAACAACTCTCTTGACTGTCTCCCCTGAAGGCTGCAGCCTCACTTTGTTAGAGGCAGGGTTGACAAACTCTGCTTTTAAAAAAGAATTATGTCATTAATGGTAATGGAAAGAAATGGATGAGTAGTCATAAGTTCTACTTGATGTTTTGTTTTGTTTTCATGGGTTTTTTTTCAATATTAAAACAATATTTTAGCAAACACATCTTGCTTTTAATGGGTATCTTTTACAGCCAAACCAATATCTCCTGATAAGACCTGGAGTTTTAAAACTAATCTGTAAACTTGCTGAGGCTACACTCTGCCCCATGATCCAGATGATAATCTCTTTGGGCCCAGTTATTTTACTAAATTTCAATCCACCTCACTGTCTGTTCATCCATCCCATACATCAACAGCTTGTCTCTGAAGATATTGTGGTAGTGTCAAAGACCTTACTTACTGAACTCCAGGCACAAAGTGTCCATGACTCGTTCTTCCTCTACCAGGCCAGTCAGTTCATCATAGGAATTTATCAAGTTGCTCAAGCATGCTTCTCCTGGGTGAAGCCATGCAGATAGCTCTTGGTGGTTTTCATGTCATCCATGTGCCAGGAAATGTTTTCCAGAATTAGCTGCTCCTTCACTTTTTCATGATCTGGGTAAGCTGCTTCTCATTCTCTCTTCCTGTTCTGCCAAACAAGACTGAAAACCCTTTCCTGTTATGCCAATACAAAAATACAGTAAGAAATGTTTAAAAAATCGGTTCTGAGTTATTCACAGAACTCCAGAAAGCCCAGTATGTTAAGGAAAACACAGCATGCAATGCTAAATGGTACATACATTATTGAGGATTCAGTTCTAACTAAGCCCATATAGGAACAATGAATGTGTAGTTGTAACAATTTGATAGTTTGAGTTAATTATCACTAATATAGGTGGTAGAGTTGCATGCTTTTCTGCTTCTGCAATTACAGAGGTAAGAACAATAGCTTCTATCATTACTCTGGTGACAAAAGCAAGAATAGAGAAAATGAGGACCCATTGCTCAACAAGACAGGGAACTTGGTCATACAGAACAAGAAAAAGGCAAAACTATTGCATGTCTTCCTTAAACAGTCTCTATAAGCAGGGTTCTGAGTCCCCTCTCTTCTCCACTACTATGGGGATGAGATTCCTAAGAGTCTTGTAGTGTCTCTGTAAGTGACCAATCTCTTGCTTGTTCACTGGAATACTATATAGCCTATTCACTTCCTCCCATAGCCCCTCCCGGGGAGCCATCAGGCTCCTGAGACCTGGAGAGCTCCATCTGCCATCAGCAGGTCAGTGGAGGCCTCTGGCAGGGCTGGGCAGTGACTGCAGCAGCTGCAGGGGAATGAGTTCCACAGCATCAGCACCACAACTGAGGAGGCTTATACTAGTGCGCTAATGAGACTGGGACTGAAAGGATCTTTTTGTGCTCTTTTACACTGGATACTGAGTCTGTTTGTCTGCCTCTGTTGGTTCCTCCTGGACAGAGAGTGCTCGCTGCTCACCCTACCCGTGCAGACTGCCCTGCACTGCTGTGCTGTGCCCTCACTGCCGTGCCCCACACACCCTACCTGACATGCCACACCCTTCTCATGTGCCAGGCTCCTGCTTCTCCAGGCTTCTTTACAGACATTTAAATGGCCTCAGCAGTCCAAGCTTCTGTCCTCACTGGCTGCTGATCCTTCTGGGTCCTGATGGGGTTCAGGGCTGCTGCTCAGATGTCCCTGAGCTCAGGCTCCCCTCTATGCCTCAATCCAATTTTCTCCCCCGGACTTTACTGTGGTCACCGTTGCTGCCTCTGTAGCTTACTAATTTGCACAACATTGTGCCTAAGTTATTTGAAATATGATAAATATTATACAAATAAAAGCAGCTTTGTAAGAAAACACAATAGAAGCCCAACCAAAGAAAGAATAAAATCCACAACAGTGGACCAGAATGTAATTTTTTGGAACAAAAAATATTCTTAAAATGTGTCAAACAGATGGAAATATGTCTCTGCTCCCTTTACCAGTATCACATGTTGTAGTTAAGACTTATACTACTTCTGTCACTAATGAGCATTTGAGAAAAAATACAGTCCAAATGCAAATATGCCCTGGTTTTTGTGGTTTGCAAAAGAGTTGATTGGGATGGAAAAATGAAAGATGACTAACAGGAAGACCAAGGGTTTCAAAACATTCTCTTTTCATGTGAAACTATACTTTGACATGTTCTACAAATGTAGAAGAAAGAAGTAGATGCAGCATTTCTCCAAAAGGATCCACAAGTCTTAGTTTCTGTATTTTACTAAACAAAGCTTTAACCGACATCTGTAGAGCAATACTGCAGTCTTTGGTGTGCCTCTGCCTAATGTGTGATTCATATTCCCTCTAAAAGTCTGTGGTATGTTAAATATAGGTAATTAGAGAAGGGAACCAGCTCAAGAAAATTAATCTATAAGAATAAAATAAAATATATCTTTTTGAATCCTAATAACATTCTGGAGTTAGGGTAAAATTGTGTATGTAATATATATTAACATTAATATATTGTATAGGATAGGAACCTATGAATATATTTTCCCCTTAGCTCTCCCAGTGCTGTGCCCATGTTGTGTTGTAACAAAAATGCAGCTGCATATAACAGCAAGAAGTAAACCACATCACAAAAATATTTCTGCATGCAATCATACATAACAAAAAATCATTTAAAGACAAGCAGTCCTAGCTGAATTACTGTTGCAATGAAAACAGTCTTGACTCAGGGATTTTATTTTTAATAAAATTTATGTCCAATTAGCAATGGTTTCTGATCATTGATTTCAGGACTGGGCGGGGGGGGAAAACCTCATGTTACAACAAAATAAATACCAAATTAAATAGCTTTCCCCTCCCTTCTCAACATTCAACTTCAGACAATTGTTATTGTTATTTGTTATTGACAAATTTTTTATTGTCTCAGCTTTCCTTGTTTTCTCTCCAGGGAACTCTCATTCTGCCCCACTTTCTCCAATGAGGTGATGGGCAGCGTTGGAGTTGGAGTGTGGGTTCATGTGCTTTAGGGTTTTCTTACTGCTTCTTTTTGCTCATCAGTGTCCCTGCCTTGGCACGTGCTGCCCACAGGCCTCAGTCCCTCAGAGGTCACCCAGACTCAGCATTGGTCACCTATGGACACAGTCTTTCAGGAGTGTCCTTCCTTTGGTGTGGAATGCATCCTTTCAAGAGTGCTTCCTCAGTTTGCTAGTATTAACAACAGCAAGATTTCCTGTTATCTTAGGAAAAAAAGAAAAAGACTGTAAGAGGGAGTAGCATGGATCAGAAGGAGCAGATCTAAAATCCAAAACATTTGGTGTTGGGGATCTGATGTTTACTTTAGACAATGTATAGTCTTGCCCAATGACTGAGTACCCTTTTGCAGCTGGCGTACATCAGGTGTCTGTCTGAGTTTATCTCCCTTTTCAGTAATGTCTGGAAATAAAGCAGCTTGTGCACATGATGACGTGAAACAAAGCATGGTAACTGGACACAAACATGAGATTTATTAAAAAATTTCCCCCTTTCTGAATAAAATGCTTGTGTCCATTGTAACCGAGAAGTACCAAAAGAAAATAAATTACACATAAGTCGCATCTGGCGATACTATTTTTTACTACTTGAAACATGTGCATTGCAGAAATCTGAGAGCACTCTTCTTTAATATCACCAAGTTATATGGTTCTCTTTTGTCCAAGTATATTGTCTCAAAGGACACTGACTGACTTTTCCTTCTAAGTATGCATCCTGCAGACTACAGTGAAATGTCATGTTTGGGAAAAGCACATTAAAAACAATAGTAAGATGCACATATTTGGCCCAAAATATCCTATATGGAAATCCATTAATGAAATTCATGAACGGTAATCCCACTGAAATATAAACAAAGGCCAGCTCCTAATGTAGTGTCAGCTGCACAGTCTGCTGGATTGTCAGAACAGACAAAAAGGAAAAAGAAAAAGTGAGAGGGTTCCTCAAAATGAAGTTTTCAGTATTACTTACTTTGTCTGAAGAATTGAGGCTACTTTCACAAAATATGTATTAAAATGCATAATTTAAAGTGCATATGCAGTGAAATAACAATCCTGTCTAAAATAGGTTGTCGTGATCATACACAGATCTGGTGTAAAGCTAAGTGCAACAGCTGATTGAAATGCCTTTAATGTTCTGCAAATTTGATGCTTTCTCTAAAATCTTTTATTTGGAAACATAATTAATATGGCCTTGTGTATCAGGCTAATTTAGATTGGTATGATTTATATTTTCTCATTGTTTCATTGTGATTACCCAGCAGCAGCCAAATAAAAGTCAGCTTCCTTTGAGACAGAGTATCAGAGACCTGAAAGGTGATTCAATGTCAGCTGAAATTTACTTCTTATTTGTCTATAAGTTTCTTCTGGTATTATTAATTTTCATTATTGCTGTTTGTTGATGCTGACAAAATACCTCATAGCTATACAACTTTTTCTCTTTCTTTTTGTTTCCCTCACATGCAAGCAGAAAAGAAGGTGTCAAGAGGAAATGATGGTGTGGATACATACATTTTTGTGACAGATCAAAATGTTGATGGCCATGTTGACTGGTGTGCAAACTGTCACAGTTTATTTGTTATACATCAGTAATGTCAAAAAACATTTATTATGAAAGGTACTGGTTTTGAAATAACCTTTAATGGCCTTATTTTATATATATTGTGTACGGTGAACCTCCAATGAAAATTACTACCAAAATTTTAAAATATTTTATATTCTGTTGTGATGAATCATCTGTCATTTTGTGAAAGTAATGCCTCTAATTTTTTTTCTCAGTTTAATAATTAAATAAAAGTTACTATTTTTAAAGAAAAAATAATTCAAGGAGCATTATAGATTTGACAAAAGTAAGACCATATTGAAGACATTTGTGTTTTCTGAGTAAATGGAAAGATAATCACAGAGATATAACATCAATCACCTCTTAATGCCTTTTAGGTATTAAATGGAAGTTGTGCTCTTACTATTATTATTTATATAATTAGCCTTATTTCCCAAATATCAAGAAGAAGCATAAAGTTCATGACTTAAGAGAGATAAGTGAGTCCAATGTCCCATTCAAGGCCATAGTTTAATGATAAGCCTTTTTTTCACTAACCTTTCCTCTTGATATCTTCTATTTAGAGAAGGCTTACTCTAATAGTGTAACTTAGTCTTTGGATCTAAACTGGTAGTGTGAATTCTGATTGGAGAAGTC
>VZTN01005340.1:299-13564 GCA_013400515.1 Erpornis zantholeuca | reverse complement strand
AAAGTATGACAGAAATTCCATTCATCCTCCTGGCAACCTAAGAGACATTGGTACATCCATCTTTTATTCCTGATACATCTATGTGTTGCATGCATACATGCATACATATATATATATATATATGTGAATTCTCCTCTCTGTGCATCATATAGGGATTCTATTCTGAAGCTGATAGACAAATTCATTTTGTCTTTACTAAAGTCACCTTTACTAAAGCATGAATCCTTTCTCCATTCATCCCTGTCTGGAAGCAATAGCTGATAGTACAGAGGTCATATATGCCTACATTGATGATATTAAGGGAAATATAATAATAAGTCTAGATTTTTTTTTTTCTATTGATGGGGAAAAAAAGTGATTTCAAACAAAATGAAATATTCCTAAGATTCTTAGACTTAGATTTCATTCATATTTATACTAAAAAGATAAAAGGAAGGATAAGGTTTATATTTTTCTTTAGGAAAAATAAGTACTGATGGTTTTTATTTTTCAGTAATTTTGGAAGATACTGTAGTGGGATTTATATAAATCTGATTGAATGGAATGCATAACTGGTAAAAGCAATCCGTGAGCTGTAAAGAATGTAATCATGTTGTTGATAATTTCCAGATGTGCAAATAGTGTGAATCAGCTCCGATTTGTCACAAAACTTATTTACATAAATTATTTAAAATTGTGTTTTAAATGTCTTTTTTCAAGTGAAATTCTAAAAAATTTGGAAGGAATATAAATTGCTGGAAGGATTGTGGCTTCAAATACTTCCAGAGGCATATGTGCCTTTGACCTGACTACTGAGATAAATGACATTAAAAAAAAAGTCCCTAACAGAACAAGAAATCCAGAACAAAACTGACCAGAACAGGGCTGTCTTTGCAACATCACTGGAATGAAATATCTGATTTCAAGGTAACAAAATACAGCAGCTGTGCTTTCCTGAGAAGATAAAACTTGTATGCTGGGCTCATACGTATGCTAAAAGGAGTGAGCCAAGAAGGAAGCCACGCTTTAGAAATCAGCTATGCTTAGTAAACTAATAAACAAAAACAGGATAAAACTGTAGAAAAGATTTGTTTTGAAGAAGTTGAGTTACTTGGATAAATTTAAATTATTTTTTTTAAGTATGATTTTTTAAAAATGAACCTTCATGAGATATATTTGAAATTAAAGCATTCACCTTTTTTTTCTTTCTTTTTACCAAAAACATAAAAATAGCTTTTATTATATTATGATTTTTTTTTTTCTCTAGTTGCAATGTTGCAATAGGTTTTGTGCTTTTGGTCAATAATGTATTCTGATTAAATACAATTTTATAATAAAACCTGTTTGAAGAAATATCTTCTGCCTTTCTTCAGGTATATTTAGAGATGACATAGAAATGTAAAGAGTCTTTAGGTAACTAAAGTTTTCATCCACTTTTAGAAGTAAAATGGGTCAGCTCTCTGGTTCCTTCTGGCTGAACCAAATAAGGTAAGTTGAAGCCTGTAATTAATAAAGAGTCTTAGGGGCTGGTTGAGGGAATACTTGAAAGACTATTACTCTATAATTGTTTAAATTAAGGTTCAATTTTGGATTTAATCTGATTAACTAATGAGGAAGTCATCTGGTATTACAAAACCAGGTAAAATAAATTTAATTAAGTTTCTGTAAAAGACCGTCTGAAATCAAATCCTTCTACCATTTTAGAATTCTAAAAGAGGAAGAGAATAAAAACTGATTTGAGGAGAAGCAGTGAGGAAACTGAGGAAACATGTCACATTTAACTTAATTGGTGAATCACAAATTGAAAGATAAGCAATTCTGAAGCATTCAATCCAGAAAATACATCAGACTCGTAATGACAGCACTGTAAAAGAAATTAGTACTTTATCTACCAATAGAAAGCATAGATATGTAACTTACTATTTTATCAATACATATAAGTGCAGTGTGGACACATACAAAATGGAATTTCAACATCAAATGTTTTGGAAAGCAGTTTCCTTCTATCCCAACAAATTCTCTTCAGTATAGATAAATTTCATTTGGGAGATTGAAGAGGGGATTTTTAGAAGAAATAGAAAGAAATGAGTTGGACCTCAATAAGGATTGATGATTACTGAAAAATATCCATTTTCTTCATCAATATACCAAACATTACTTTCTTCTTTATTACTCTTTCATATAGTTTTTCATCAAACAATAACAAAAACCTTAAGAAAGTCTGTTTCAAACTCAAGAAAATATATTATTTTACTGGGTTTTTTTCAAAATCCATATTAAATATATATCATCTATAGCACATTGCCTTGGATGAGCTGACATCAGAAAAGATGTTACACTTACCTTATTTGTACTAAATTCTGTTGTAAAAAATTAAAAAAATACCATGGTTTTGTAAACCTTTCCTTCTTGAACTGAAAGCTTTTGGATTGTCTTTTCAGAACCTGAAATTTGTTTGTGAAGTTTTTCATAAACATCACTTTCTTTTTTTCTGAGTGGAAACTCATAATAATATTAAAAATTTCTAATTAAACTTCTCACCTCTATGATAAGCAATCTTTGGTTTGACACTGAAATTTGGCATCTTGCCTCAATTTTTATATCACTTTCCAGAAGAGTATCAAAAGCAACCCCTTTCATTAGGAAAAATAATAACTGACTGTCTCCATTCCATTTTATCCCTTTGAGTTAATAGCTGAAAATAATTTACTGTGGGGAAAAAAACAAACAAACAAACAAACAACTGAAAGAAGTGAAATATATTTTGTTCAAGATATGATGATGTTTGAGGACTTTATCATCATGTTAGTGAATTCTTAATCTTGTTTCCATTGTTGTTGGATAACTGCCCTCTTTTCTTAGAAGTCTGATGAGCTGTAGGCGTAAGGTGGATGAAGAGTGCAAAACAGAACGAAAAATTGGTTACCTAATTTATCAGTCTCACAAAGTGCTTTGAAGCAAAGACAGAAATATTGAAGAGAGCTGAACATTTAATATGAAAGAAATGGAAAGCAATTAAGGCCCTGGAGACATGACTTTCTCAGAAACCAATCTTAAGAACTGTGCGCAAATATAGAAAGGGGATGGAGTTTTTGTTGTTTTGCTTTTCTAGTACATAATTTTATTTTTAGAGAAGAGAAAAATAAGCCTGTAAATCACAAATGAGCAAAATATCTCAGCTCACACAGAGTCTTAACAGATGGACAAATTTTTCATCCCTTCATAGATCATATGGAACTGTTGATAAGGCTTGACAGCCCCCTCAGCACTGGATTCACTTAACCCTCAGTTGCTACAGGAGAATATTTTACTTGATGTGCTCCCCTTACTTCAGTACTCTCAATTTTGTAGCAACAAATATATTCCTTTCATGGATTATCTAATTCAATGACATTCTCTAAACAATACAGTGAAAAACTTTCGAGGCTACAGTCAGTTTCAGCTTCAACAGTATTACGTACAGTGAGCTTGAAGCACACCCTCAGAAATGGGAGATGTATGGATGCCCTTCAGAGTATGTAACATTCTGTTTAGCTGCCTTCACTTACTGACTCACTAGAGACAATCCTTCAGATAGAAAAACCAGGTAACTCAGAGCATTCTGTGCTTACAGCCTCTCAGAAGCAGCTATGAAAATAGTGTAGATCTAGTCAGTTTAATGCTGAACAAATTGAGATGGTGTGGCTAATATTTGTCTGAAAAAAGACGGGGAGCTAAGCAGCAGTGCTTTCATGCAGATGACATTTCATAATTCCTATGTCAATGATAACCAGCAATATTGCTTGGAATAAAAGTGTTGAACCATAAGCCAAGTTGCTTGGCAATAACTTCATTGAATAATTCAATTATCTTTCAAGGATAGAGGTCTTGCACTTTAAATAAATTAAACTGGATTTCTAGTCCAGTATTGTAATCTCCTGCCACTTAAAACAAAGATTAAGCTGCTGCTTTAAATGATGCCTTATATATAGATTTATACAACTACAATAGAAAATAGAAAGAAAAGGAAAGGTAGAAAATCTGTTCATATCAAAAGCAGCTGAAATGTCTCTGGCTGTCAACACATCTAATTCAGCTGGATAGTTCAAAAGTGTCATTGCAGCATTTATCAGTGTTATAATGTGAGGTTCATTTTGTGTTCCAGTCTGAGGAACCAGGACACACTCACTTCTGAAACACTCCAGTAGTGTATTGTTTTGTATATCTGTTTGTTTTCCCACAAAGTGGGTTGTTAGGGTTTTCCCTAACAACTTAACCGATTCAGAATTTTGCCTCTTATTGAAGCTGAACAAATTAAAGTCTTTGGAAAATCTTTAGTTCTTTGTAATAATGCTGGAAATGTGTGTTGCAAAATTTTGTTTGCCCCAACTTATTTTCATTGTATTAACTCAGACAGGTATTAACTAATGGTATTATTTTCTAGATGTAAAAGAAGGATTGGACATATGGATGGATTTAATTTATATCCCCCTAAACAAACATAAAAGAACTAGAAAAAAATTAACTTTCTCCTAGAATTAGTCTTCTGACTTGCTTGAGGATTACAATTACTGAACAGGACCAACAGATTTAAGCATGATCTGCAGAAATATAAGGCCAGGAATAAAGGAATTTAAACTAATTACATTTCATGTGTATGCTTTAGAGTATAAGAAATATCAATGGCCAATGAATTACTACTGTTATCATTATTTGGAAAATTATCGCTATGGAAAAAAACTGTCAAGAATTTGTATAAATAGCCTCACATTTTATTTATAGGATTTTTGACAAAGAAAAGTATGAATTATTTTTATAGCACTACCCTTCCTGTTTATAAACTGTCTCTATTGCTGTTTCCAAATGTACACGATTTTAAACTCTGGAGTAGTTGTTAATTTGTATTTTCAGATAGATCAGATTGTTATTGTAGATGACCACATTTGGACCCAAATGCCTAAAACCTTTTTCCATGCATTTTTAAAAATAATATTCTCTGTGTTGCCTTTGATCTTTTTTTCCCCTTTTCTATACTAAAGTAAAATGTACTATTACAGCAACTTTTTAATGGCTTGAAACCTCCATGTAAACAAAAGGCCCAGAACAAATACCATGTGCTTTCAAACATAATTCTTTGTTACCATTTCATGCTGCATTTTTCATAAACACAGAGACTCAGAATACCTATTAAAGACATTTGTTTGACATTTTGATATTTTAACATTAATTTTACTTTGATTTATAGTTATTTTTAACTCCTTTCTGGTTAATGCACCAGTTAGAAGACAGCAGAACTAGAGTTTTCAGAATGATCTTTTGCTTGTTTATTCAACAATGCATGCAATTGTTATAAAAAAGATGAGTATATCTCCAACCATATTGTGCTTTATAAATACTGCAACCTATGACATGGCAAGGCAAACTATGGAAATATAATACTGTAGTTATAAACAGTTGTTTCCTGAAATAACCATTTCCCTGTGCAGTGGCAGCCAGAAAAGCCAATGAGGTACACAGAATTAAGATGAAGACAAAGAGCATTATTTCCTACCAAATAAAATACCAGCATCCTGGGAACTGTGTTTATTTCTGCTCTCTTCATCTCAAGAATTTTGGGATGGGTGTGGAAGAGGTACAGAAAAGGACAGCTATACACGGATGATCAGGATATTGTAACCGACTTAAGAGCAGGGCTTAACGAAGCTGGAGTTCTTGGAATAGAGCAGGATGAGAAGAAGAAATATGACTAGGATTTAGAAACTCATGAAAGGAGTAAGTAAGTTGAACATGAACAGTCAGTTGCTAAGGGACAATTTGTGAAACTTGAAGGACATCCATTTCAGGTATATAAAGGGGATCATTTTCTTAAAACAGAAGTTAGGAAACATCAGAAACACACTGAACAAAAAAGTGTGGATGTAGAAAAGGTCTGTGAAAATGACACGTCCAGAAAACCAATTAAAGGACTTTCAGGAGGACAACTCCAAAATCACATCTCAAGCAGATTTTATTGGGCTCATGGCAAGATTTTTGTAGCAGTTGAGCTGCAAAGGTGGTGTTTGTGGAAAGAGATCAGGAGCTGCCCCTATGTGTAAGAAAGACAGCCCCAGGTGACTCTAACACAGATATGCCACCAGCCAAAGTTGAGCCAATCATCAAATTTGTTGGCATCTCTATGATAACATATTTGAGAAAAGGAAAAAATACTGGGGTGGATCTGTATAAGAGATGAGTGAAAAAAATGAGAGAGGTAAAACCCTGCAGACAGGAAGGTCAGTGAAGAAGAAGGGGGAGGAGGTGCTCCAGATGCCTGCAGCCCATGGCGAAGATGGTGGTGAGGCAGGGTGTCCCACTGCAGCCTCTGGAAAGAACCATGCCAAAGCAGATACCCACCCTGCAAGCCATGAAGGTCAGCATGATGTGGTGGATGTGCCCTGAAGGAAGCTGCAGCCCACAGAGACCCAGCCCAGGAACATACTTTCTGGCAGAATCTGTAACCTGTGGGAGAGGTTCTTCAAGGAAGTACTTCCCATGGGAAATATTGCATCCTATAGCAGAGGAATAGCATGAAGAAAAGGGAGCAGCAGAGGCAAAGTATTATGAATTAACCACAATCCCATCCCCTTCTCACTGCACCACTCAAGCGTAATGAATAGGTGGAAGGGTCAGAAGTGATATTGATCCTTGGAAGAAAGGAGGGTTGGGGAAGAAGGGGGTTTTAGTTTTTATCTTATTTCCCTCTATATTAATGTTTTTTTAATTGGCAATAAATTAATCTTCCCCAAGTAAATTCATTTTTTTCCTGTGTCTATAATTTTTGAGTGATCTCCCTGTCTTTATCTTGACCCATGAGCTCTTTCTCATTATTTTTCTCTGCCTTTGTTGCTGAGCAGTGAGTGAGAGCAGCAGATGGATATCTGGAAGCCAGCCAAGGTTAACTTACCACAAGGACTATGCAAGGATATACTGTGTAATGCCCCTATTACAAGAATTCTGGATAGTAGAGAAATACAAAGGGGATGGAGCAAGGCATTGTCTTGGTTCATGTTCTTTTCCTTAGCAGCATCCCCTCTTGTCTCTGTCTGAGACAGCATATTTAGATAGATAGATTGACCCAGACTGTCTGACCCAGTAGGATATTTCAGATGTTCTGGTCTTACTGTGTGATAATGGTAGGAGCACTCACTAGGCTTTTATTTTTATTTTTATTTTTATTTTTATTTTTANATTTTTATTTTATTTCCATTTAAAAAATTGCTGGTTACGAAATTAAGCTGACTTGTGCATGTGTGGCATGATGTCAGAAAGACAGATACTGACAAAGATTAGATGTGGATATAGATAGATAAAAAAGCCACACATATTTAAAACTTGTTCTTCTGGGAGTGTTTTCAGTATGATGGAAAAGCTTGTCAGCCTGTGCAGTTTATTAACAATTCATGGTATCAGATGTCAGGAGATATAATCAGTCATTATTTCAGTCATTATCTTACCTGAAGAAAGTGGCAAAAACCTTTGTCCTGCTTGACTTGGAATTAAATGAGGTAAGACTCGTAGGGAGAGGTGATATATTTTGTTTGACTGGAACAACTGAGAAAAATAGTTAAACTTTTGTACAACAAAGGATTTCTATGGCTCTACGAGAATTTAAGTGGATTGCATTGTCTCCTCTTTTCTTGTGATCCCTTTATTCACCACATGAGCTGATGTCAAGAGATATGATCTCAGGAACCACAGCTCCATTTCTCTGTTTACAGAAAGATACATTTATTTATACTGTCACAGTGGTATTCTGACATTTTCTATCCTATGGAAAATTGATGACCAGAACAGAAGGAAAATTAACACATTCTTTTCACTTTCTTCCTTCTTAATGGCAGAGAAGAATGTAAGAAAACTATTGCTATGAATAATTTAAATATATTTTATTTCTATATCTTTAATGGGTGCAACATTAAGGACAATAGTTTGGAATGCCCACAAACCATGAAAAAGTTGAAACTTGGATTTTAGATCATAATGAAAGAGAATTTGGAAATTCCATTCAGGTTCTTGTAATAATAATACCACAGAAAAGTGAAGAAAGGATAATCTGTGTATCATGAATTTTAAAACAAAGTTTAAAGTCAAAGGCTTTCTTTCTAAACGAAAAGAAAATATCACATGATTTTATTACAAAAATCAGTAACGAACCAGTTGACCTCAAATCTGCTGCCAGGGTGCTTTTGCCTTATTGGTTCAGATATTCCAGTTACCACCAACAGCAGTTCACTGGCTCCTCAATGCATTTGTGAAATACATATAGAAATACAGGTAGATGACAAAGAGAAGCAAGCACCAAATGCTTTACTACACTGATTTTCTTTCACAGTGTAATCATTCTACTCTAAATGAAAATAGAATTGAGCACTCGCTCATCCGGGCTTGGTTTATTAGCAAAAACAGCAAAAAACCAACAAACAAAATGCATGCTGGTGTACCAAAATCCAGCTGAAGGTTTTAAATGTTTGGCTGCTTGAACTTCTTGTATAATCAAGACAATGTCTCTTATGCATCAGCTTCAGGTTATAAACCACATTGTTATTCTTGTAGGTGGCCAGAACTGCGTAGTAACTTTCCTAGGAAAAAAAAAATTTAAAAAAAATCGGCAACAATTCCCCTCTTAAAATAACTCTGTATAACCTTACCTTCTGCCCTCTCCCTAAACCCCCAAATAGTCAGCAAATACAAATTCTATGGATGTCACAAAACAATTCTCCCAACAATGAGTTCTCCTTTATAGGATGACACAGTACTTGCAGGGCAGGTTTAGTTGATTTATCACTGTGTATGCAAAGGAAACACTCTGTAAGTTAGATTGATGCATGTGAGAAAGTAGAGTGGCAGCAGCCTTGATAAGGGTGGGTAGGGGAAAACTGAGCATTACAACCCTGTAATAAGAGTTGGAGCCCTGTCCCTGTGTCAGGAGGGACAGTGGAAGTACGGCCTCATCAGATTGTTTCAGGTCTCTTAAAGTCTGCATTTGGGAAGAACCATACAGCTTTGCACAATGTCTGTTTACCTTCTATAGGATTCTTACAGGTGATTGTCACAATCATTACTTTAATCTAGTTCATAGGATTGACAGTCCAGTGAAAGCTGCAGCTCTGCAGGACTCACTGCAGCAGGGGAATGGAAAATGGGAGTGCATAGAGAGAGTAAATTCCTTGTTAGTCTCAATGAAAATAGCATGTATACATATATATATATAAGACAATACAGGTCTTGATATATTGTATTAAAATCAGATTGGGGTCCTCATCTGCTCATCACTTAACCTTTAAGGCATACCAACTTTGTGCACTATTATATAAAATACCTATATTAAATACACAGGCTTAAACAAAAGTATAGAAAANACCAAATGCTTTACTACACTGATTTTCTTTCACAGTGTAATCATTCTACTCTAAATGAAAATAGAATTGAGCACTCGCTCATCCGGGCTTGGTTTATTAGCAAAAACAGCAAAAAACCAACAAACAAAATGCATGCTGGTGTACCAAAATCCAGCTGAAGGTTTTAAATGTTTGGCTGCTTGAACTTCTTGTATAATCAAGACAATGTCTCTTATGCATCAGCTTCAGGTTATAAACCACATTGTTATTCTTGTAGGTGGCCAGAACTGCGTAGTAACTTTCCTAGGAAAAAAAAATTTAAAAAAAAATCGGCAACAATTCCCCTCTTAAAATAACTCTGTATAACCTTACCTTCTGCCCTCTCCCTAAAACCCCAAATAGTCAGCAAATACAAATTCTATGGATGTCACAAAACAATTCTCCCAACAATGAGTTCTCCTTTATAGGATGACACAGTACTTGCAGGTCAGGTTTAGTTGATTTATCACTGTGTATGCAAAGGAAACACTCTGTAAGTTAGATTGATGCATGTGAGAAAGTAGAGTGGCAGCAGCCTTGATAAGGGTGGGTAGGGGAAAACTGAGCATTACAACCCTGTAATAAGAGTTGGAGCCCTGTCCCTGTGTCAGGAGGGACAGTGGAAGTACGGCCTCATCAGATTGTTTCAGGTCTCTTAAAGTCTGCATTTGGGAAGAACCATACAGCTTTGCACAATGCCTGTTTACCTTCTATAGGATTCTTACAGGTGATTGTCACAATCATTACTTTAATCTAGTTCATAGGATTGACAGTCCAGTGAAAGCTGCAGCTCTGCAGGACTCACTGCAGCAGGGGAATGGAAAATGGGAGTGCATAGAGAGAGTAAATTCCTTGTTAGTCTCAATGAAAATAGCATGTATACATATATATATATAAGACAATACAGGTCTTGATATATTGTATTAAAATCAGATTGGGGTCCTCATCTGCTCATCACTTAACCTTTAAGGCATACCAACTTTGTGCACTATTATATAAAATACCTATATTAAATACACAGACTTAAACAAAAGTATAGAAAAATGCTGAATTCCTCTTTTTCCCCCCATTAATTTTTCTTTCTTTTTTTTGTAGATTTCAGTGTAGTTTTATGATCCCACAGCACAGAGTAAAGAAAAAAAGTGGCTTCTTCATAGTCTGATTTGCATAGTACATCATATAAAGGATATTTTAAAACCATAACATTTCTCAGGAGGGTTTTGCTGGAGAGCTTTACAGCATCTCCAGAAAACTGAAAATAATATAAAACAGTTTATATTAAAATCAGTAAAGGATGAAAAATGTTTTTAAGTTTGGTTCAGATATGCATATAAAAATTAGCATTTTCTGAAATGTATCTAAATAGAAAAACTTCTTAATTTATGAATTGAGAAGTAAATTAAAAAATAAAAACAAAACCAAAATAAAATATCTCTTATAAAACTTAGGTTTCCAACAGTAGTTTCAGCACATTTGGAAGTCTGACACTACTTTCTTTCCCTATCATATGTCACTGTTTCTGTTCTGAGTAATGAATGAATCCAGACAGTGCAGATAAATACACATACTGGGGAAGGAGTGGGAGTGGGAAAGCAGAGGAGGAAGTAAAATTTAAAAAACCTCACACATTAGCAATATTTACCGAGCTAATCAAATTTCACCTTAAGTACTGAAATATCCTTTTAAAATACCTGAATTGCCAGACAAATTTAAAGAGTAAGTAGAGCACAAAGAAGTAAATACATACTACATATTCTTAAGAAATTATTCTCTTGGACATAAAAAATAATCTCAGGTGCTAAAGAAATCCCTGACGTGGTGAAATCGGGTATCTATGGCCATGAGAAAATACACATAATATGGCTTTTGTTTTGTCCATTCTTTTCTCTTTCCACTCTCTATTTCCCATGAGGAACAAAACAGTTTTCAAAATTGGTTCAAATTTTGGTAAAAATTCCTTTTCACCAAATTGTAATTAATTTATTTTTTTGCCAACGAATCACAGACCTTGAACTGTTTGGGAGATTGCTTTATTGATCATTTTACACCTTCCACCTATAATGCAGATCCAAGTGCAAATTTTTGTATAGCATGGACATGTCTAATGCACTCTCGAGGGTAATAGAATACCTACAAGCCAGTCTGTGTGATTTAACCTGTGGCTAGGAAACATTCTGTGGCGCCGGAAAGGTGTGAAGAGTCCTGTCCTGCGGAGGAAGTAGTGACAGAGATAGCCTCTGATGAACTGGTTGCAACCCCCGTTCCCTGTTCCACTGGAGTGACAGAAAGTCAGGAGTAAAATTGAGCCCAGGAAGAAGAGAAAGTTGGGGTGCTTTTAAGACTTGATTTTATTACTTATTGTCCTATTCTTATTTGATTGGTGATTATTTCCCCAAGTCAATTCTGTTTTGCGCATGGTTATAATTGGAAGTGTTTTCTCCCTGTCCTTANATAATTTAATTTGACATCTAGTTCTTACTGAGGGAGAAGTATTATGTCCACTTATATATATGGTTTTGCTGCATATCCCAAGGCTGAGACCCCAAAATAGTTGTACACCAGTATAACTGCATGCCAGCCCTTTATTGCAAGTCTTTTCTGGGAATTAGACCAAAGAAAACTATGACATATCTTAATGAAGGTCCATAAATGTAATGCAAACCTTTGTCTTAGAGCATTAGTCCAGTTGTTTATTTTCTAAAGACATTAGTGAGAAGCTATTATAGAGTTTCTTTTAAAATTTATTCAGAGGGAGAAGAATGTTAAAAGGAGACCAGAATGAGAAGCTCTCAGGAAAAAAAAAAAATTAAAACCAGAAACATGTCAAGTCAAAAGTTTTATGAGGGTTCTACAGTACCTGAGATATTTATAGTGATTATTTTCAGCCCATGTATTTCAAATTTCTTTTCAAAAATTCCTAGAAGGATCAAGCCTACTAGAATGCACAACTTAATGAAGTGCAACTGGAAAACAGTCAATTTATATAAAATGTTCAAAGTTTTAAGCAATGTTCTCATAGAAGTGTACTTTAAGAAATAGAATAAACAAGTAATGAATAAAAATAGAATCTCAAGATGAGCCAAGAATTTCAACATCCTGGAGAGAAGATATGTTCTTCTGCTTTGATATTATACGATGACCAGGACCAAGGTTTATAGAAATTTTATTATAATTATTAGTAGTAAAAAAAAATTACTTGTCTGCATAATTGAATTAACAGAAGTAGATTCTTGTAGAGAAAAAATGAAATAGTCTTATGCATATAGTCAGACTGTATTCTATTCTGACTAGACCTTCCTACATTTTGCCATCTTTGGGACCCAATAATAACTTTCAATATTATTTCAAATAATATTGGAAACCTAATATTTTGTCTTCAAGGTAATATTATAGAAATAGAATTTGAGAAAAATTACTTATTAATATTAAAATATTTTTTGTTTTTCCCACATATTTATAGCAGAGAAAAAATCTATATCTTGCCGATTTCAGTTTAATTTGGAAATTGTATTTTTATTTTCCTATGCAAGTAAAATGCATAAAATTTATAGTCCTGAGAAATTAGGAAACTAAAAATATGAAAGTTTTGCTTTAGTAAGGAAATTTCATTGAGTTAACACAGACAGTGATATTTATCTAATTAGATGCAGATATTTGCTCTAAACAGTTCAAGTACATGTTATTGAATTATGTGGACATCATTATTTTTATCAAGTTAATTCATTAATTTAAAAATGCTCTCCTTCACTCCTTGTAATGGGAGACTAGAATGCCTACTTCAGCTGTAAATATCTTCACTGAAGAGCTTAAAGAAGGATGATTTATCTAAAAGAGTCCTTCCTAGACTGATTAGTTAGGAAGTCATTACTCTTAAAATATCCGGTGTATCCC
>VZTN01005339.1:3285-26263 GCA_013400515.1 Erpornis zantholeuca | reverse complement strand
ACATAGAAACATGGAAAATATGCAAGGAATGGAACATATGATCCATGAATACACATCCTACGTCAGAAGCAGAAGGACCTCATCCAGCATGTAACTCTATAAAGATCTAGTAAGACACTATACAAAAGAATGTGAAACTCCTGCTTACAGTAAACAAGAACAACCTTTAGTTCAGGTTACATTATGTGTCTATAAAAAACAAGCTGAAGAAACACTGCACACATAGCAAATTTTTGGGGAAACAAATAAATAAAAAATGAAAACACACATATATTCATTTAGGAACCCAGGTATTTATCTGTACTAATGGTTCAGATGCTTATGGAAAAGCTCAGCCAGTGCTTAAGTTGCTACAGATTCACAGTTAACCACTAAATTCAATATGGAAACAATATAAGCAATTTTGATTTCTGCCTAAAAGGAAGAACAGAGTTGTACAGTTTGGCTGTATTACCTGCACATCTTAAACCTCCATAAAACATGCTGTATTACAAGCATGTGACTTTATTTTGCTCAGAATGAAGATACTTCAAGACCCCAAAGAACTTCTAAACCTGAATATTATACTGAATAGTATATTCAGTAAATATTCTTATTTCAGTAGTTGACTACAAAGTTTTTACAGATTTTAATAGAACAGTTGCACTAAGGCAGACTGACTAATTCATCCCAGTGTCCCAGATTTGAAAGTGAGCTATATGGGATACTTAGTGCAAGACAGGACCACCATCCCCAAGAAATAGAAAAGAAAGAATAAAAAAGAAAGAAAATAGGTTTTATTAAAAACATCCTTTTCCTTTTAACAAAACCTAGGTATAGAACTCATTTCACATACAAAGAATGGAATCACACATACTTTATACCACACCTACTAAAAAATCTAGGAGTGTAGAATTCCTCTCAGTTTAACGTATGTTGAGAGAGAAACATGTTAAGCAACTTTTCCCATGATCTGGAATGGAATTCCAGCTTCTGACTCTTACTCCAGAACTTAAATCACAAATACCCACCTTCCTCACTAAGTACTGCAGCAAGTTACAGCTTAAAAACTACCTATGAGGCCATGAGATTGTATAAACTGCTTCTGTAGGACATAGGACAGAGCAATGTATTACTTATATTGCAGAGCAGCAATGATGAAAGACTGTTAAATCTCATTTGTCTGCTGGAAAGCAGTCACATTTAGACTAACGAGAGACTGGAGGCAAGGGAAATCAGTTCACCCACAAAGGCTGGTACATGAAGGGAGAAAAATAATAAAATTATTCCAGAACGGGCAGAAGATATGGGGACAACATTAGAAGTCTCATTATCTAGAGAACTACAGACTTGTACAGATACACAGGAAGCTCAAGGGACAGGCTCACAGGAGACAGATGTATTAAAAAAAAAATGTTTTCTCTTAGATGTATTCTTTCTCCCACAGAGGTAGGAAATAAAGAGGTAGAAGAGAAACTCCATAATCCAGAGAACTAATTTTCTCCATAGTAACTAGAAACATCTGGTCAGGAATGAAGAAACTGTCTCCAAGAGACTAAGAGAGCATGTCTTTAAAAGAATGATAAACCTTATGCTCAGATATATGCCAGATAAGCTAAGAAAGCAGCTAACTGAAGTTCAGCACCTACCAGACCCAACGCTTGCCTGTTTACAAACCTAGTAAATATCCAGCTGGGGAAGCCCTACAAAGCTTCTATTTTCTTACTCCCAGAAAAATGTGATTGTACTTGAACTTGCTTGCATTGAGAACAACCTAGGCATTAGAAAGTTTAAAAATGACAGCTGTACAGTTACGCACAAAATTGATGCATTCAAGTCCCCGAAGTAAGGAAGTTTGTAGTCCTTTGACAAGGGATTGCAACTGTGTTAGAAACTAGCTATAAAACTTAAAACCTGGCCTTTTCAACTTGTGAGACTAGATTTCAGAAATGGAATTAATTTGTACAATATTTTCAGAGAAGGCTTTGCTTGACAGGAGGGAAGTAAGTTGTATGTAGCTTCCTAAGTTTATACTCAGAAAAAAACCACTGTACATTACATCTGCCATTCTGAAACATCAGTGATGGTTAGGGACAACTTATAGTTCCCAGCCTACACAGCAGAGTAAGCAGTGAAGTACAGTTACATTTAAAGATATTACTGACAAGGCCAGGAACTTGGTAGCCTGTTGGCATGGATTGATCACTGAGGCCAAGCACTGACTCTCAAAAAGTGAAAATGAACACTGAAGAATGAACCCCTGCCATTACCTCTCTCCCCATCTTAAGCTGGGAACATCAGGCTTTTCTTTCATTGCTTCCAGTTGGGTAAAGTAGAAATATTCAAACTACTTTGTATGTTGATTTCCTATAAATAGAACCAGACACAAAAGAGTGGTGAAGATTAAACCAGCATGTTTTCTGCCTAGTGCAATTCCCAGAGGTAGTGTGAGTCAGAATATCCATGCAGGGTGATATTAACAGCAGAGGAAAAAAAAGTACTTTCTGAGACCCCCACGAAGTCATTGGGAGAGATAAGGGCAAGGCAGTCAAGAAGAAAGTAAAGTTTCAAGACAAGGGAGAAAGAAGAGGAGGGGGAATAAAAAACAGCCTGCACTTTACCTTTTTTGGGAGTCCCACAAGTTCAACAGAAGAAACAAATCTGTAAGGGGCTGGATTCTTGCTCTGGTCTTCCTTCTCGTCCTCTCTGGCAGTCTCAGATATTCTCAGTGTAGCAGCAACTGACACTGGCAGCAGCAGTGTGAACCCAGCTGACTGAGTTCATATGTGCAGTTATTTTAGCACATTGCCTTTTTCTTTCTTCTCAAAAAAAATTCTGGCAATTAAATACTTTGGATAACTCAGCTAGATCTGGATAAGATTTGAGTAAGTAGAGAAAAAAAGCCCTAAATGAAACAGTTCTCTCAGTCCTGGTATTCTTTTTCTCAAACAAGTGTTGTGAACGAGGATGTAAGAGATTAAAGAGGAAGAGTCTTCTCTCTGGTGGGAAATATTAGGCAATCAAGTTGTAAGCAGAGCAGACCACACTGCTGGTTGCAAAACACTAACTGAAAATAATTGTTTAATGAGCATGAAATAGGTTTTTAAGAACTACCAGTGTCCTCTTTAAACCACAATCAAGCCTGTGACAGGCAAAACAATGCTGGTTCTTCCTTTCAACCTTTCTTCTCTCTTGCTCTGCTCATAAAAGGCAATAGCTTGCAAGCTGAGTTGTGGTTTAAAGCACATTCTGCCCAATTCATCCTTCTTTAAAGTCATCACAGTACATTCCCTGTCTTGACATAGATCATACATAGCCTATTCTGCTCAGAGGTTTTCAGCTCGTAGAGTTGAAAAATTTGGAGAACACTTGAACATCCTATGTCCTTTTATCCTTATCCCAAAGAGAGGCAATGTCTTTCTGGCATCATAAGCTTCAATAAATTTGTAAATATTCTCACCTTGAGTACTGTGTGGCTCTGGCCCCCACAATTTAAGGACATTAAAGTACTCAAATGCATCCAGAGGAGAGCAAGACTGGTGAGAGGGCTGGAAAGAATGTCCTGCAAGGAGAAGCTGAGGACTTTGGGCTTGTCTAGTTTAGAGACAAGGAGGCTAAGGGATGACCTCATTGCTGTCTACCCTTCCTGAGGAGAGGAACCTGAGACACAGGTGCTGATCTTTTCTCCCTGGTGTCCAGAAAGGCCGTGGAATCTCCCTCTTTGGAGATATTCAAAAACATCTGAATAAACTCCTGGGGGAATGCTCTGGGGGACCCTACTTGAGAAGGGAGGGTAGACTAGCTGATATTCAGTGATCCTTTTGAACCTTACAAATTCTGTGATTTTGTGATGTGTGAGAATGCTTCAAAGTTGAGCCAGGACAGGTTTAGACTGTACATTAGCAAGCATTTCATTAGCTAGAGATTGGTCAAATCCGGGAATAGGCTTCTTGGAGAGTGAATTGATGCCCCCAGCCTGTCAGTGTTTGAGGCATTTGGATAAAGTTGCAGCTTTTGTCAACCCTGAAGTGGTCACACAGTTGGACTGGATGATTGGTCACAGAATGACAGAATCATTTACACTGAAAAAGATCTCTGCAATCATCAAGTCCTACTGAACACCACCACATTGTCAAGTAGACTGTGGCACTAAGTGCCACATCCAGTCTTTCCTTAAACACGTCCAGGGACAGTGTCTCCACCTATCTGGGCAGCCCATTCCAATATTTAACCACCCTTTCTGTGAAGAAATCCTTCCTTATGTCCAACCTGAACCTCCCCTGGCACAGCTTCTGGACAGGAAGTTCTCTCTTCCTGTCTCTTGTTACCTGGGAGCAGAGACTACAACCTCACTACAGCCTCCTTTCAAGTGATAAGGTCTTCCCTGAGCCCTCTTTTCTCCAGGATAAAAAAATCCCAGCTCCCTCAGGCACTCCCCACAGAATTCATGCTCCAGACCTGTCCTCAGCTCCTTTTTCCTTCTCCAGACTCACCAGCATCTCAATGTCCTTCCTGAATTGAGGGGCCCAGAACTGGACTCAAAGTGTAGCTTGACAAGTGTTAAACTTAGCAGGAAAATTACTTCCCTAGTCCTGCTGGCCATTGCTGACACAAGCCAGGATGCCATTGGCCTTCTTGGCCACTTGGGCACACACTGGCTCGTGTTCAGCCACTGTTAGCGAGGATCCCCAAGTCATTTTCTGCTGGGCAGCTAGTGCTGCCTGGCATTGTTGTGGCCAAACTATTAGACTTGAAACTTGGTCATGTTGAACCTCACACTGTACATCTTCCCCCATCTGTCTAACTTCTCCTACCCTCTTTTGCAGAGCCTTCAGTAGATCGACATTCGCACCCAGCTTGGTGCTGTCTGTGAAGTTACTAATTTACTTGATTCTTTCACCATCCAGATCATCCATAAAGATATTGAACAGGACTTGGCACAACACTAAGCCCTAGGAAAAACCACTGGTCACATTCGAGTTGTAGATCCTTCCAACTGAAAGAGTCTGGTCTATATTATACAGAAAGTAAAGGCTTTGAAATTCCATTAGACCAAAACCTCACTAGTTTCTGACACAGCACAGTTTTCAGTCCTCTGGGAAGCCCAGCAGCTGGGGGATACTGCTCTGCACCGATAAACCTCAGATCGTCAGAAGTTCTCCCAAGATTTCTCGCTTCGGGGATACTTGTCAGTGCCTCCTCTCAGGCACTAGACTCAGCTTGCCTTATCTCAGCTGTCCTCAGAGGCTGCAGAGCAAACCAGTTGCACCGATGGGTAGAAGCGAAAGATGAGAACGGACCCTTCTGCTGCAAAGTCCCAAGGGTTTATTGTCTCGGGGGGAGCAGAACAAACCCACGCCAAAAGAGCCAACAGAACAGGGGTGCACAGCTTTTTAAAGAAGGGGGGAACAAGGAGTGTTAACAATATAGGGACCAATCAGGCTAGCTCAGGGCAGAGACCAGGGAGGGAATCACATTTTTCAGGACCAACAGGGTTACAACCAAGGTAACTGACACTTAGGGCAACCACAGGGGCGTCGAGGTTTATGGGGAATTCCCAAGGGAGTATCTGGGACTCTGGGGATTGACAAGCCTGAGAGAAAAGGGTTTGGGTGACTGACAGGGATCTCTCTGGAACACAGGTGGGGTTACCTCCTTATCTGGTGGAGGTGGGAGGGTGGAGGGAAGGAGTTTGGGGAAACACTTTATTATGGGAGCAGCTGTGGTGGGGCTGGTAACAGAACATACCAACTTTTAAACAATAACTTCAATTAAACAATCTATACGAATGAGAAACTAAATGCAACTAAACATTAATAGTTCAGAGCACACCACCACACGTTTCCATAGCAGTGGACAGCTATGTGATAAGAATGGCCACACACTTCAAACCTAAGTTTCAAAGAGTTTGGGATCCTCTCTCATATGGGCAAGTAGAAAATGCCAATAAAATAGTGAACATGTGAATGATTACTCTCCAGAATGAATGTGAATACTTAGGCAAGTGATGGATCAGCAATGCACCAAGACAAAACATCATGAATTATAGTAATTCCTGATTAATTCTTTACTTCCATTATTTTATTGTCCCATTTTAATCCACATAAGCCTTCAGCACTTACAGGAACTTCCTAGAAAGAAGTCCACAGCTTAACTAGAGCCTGTTAAAACTCACATCTTTTAGTTCCAAATGTGATACCTCACCCACAGGTCAGTTAATGATTCCCGGTTTTTCTATTTGAAGATTAAACAAATAATTGTTCCTTATTCTTTCTCATATTGTAGACATCAAATCTACTCCTCCACCATCTATTCACCTGATGACTGCTGGTCTCTTTATTCATTCCTCATGTGGAAGCCCTCCCAATATACTCCATATGGCTGCACTGCCAACTTCTATGTTAGCATAACAATATTTTTCTCAAAATAAATTGCTATATATCCTATACTGAACAAAAGAATGTACTACCTGTCAAACAGTTCTCTACTTGTACTCTTCGTAAAACTGAAGGAGGTCCTCATCCATCCTCATTCCCTGACCCATTATATCGGAGTGGAATGGCCGAAACCAGGACATACCTTCTTCTACTTTAATACAATAAGAGAAAAGCCTCTTGCTGCACTGTGTCAGAATTTTTGACTTACACTAAAAGACCAGCAATTTGAACCACCGATAGAAAAACTTTTATTTCTAACTGAAGGTCACTTTCAGAGATTCCATGTTGACGCAGCGTGCAGTCCCTTCAAGGTAAAGCCCAGCCCGGCAGCTCAAGACGACTGGCTGCGTCCACGGGTTCAGCCAACCCGCACTCCTGCGAGCCCACTGTGATCCGATGATCTTCCAGTGGAGGGCTTCCTTGAATGCTGTGAGAGGTGGTATTCCAGGCATCGAAGGCAAAGACAAGGAATAGGAGCCAACTCTCTTTTAGGCACAGTTCTGAGGTTCATTCCCGAAAGGGTGCTCAACCAAAAGAGAGCCCCAAAAAAGTGGTACAGCAACTTTTATACCAGGATGGAAAAAGGGGTGTCAACCAGGGCTTATCCAATCAAGGAAACATAGGGGAGGAGATATGGGGCGGACTCTGTTAGTCCAGGGGCCAATGGTAGGGACTTGGGTTGAGTGGCAGGGAATGTATCCATTGGGGCCTTGAGTAACAAGGGGATTTCCAGAGGGGCGGATGGCAGTTGGGGAAGAGTGACAGGGCTGAGGGGTTGAGCTAGGGAGAATGACAGGGAGGCTTCTGGAACAAGGGCGGAGGGCCACACCATAACTGGGCAAAGGGATGTTCTCGGGGAGGGCCAACGGGGAGAAGCAAGGGAGGAACAATCCATTATATATATATCGCCAGGGGAGGAACAGAACATGCCAACATAACAGTGCAAATATAAAATAATAAGAACATTCTAACACAGTCCAGGAAAATCCAAGTCCATAATCAGTCTCTGGGGCTTGCACCTGCAGAAAGACTTTTATTTCTAACTGAAGGTCACTTTCAGAGATTCCATGTATTTCTCTTTTTAAGCTTGGAATAAGTAATTTACAAGTTACATCATTACTGTTAACATTTTTGCTGAGACCGATCTTTTTGGAAGATATTTTTCGGCACTTTTATTATTTTTCCCTGTTAGTGTAGTTGCTTTGGCAGGCAAGCAGCAGTCCTAATAGTTGTCTTCCTTGCACTATCAGTTTCTCAACCATCCTTGTGGTAAACTTCTTTTTTAAATGTTATTAAATTCATCAAAAGTTATTAAGTTTCTGGATTCATTGTTGTTCATTTTTAGAGACAGTGTACTATCTAAAGTCTTGAAAAAGCATTATATTCTCTGAGATTCTCTCTGTTGCTGTTGCAACTGAAATCTGTTCATCCCACTTTAGAAACAGAATAATGACTAGTTTTGTTTTATTGTAGAATAATGACTAGTTTTATTTTATTTTCACATACAATGAACTTGACCTTTGCATTTGAGGTTGAGTGGGAGAAATTAGTCTTCAGGGCCTCTGTGTAATCAGCCCCTAAATGAAATCTGAAGTTTTAGTAGTGAGGAAGACCATTGTTTAAGTCTGGTACTAAACCTTTAACCCTGTTTCAGGTCCAAAAGCATGACAAGGTATTTGACAGGAGACACTGAAAGTGCAGGCACCAGTCTGACCTTTATGGAATTGGATGAGTGCAAGAATTACTAGTTCAGAATGTTATTGGAAGCTGAAAAGCAAACAGGCTGAGAGATGTGATGAAAACTCTTTCAATTTCACATAAATAACAGAAGGCATTCAAGTCAATTTAAGAACATAAATTCATACACATTAATTTAAAAATTCTAAGGTGTTTTTTAAGAATCAACTTCAACTTAAAATAGTTCTTTGGCCTCTAAGACCATATATCAGGCTGACCTGTTTAAGAAGGTATCTCTATATTGCAAGTTTAAGATGGTAACTCTCCCTTGCACATCTCTTTCCTGGTAAATACATGTAAATAGTTTTTCTTCCTTAAAAAAAATTATGACTCATTTGGAATAGCAACCATTTCCTTTTGTACATCTTTTAGCTTCATGTGATAAAAGTGCTTAAGAAAAATTCCCAAGCAATTGTTGCTCATTATGTTCTGCCAGATCTCCAAAGCAAAGATCAAACATTGTAGAAGACAAAGTGTACATTCCAATTTAATGTTTCCCTGCAGTATGGTTACTTGGAGCTGGAGTATAGGAAGAAATCTCAATTTTCGTGAGTTATCACACTACCAATCATATGCTGAATGTTTTTTTAATTTTCCATTCCAAGACAATTCCTCTCAACACACTACTAATCTAACAATTTGAGAACAACATAACCGATAATTTTCATGTTTGCAAAGTAAAATGAGTTGAATTCCAGGCTGAAAATATATTTCAGGGCCAAACCAAGTCCCCAGTATTTAAAAGCAGTTCATCAGTGTCCTTCACATGCAGCTGTCATTCACATACAGATATTTAGTCAGTGAACAGGGAAGAACAACAGATTAAACGCTGTATAAAGCTGCAAAACAGCCAAAGATATAAAGTGGTATTTTAGATGATCTAAAGTTTCTGGAGGTACTGGTTTGCAGGGACAGGTTTTAGTAGTGAAGGGCCACAGGGGTGGCTTCCACAAGAAGATGCCAGAAGCTTTCCCTATGTCCCTCAAATCCAATGCCCACCAGCTCCAACACAGAACTGCTGCTGGCCAAGGCTGAGTACATCAGCAATGGTGGTAGCGCCTGTGGGATAATGTAATTAAGATGTGGGAAAAAAACCTGCACCACAGCATCTGGGAGAGAGGAGCAAGCTGTGAGGGAGCCCTGCAGACATCAAGGTCAGTGGAGAAGGAGGGGGAGGATGTGCTCCAGATGCCAGAGAGAGGATTCCACCACAACCCATGAGATCCACCTGTAGCCCACTGAGGGCCCCACACCAGAAAAGGTGGATGGCCGGAGGAAGCTGCGACTCCATGGAATGCCTATTCTGGAACAGGCTCGGGGCAGGACGTTTCACCCTCTGGAGAGAGGAGCCCAGGTTGCAGAAGGTTTGCTGGCAGGACTTGTGACTGCAGGGAAACCACACTGGAGCAGGCTGTTAACAATGGACTAGTGGGAGGAACACATGCTGGAACAGTTCATGAAGAACTACAGCCCCATAGGAAGGATGCACATTGGAGCAGGGGGGAGAGTGTGAGGATGAAAGAGCAGCAGAGCTCCTGACCATAGCTCCTATTGCCCATTCCTGGTGCATCACTGCGAGGGAGAAGGTAGAGAATTCTGGAGTGAAATCAAATCCAGGAAGAACGGAGCAGTACTAAAGTTTGGTTTTCTTTCTCATTACACTACTTTGGTAATAAATTAAATTCATTTCTGCAAGTCCAGTCTCTTTTGTCTGTGATGGTAATGTTATCTGAGTTATCTCTCCCTGATCTTATCTCAACCCATGAAACTTCTATTTCCTCTCCCTTGTACTGTTGAGGGCAGGTGTGACAGAAAGGCTTTTATAGGTACCTGGCATCCAACCAGGGTCAACCCACTACACTGGAGAACTATACAAAGCAGAAAATAACTTATTCTGAAGATTATGCACATAAGATGAGCAGCAACCATATGGTCTTGACTGGTTCCTTATCTTTCTTCCTAACAGAGGAAACATTTTACTACATACACACAGACAAAGAAATAATATAAGATACTGTAATTTCCAGTCAATATGAGGAGAAACTTTCATTCTATTCCATGAATGTTAATTATTGTGTATTACAAAACACCAATTTCTGTAATCACTGAAAATTTCAACCATCTTTCTGTAGCCTGTTTTTTATAGTAGCAAGGGAAAACAGAAGACTGTTGCTATAAACTCCTTCAAAATAAATTGATTCACTATGCAGAATGCTACTCAGTTACCCTTAGGCTGTGCCTTAAGCACCTCAGCTACAATACCCAGGGTCAGGAAGAAGGGTCAGGATATATTAAAAAAAAAACCAAAACCCAAACACACACAAAACCAGGAATCTATAACAAAAAAGCTACAGAAATCATGACCTTGATATTTAACCAGATTCATATAGATTTGTCTGACAAGGCAAGAAGTGACAAGTGGGTAGTCTTAGGCAGCCATTGTCCATCTTCTGAGCTAACATGAAAAAGTCATCTTTTTAAAACCAAAATAATATGGCGATTTCTGCAATATACAGGTATCAAAAAAAACATTTAATTCACTGTCATATGCTTCTAAAAACACTATATTTACACAGTAAACTCTGATAAATAGTGCCGAACCAGATTAAGTTTTATGATAATTTAAGAAAAGTATACAGGTTGGTAACAATGATGAATTTTCTATTAGAGCTCAAAGTGGTTGATTGGTTCATTGGCAATCACATTGCCCATAAAGTATATTGCAAGCCACAAGTAAGGGCTTGCAAAGCATCCGGGACCTCTTTGCTTGTTCACCCAGCAATAAAATTAAGCAAATCATCTTACTCAAATCTGGAGCAATATGATGTTTTGCCAACTGCATTCTTTAGGCTCAGTCAGTCGTGAGTCAAAACCAGTTTGGGGTCATGTCTGTGTATACTAAAAAGCTAGCAGTGTGACAACATCATGAAACAACTGGCACAAAATGTGCAAGCTGCCAAATGTCACAGAGAATGTTAAATTGCTTTTGGAAAAGAACAGAGTAAGAACTGAGAATTACAGTTCCACTTTATTTTCTCATCTCTTCAGTTCTGGCCACTCAGCAATCAAGAAGAGACAGTATAAATGGGAAATGGGAAAGGGTTATCATAGAGTTTAGGGGTGCTGAGAACCCTATATACCAAAAGCAATTTAGGAAAACCATGATATTAGCTGCCTTTGGATAACAGATAACATATTTTCCCAAAAAAACCACTGCAGAACTAGTGGACAGGTACTAAAATTAAAAGGCAACAAACTCAATAAGTTGGTTTGTGATTACATAATCAAAGTTAAGTGCTTAGAATGACGGAAGATGGAAGGGACTCATCCTGATTTGGAAGGGACCCAGAGGATCATCAAGTCCAAATCCTGGCAATACACAGGACAAGCCAAGAGTCCATGTATCTGAGAGCACTGTCCAAACGCTTCTTGAACTCTGTGAGGGTTGGTGCTGTGACCACTTCCCTGGGGAGTGTGTACCAATGTCCACTCACCCTTTGGGTGAAGAAACTTTTCATGATATTCAGCCTAAACCTCCTCTGACACAACTTCAGGCTATTCCCTTGAGTCTTGTCACCAGTCACCAGAGAAGCAATCAGTGTCTGTCCCTCCTTTCGACTCTCTCTAGTGTTCTAATGTCTTTATTATACTGTGGCTCCCAAAGCTGTCCCCAGCACTCGAGGTGAGGCTGCCCCAGTGCAGAGCAGAGGGGACAATCCCCTCCCTTGCCCAGCTGGTGATGCTGTGCCTGATGTCCCCCAGGACACACTTGGCCCTCCTGGCTGCCAGGGCACTGCTGACTCATGTTCAACCCCCAGGTCCTTTTCTGCAGCTCTTATTTCCAGCATCTTGTTCCCCAATCCAAACATACTTAAAGATACATAAATGTCAATAAAGTTATTGTATGTCCAATGTAAAAGTTTAAATAACTTTCCGTTTCTCATAGTCAAGAAAATGGCTCTTCAAGAAATATCCCAGGAAGGAAAAGATTTCTTTTACAGATAAGCTACAATGTAATGAATCGGATTGTGAGTGCCTTCAGAAATATCTTTACTTTCTGGTACTAATACAAGATTTTTTCATTTGTATTACCTGTTCTTTGAAAAAATGAGGCAAAATCATCAGTGTTGAAATGTGTCTAGGTATTTATGTGCTATTCACACTATAACCTTTTTAGGTGTCACAATGGAAGAGCACTGTATCTTTTCCTCTTTTAAAAAAATACTGTTCAAGTTACTTGGCAATAAAAATGTTAGACAGTGTATTCTAGCCAACTGACCTTTAAAGTGTATTTACTTGACTATCAGGCACTTTTCAATATGTATGGGTTTGGCACTAGACACTTTCTTGCATAATTCCTCCGTAATACAAATGATGAAGTTCAGGAGCTTTTAAAGACAAAAAACAAAACAAAACAAAACAAACCCAAACCCACAATGCCAAACCACAACCTTACAAAGCAGCGTTTGTCAATGGCTGAACCATAGCTTTCCATTTACTGAGTTTCCTGCGTCTCACCCTAATGACAGCAAACATCAGCACAAAGCAGTGCTTCATGCTCCCAGAATAACAATGAACTAGAGAAGGTACCACTTTTTGAATCTACTGTCTTTTTCCTTGAAAGGGCTTAACAGCTGGAACTTGTCTTGCCCTGATAAGCCAGTGTAAGCATGCATTTTTGATAGGGTTTGCTAGATCAATAACATCTATATGATTAATATTGTGTATTAATTAATCATTAATATTGATTAATATAATCTCTGTGATTATATTGATCTAAATAAAGAGATACTTATTAATACTTAATTTTATTTATAAATAAACAAATTGTTCTATGAAAATTATCTACAAACTATAGGGACAAACTTTTAAATGCTTTTAGTGAGTATATTTGTCAATTTCTTAATTGCTGAAGGATTTACCCAATGTGAGAGACATTTGAAATCGAATCTTACTAATGAACCAGGCAATAGGAGAGGGGAAAGACTTATTTTTCAATAAAGTAAGGGACCTAGGTAGTCTGGTATAGAAGGCAACACCTAACCTAGGTAAAGGAATTCTTGTTTTAATTAAGAATAATGGCTGACTTGGAACAGGAAAAAGATAAGCTTTGGGAAAAACTTTATAAACTTTTCAAGTACTACTGCATACTAATTTTAAGATTCTGACTGAAAAGTCCACTACAACGCCTTTGTAAGCATTTTTATTAATTATCTTTTTCCACTAGTATAAAAAACAATTGGTTCCTAAACTCTAATCCAGATTTGCTTGGTTTGGATTTCTAATTGATTTAGTTTGCTATGCTTCATCTCTTAGACAATGTGATCCTGCTACTAAAATTTCTCTCTCCATAATGCAGTGGTCTCTTGAAATACTCTGAATGTGATGCAGATCTTTTGTTAGGAACATCATTACAAACTATACAATAAATTAAAAGGACACATCCAGAAGAAAATAGTGACATTTAGGCATACTAGATGAATATTCTCAACTTTAATATAATACAGGACACAAACCTTTTTTTCAAACCTTCAACTCAAAGAGTACACACTTAAATCTTTTGGACGAGCTACACAGATGAAGTCAAAGATTTTCTAACTCTGTAAACATGACAGCCCTTACCCAGGACAGTTTGTTAGGATTCCTAAATTTCCTTGCAGAGAAAGAAGTTAAGCAAGGCAACAATTAGGAAACAGTTTTAAAGGAAAACTGTCACTAAAAACAGAAGTGTTCACAAGAAAGAAGAAGAGTGAAATAATTCAAGAGGCTGTAGTCAGAGAAGCAAAGTCAGTTTGGGTTTTTAAGATGGGGGAGGCAAATAATCCATGGGGTGGCAAGGGAACAGACTTGGTGCAAGGAGAGAGATGTAGCACACTCGCATTGATGATGAACAGCTGTAGCTGATGTACGTGTTGATGCTTGGACATTAGCCTACAAGAAGTATGAATCTCACTGGTGTGAGGCTCTGGATAAAAGCTTACCCTTTAACTGAAAGAAATGCAGTTGAAAACAGAACTTGGAAATATGTTCTTGTGCTTTTCAAAGGCGTGGCACAAGCTTGGCACATACTGGAGGGCTGGCAGCCCTGCAAAGGCAATTGCATGGTGCCAATTCAGTGAGATTCACAGGCAACTGCTGTTGCCTTTCCAAGCAAAGGAAAACCCGTGTCTCAGTAAAAACCCAAAGGATGATTAATGCAAGGCATTTCAAGCACTACTAGCAGTGTGTGTGTGTGTAAGATTTAAAAAAAACCGTTTTGCTTCTTTACCATCTAGGGCAATGCCTCAGAAGAACTTCCTGCAAAATCAGGACAGCCTGCAGCAAAATTATTGTTCTCCCAGCACCACAGTGCCATTGCCAGGACCCTAAAGATACAGTGACCCTCTAGAAGAGCCACAGTATCTTCAAAACTCCCCTGGAAAAAGAAGATGAGACAGAACAGAATTCCAAACATAAGGTCTTTCAGCAGCATTGAAAAGACTAGAATTGCACTAAACACCAGAAGCTTTCTAAGGCCCTCCCAAAGTGCAGGCAATGAAATAGGTTCGTTGAAATAAGCATCACTGAGGTCAAAGAGAGAAAGAAAAGGTGGAATAGGGTACATAAAAAGGAAAAGAAGATCCAAAATACTAACAGATTCCATTAGCTTTAGTAATAATACAGTATACTCTAAATAATTAAAACATATGAATAAATCCTATGCAGTTTGTTATTAATATACAGATCATCCTAGTGAAATTTTTCATAAAAAATGAAACAAAAATTGCTATTATTGTCATATAGTGTGAACTCCTCCCTGTAATAAAACATCATTTTCATATATTCCCTGCAAAAGAATGGCAATTAGAACCTGGACTGATTTTTGGTTTTTCACAAGAACTGTAACCATCAGTTATAATTATGAATGTCAAAATCCTTAGACGTTTTGAACAAAGAAAATTGTGCCCTGATCAAGGCTCCAGGAACACGAAACATGCCATGTATTACCTACAAGATAGCATACCTATTCTCCACATGTTTTTTGAGGCAGCTATAGAGTGACAGCAAAATGTTCCCCACAGACACCAATAGACAACTATGAAAAATAAGTGGTGAAAAACTCATTAATTTAATGCACCAGTTTGTATCTCTCAAAAAAGATTTCACAAAAACAAGATAACAATTAGCACCTGTTAAGCTTTTAAGGCAATATGAGGAAACAACGGACCTACTACTATGAAGAGTTCTAAAGTGGGATCCAAAATAGAAAGGTTATCTTTGCTTGTGGAGGCATTGCAGATGCAGACTACCCATCAATCTCTTTCTTGAAACCCACAGCAGTTAAACACAATTTAAATTACAGCACAATATTGCAAAGCAAGCATCCTTACATTTTTGCAGAAACATTTTCTGCAATATATAGAAAGGCAAATACTTACAAAGAATCCTTAAAAAGGATTCTTGATGACATATTAGTTCCACTTCCCTCATATTCTTTATGATATAGATAGAGAAATGCATATGATTCTGGTAAGGTTGAAACAGTGGAGATGAGCCTCCTAAGGTAACACAGAACGATTCATAGCTTCAGCTTAGTTCCTGAAAATGCTTAATAGTTTTTCTATTCCTCTCTTCAAGTAAGCTTGCATGGGTTTTTCTGATAACAGAACACCACATGGTTCTATTATTGTTTATTGTAAATTAACAATCCTTTAAAAAGTTGCATGAAAGATGCCTCCTGAACACATGTTTGCTTTCAGCAGTTCTTCACAAAGAACTGTTGGACAACTTTTTCCTCTCACAGTTTTATATTTCGTTTTGGCAAAGACAGAAACATGTTCCCAGTAGAAAACAACCCAGTCAACTGTTGGCCTCCAAAGAGATCTGTGAAAAGAAGTAAGAGACAATGGTCTTTCCTTTTCCTTGATAAATCCCTAGCTACCCACAGGTATACATCTCTGCTTTGCAGGTTTTCTCTTAGTTTAATATTCATTAAGAGAATATCAAACTCAGCTAGTCTCATTACTGAATCTTTTTGATTATCCTCTTGTGTATTATTTTAATTTCTGTAGTTCATATGCTCATGTATAAAGCTGAATGAAACCATATTAAATGCTAACAGTGCCAGATAATTCCCACATAACAGACATCTTGACATCTAGAAAAGGCTCAGCTCCTTCAATTTAATATTACTCCACTGATTTGGTCCAAACAATACCTACTCTCATGCCTCACCTTTCTACATGCACCTATTTTCCTCCCTCCCCTCTTTGCTTTCCCCTCAACAATTTCACTTATTCTTACAAACTTGCATAACTGCAGAATTAATAATGATGGAAAAGATCTCCAAAATCATTAAGCGCAACCTTTAGCCAAACACCACATTGTTAACTAGAACACAGCACAAAGTGCTATGTCCAGTCATTTCTTGAACATTTTCAGGGACTCCATCACCTCCCTGGGCAGCCTATTCCAATTCTTGACCACCCTTCCAGGGAAGAAGTTCTTCCTTATGTCCAGTCTAAACATCTCCTGGCACAGCTTGAGGCTCTGCCCTCTTATTCTGGCCCTTGTTGCCTGGGAAAGAGGCTGACATTCACCTGGGCACAACCTCCTTTCAGGCCACTGTGGAGAGTGATAAGGCCTTCCCTGAGCCTCCTTTTCTCCAGGCTAAACACCCCCAGCTCCCTCAGCTGCTCCTCACAGTACTCAATCTCTAGACCCTTCTCCAGGTCTGTTGACCTACGGTCTTGTGCAGTGTTTCAAGATAACACTCACAAGGTCTTGCTATTCTTGTAGCCAATCAAATGCAATCACAGAATCTTTGTGAGAATCAAGAGAACTTGATTCATGAGAAACAAGTTAGGAGCTGGAATTATAGAGGCCATACACAAAGTCTGGTCCTTTTTCTGACGACAGAACATGTCTAAGTATTGGATACATTACCATTAGAAAAAAATGTGAATGCTATGCAATTAAACTCTGCAATACTATGATTAGGAAATTTCCAACTTCTTAAAACTTGCAGTGACAGATGTTGTTTGGCAGAAGTTTGTGGATACAGTGACTTTGTTCCCCAAGCAAAGACAGTTACATATGTTGAAAAATCTTTCCCATCTAAAGTATACACCTTGGAGAACATATGCTTAAAAAAGATCAACCAAAGCTCTTCCTAAAGTTCATAAAAAGGAATGATTTACAGTTTGTGTCTTTGTCCTCAATCTGGAACATGTGGATAGCATGCAGCCTCCTTTCTGCAACGCTAGTCTCAAGACAGCTTCTGCTCTGTTCAAGACTTTAGATTGGTATCAGTAGTGTTGGTTAAACCCACTTTTGTTGCTGAGACAACCTACCAGTCTTAAGGTGGTGACCACTGCACTTTTTGAGGTACCCATGGCATGCTGCAGCACCAGTTTCAAGACACCTCACACACACAAGCATTAGGGTAATTCCATTGTTGAGGCAGGATGGCAGCAGACAGTAGCCTTCTTTAATTTCAAAAGAAAAATAAAAATAAATAATGGTGAAATTTGTCGAGTACCACAACAGAAACAATGCAAAACAGAGAAATCCACATGCTCTCTGTGTATAGCAGTCAATGACATCAGAAACCTGTCCCTCTGTGAACACTGGCATCCCTTCAAACAGCATCACACTACTTTTAGTGGCTCTTAAATGTTAATAAAGTACTCCAAGTACTCCAAGGCTTCAGGGAAAAATTTTAATTATATGTATGCTTTGAACAACTATCTATGCAGTTTTCATTTTCTTATTGATTCATGTCCACACAGGGCAAAGATATTTAAGTTCTTATTATGTCACTGTCCACTCAGGGTAATTACCCTTGCCTCTGTTTTGACCTTCAGTTTGTCAGAAATAAGAAGCAAAGGAAAAATAAAATTTTCTGCTGTGTGTTAGTAAACAATCAAAACTTTTGAGGCCAATGTATCTCCTGCTTCCATGTCTTCTACTTAATGAGTTTGAATTTTTATATAAATATTTATCCAAAGTTTGTTTTGGTTTTTGGTGGGTTTTTTAACTTCGCTTTAGTTATTTAATAGCTGGGTACCTCTCTTATGATTTCTGTGTCAGGTTGGTTTTTCCCTAACTGAAACAAAATCTTTTTCTGCACATATGTGAAAGCACTTCTTGAATAGATAAATACTGAGAATGAGAGAGAATTTCAGAATCCAAAATTTATTTTCAGGCCTTTTATTTTCCCTAGGTATATTTCTAAGTTTGCAACTCATCATAACACTCTTTCAGAGATAAAAGAATCTTTATCTCATAAGTCATGTACAATTGCCACTTCCTTTTCTTAAATATGCGTTTACATGTAATTTTTACTAAGCTTTTTACAAGTAAGCTCATCCAAACTATATCCAAAACAATAATCCACAAATTTATATTTGAATTAATGTGTTCATCAAAAACTTCTGGTGAGATGTCCTCTGAAATTTCCTGTCTCCTAAACCCATGTTTCATATACTTATGATGAGCAGACAGTCCCATATTTGCATGTTGTGATTCCCAACTTCAATAAGAATAATTAGCCTGCCAAGTTTTCTCAATAATTCCAACTCATACATTTCATTTTAATGGTTTCAGACAATAGTTTTCCCATTAACAGAAATCTGAAAAAAATTAACAGTCAGGTGAAAGGATTGCAATACTGGGTATTGAATTTGCCCTGACAGTGCAGGCTTTATTTCCAACTGAATTTAAAGGTAGCAAGGGAAAAAAAATAGTATTTTACACCACTATTACAAAACTGATATTATACCCAGGAATATTTTATTCCAACATAGAATCAAGTGTCTAAACAAAGATATTTTCTTAATGGAAGCCAGGTAACAATAGTCTTTCAAAAGTGTTTTTCAAAAAAAATCAGAATAAATTTGTATCTGATTAAATAAAGCTTTATGAAAGAAAACTTCTTCTGATGTTATAAACCAAAGCTGGTTTTGTCTTTCCTTACACATTTGACATTGAAAAACACTAAGACATTCTTTTCTTTGGTTCAATTTCCTGAAATGAAAGGAGTTAAAACCTGCCAAAGCTTTTATTTATGCTCTTAAATATCTGTAAAATAAGCATACGGATAGCCTAGAATAAATCATTTGTTATTTTATATCAGTTAATATTTTGCAAATATTATGAGTATACTCAAACACAATATCAAGCAAGTATACAGAATAGTTTGGGAAATCAGGGAGTAAAACAGGACACCTGGCTCAAAGCTTGACTCCTCCTTTTTCTTTCCTAACCGTAAGAAAGCGAGCACTATCATGATAAGCAGCTGGACATCATCACAAATTAGCTGGCTACAGAAAAACCACCCCTCAAAATGCACCTGCAGCTCCTGGAAGACACCACTCCATAGCAGGTGGATGCCTAAAGGAGGATGTGATTGGGAAACCAACAGTGGAGCAGGCTCCTGGCAGGACCTGTGGCCCCCCAGAGAGAGAAGCCCACTCTGCAGCAGGTCTGCAGGACTTGTGGAGGACCCACGCTGGAGCAGGCTGTTCTTGAAGAACTGGACCCTGTGGGAGGGACACACACTAGAGCAGCTTTCGCAGTACTGTATCCCTGTAGGAGAAATCCACACTGGAGAAGTTCATGGAGGTTTCCCATGGGTGGGACCCCTGGATGGAGCAGGGGAAGAGTGAGAAGAGGAAGTAGTGGCAGAGATAATGTGAGTGCAACCCCCGTTGCCCATCCCTTTGCACCACTGAGAAAGAGGGGTTAGAAAATTCAGGAGTAAAGTTGAGTCTGGAAAAAAAGAAGGGGTTGGGGGCAAGGTGTTGTCTTGAGATTTGCTTTTTATTTTTCACATTATCCTACTTTGATTTGATTGGTAATAAATGAAATTAATTTTCTCAAGTCAAGACTGTTTTGCCCATGGCAGTAACTTGTGAGTTATCTGCCCCTGGCCTAGTCTTGATCCACAAGCCTTGTGTTGTTTGTTCTCTGCCATGCCCAGTAGAGAAGACAGAGAGCAGCTCTGGTGGGCACAAGAAGCTGGATTTTGCCAGGAAATCAGCCATTTTGTCTATCTGGCTCACAATCTACCATGGTCTATTGCTAAGAAATGGGCTGTTTTCTCTGTTTAATACTATGTGTGGAAATTCAGAAAACACATGCTGGGTAAAAGCATTTAGATCTTTTGAAGATTAAGGACGTGTTTGGTTGACAGCATCCCAAAAGAACCTAAGAATAGCTATGTATTTTCATTCACACAGATGACTCGTGTGAAGTAAGTGTATGGATGAGGTAAGTTTGTGCACTCTTTCTGGATGCAGATTGAAGAGGTTGCTAGCTGAGGCTTACACACCTGGTTTGACACCTTGAGAAGCAGGCCTCTCACTCATAAACATACCAGGCATTTCTGCATTGTGTTCTCCAAAGGTGTGGAGGACAGCATGGTGCAAATGTCCCAGTGCTTTTCTGCTTAGACAGTCTAAGTTCAGTTGTGTTAATTTTAGTTCACCTGGACCCAAGATAAGTCAATTCAGAGCACCTGCTCCTGTACCTATTCCACTTCTTTTTGCTTAAGGAAGGTTTACTAAATTGGAGAGTTTTGCACAAACCTGAGGGTTCTATACGACAGTAAAAGTACAGGGCAACAGCCATTGTACTGTGGACAAAACATGACATATTAAGCTACCAGAGCCAAGAGCTAGGAAGCATATAAAATTATAGCTATTCATGAGAGATTTTTTCACAATATCTTTTCTTTTGCACACGCATTAGGGCAGGGCTTAATTACATAAGCCCATATTGTTAAGTGCACAGGCTGCACAAAGCATTCAACACTATTTTCATTTCAGTAGAGTGGACAGGCACAAGAACAACATCACTGTTGCTGATTAACATTATATAGGATTCTTGGTCAATACTTTCATTTTTCAAATTTCCAGCAAATAGTATATTCAAAAAGAATGTGTTCCAGTATTCTGGTCACAGCAGATTAATGAAGTATTTCATTTGAAAATTCTTTTTTTCTCTCTCTCTAATTGGTGAAGATTTTTGTAATATAATATTCTGACTGACAGTTTTTGGGTGGTTTGTAACCAGCTTTTGCAGAAGATAAACATAGTAGCTACTCTTGCTCCAAGCTGACCTTGACTCCCTGAAGCCAAATTACAAAAAAAAAAAAATTGAAAAAAGAAACAGAGAAGAGGGGAAGAGGTTTTTAAAGAAAAGCAAGCATTAAAAAGCAGAGCGTTTATTCCTGAGTCTGATTTTAACATGCAGCCTAGCTGCTGCAACAAACCCAGGATATATTTTTATCGGCCACTCCAAAGCCTCACAATATTGTTCTCATCACGGTGTTATGCCTGAAAACCAGCTCCAGAGTACACAAAAAATGTAGTAACAATAAAGGAGTAAAACACCTTTGAGCAGTTCAGAAAGCGAACTGGCTAAACAAAAGGCAACAACATGTTTTTCCAGTTCCCAATGTCACACTCAAGTCATTTAATCATCTTCTATTGCAGAGGACTCAGCTGCAGCCTTGACAATGGTATTATTGCATATTAGATTCTACTGTCTACCTGGTTAAAACTACTTTGGTGTTAGTTCAAGGTACAGAGATTATGCTCAAGCAGAGCAAAGAGCAATTAAATCAGGCAGTCCTGAGACTGTCAATTGAAACTGAACTTACAAACCAGTAATCCAATTTAAGACAGGACAGCCAGTGTTCTTGAGGAGGATTATGATCTGAGTCATCAACTTTATATAAAATTAGACCCTTATTAAAATCAAAGAAACCACCACTGATCAGTGAGATACAAAATGGGAATAGCATTTTACAATGTAGATGAAACATTGGTGCTTTTTAGCCAGTGGTAGGGTATGAACATTAATTTCCCTCATCGCCTTAAGTCTCACAAAATAAAAAATTATTTAAGAATCACAAAATAAACAATGTGGTGTTTGTAGGTATTGCAGGATACCAAAAAGGCTAACATTTGAAACTATTTTTTAAAGCTATTAAAATTCTTTTTACATAAAGAGAAGTTTCACCAGGATATACATCTAGCTACAACACAGGAATATCACAATCAACTCTAATTTGCAGGAATGTATTTTGTGAAACAAAATTCCAAAGACTTATTATAATAAGAACTTTGGCTCCACATCTTTTCTTTGAGCATGTTTTGAAAAATGCCACAAGGCTGACCTCTGCTGGGTCATAAATTATCAAGCATCTGGAGCAGCACACAAATATTAAAAATGTATCAAGCATGAGAAAAAGCAGGAATTTTTTAGAATCCCAAAATGTTTTTCATAGATCCCAACATAAAAGGGACATTATTCTTCACAGTCTCTCACAGGAAAAAATTGAATATGCTGCAAGGCATTATATAATAAACAAGAAACTAATGATCCACTACTTATTCACTCGCCAGTATATGGACACAAAATTTGCTAAAGGACTCAGAACTACTGCTTTTTATGAAATTAATTTGAAAAGTTATCACTGCAAATATCCTTTGAAATCACACAAGTCTTAGTCATTCAAAAGACCAGATCCTCACATGAACAAGTACACAGGTAAAAAAAAAGAAAAAAAAAAAAAAAAGGCTTGCAGAAATATAAATACATTACATCTTGCCTTTTATTCACCTTTGGAGCCTGCCTAGAAGTATCAAGGTCAGAACTTCCTCTATTCAGCAGAAAAGCTCACGAATGATTGCCAGAAGCTTCTCTCTCAATCACCACTTAAGTTTCAGAGAACCTTGAAGTGATTTCAAATCACAGTTATAAAGTGTAAAAAAATCACAGAAAGAACTAGCAGTAGACAGCATTAAATTAGCTGTGTAACTATAATTCATATCAGC
>VZTN01005338.1:0-51900 GCA_013400515.1 Erpornis zantholeuca | reverse complement strand
GAAGAACTAATCACAGAAGAAACCTTGCACTGAGTAATGCTAAGTTGCCTCCGTTTAAATGAAACAAATCTATGGATCCAGTTTTTAACTCAAGAAGAAGACTGTGGAAAATTAAAGTTTAGTGAGTGATGTCCACTGGACTGAAGAACTCAAAGCCTCATATGTGAGGCCTGGAACTTCTTTTTCAAATTTACAAACTTTCCTGTCATTCATTTTACAACCAGGATAAACCCTGTTACATATAATAACCTGAGAAGGGATGTTAGAGGTAAGCAGAGATTCTATAGGCCACTGAAAAAAAGACTGAATATACATATCTTGAGAGATATATACATATAGAAGGTGAGAAATTGAAGGGAAAAATTACTGCCATAGTGTAGCTGAGTTACACATAACAGCAAAAGTTAAGGAAATATCATATAAACATGAAGAGATAAAGAAAAAAAGAATTCCTCATCAGTGAGACTGGAGGAGAAATTAAACAATCTAGATAAAGTCGAGGTAGAGAAGTTATATTTTGTCCCAGTTTTCAATAAAATCAATGCTCAATAGGAAGAGGTGAAGAAAATAAGGCAATGAGAAATTAAAATGCAATGAGAAATTAAAACACTGAAATTAAAATTAAATCCCGGACAGACACCGAACTCAGAATTCGACCTGAAGAAGGTACAGGAAGGAGGGAAAACAATCCAAAATATCCAGCTAACTGACACAAGAAATTCTCAGTCTAATGTCTTGGATTTTTAGGGAATCGATCAAGTCAGGTAACACATGAGGATAGATCAGCAAACAAACTAGTAATATTTAAGGAGGAAAAATTAGAGCTTTGGTGGGGTCTCAGGAATGTGCATTATGATGGAGTTAGAAGGAAAGAAAAGTTTTCCATATAAATATGCTGGAAATTGCACAAATGCGGTAACAGATTACCAAGAAATATTTTTTAAATTAGCAGTATACTTCTTCCTTGACTTTTTATTTAAAAGAAAATTCAGTTTTAACCTAAGATATACCTGATGTAGCCTATCTACCTAAACTCTGCCAAATCATTTAATCTTCTATTACACTGACCATTAGTTAACAGAAAAGCTAAGTTTTAGTTAAAATTGTGCAGTGAAGAAAAAATTGGACCCAACTAGGAGACAGGAGCAGTTTGTACTGAGGGTGATACTTGTATTTCAGGGACAATATTCTTAAAGATTCTTAAAAACCTGTGTGAAATCAAATGTTTGAAAGCTTTCACAGACAATAGGACAAAATGTAGGAACCCACAAGTTCAGTTTGGGTGGTGATATAAAACAGTGAGACACAATCACTATGGAAGAGAACTCGAGTGCCACACAGTGCAAATGTTATATTGACCCTAAGGACTGAGCTAATAGAAATTCATGAATTACCTAATTAATACAACATATGGAAGCTCCTGCAATTGAAGGTTCATAACAGGAATAATTCCTATAATTTAAGAGCTCTTAGATGTTAGTGACAGCAAAGAGGAAATAGAGTGTGATCATCTCAGTATTGATCAATCAGGGATTTATCTGACCTAACTTCAGATGTCTACAGTATAGACATATTTCTCCTGACTGCTCAACCCAGATTGCTTTTGCAGTCAAAGGAGACAAACAGGCACTTCCAGAGATTATTGATCTGACCCTTTTCAGACCTTTACTTCAGAATGAGATTAATCACTTTTTTCTCTCTATTGATTATAAAAGTCTAGACAAGTGCATGAGTTCGAGATGTCTACACTGTGAATATGCTTGTAATAAACTAAGTAAGTAAGGCCAATATGAGAAAGATAAATGCAATATTCATTGCATTCTGAGTTATGTTACTCTAGATCTTTCTATGAAGCAAATAATTTTTTTTCTTTATTAAGCAATATACAAAACTTTACCTGGAATACTGTGTAAAATCTTAATAATTCACTTCCCAGGAAGGTACATTAAAGCTGTTCATAAAGAAGGTATAATGGAATGATCTGGGAAAAGGGAAGATTGTTTGACCAGTAAAACACAGCTTAGGATGAAATATAATTGCTCTTTCCAAAGAAATGGTGAGGGTGATAACCAGCAAGGGAGATTATGCTGCTGAAGCTAAAGCCTGTGGGTACCACTACAATAGGATACTTCAGTTCACTCCTTTCTTCCTTTATGCTCATTGCCTCCTCATCTGCTTATTTACGTCCAGGACCTCTTTGGGAAGAAATCAACCAGTTGCCACCAAAACAGAATGTAGGTACTCTCAAGCATTCCCATTATATATATGCCACAACCCAGAGCATGCAACATCTATTATTTCATGCCATGGAAACGCCAATCTGTGGGCTGCAACATAGTCCTCACACTTTTAAATATGATGAACCAAACCACCCCCACAGATAAAAACAGTCATGTTTTAGATGTATGTGAGTACCATATGGACTATATGGTGTGGATTGGGTCCATCTGCTCCTCTGCTCTACAGAGCCTTGAATATCAGCCAGTCTGCATTACTTGGGCCAGGGGACTGGAGATCATTCTCTGGGGTGGGTGTGCTGAGCAACGTAGCTGGAGCTGGTGTTGTAAGTAGGTGGCTATACCAGGGCCACAGGAATAGCAAGGCCATGAAGAGGTTAATGAAGGAAATTATATAGTTTCTAACTACCATGGGAATGAAGCTAAGAAACAGCTTTTCCATTGCTGTGAGGACAAGAAATGAACCAGCTTCAAAAGGAAGCTGATGTGTTTTGTGATGCCTCCCACAGCCGAGGATGAGTTTTAGGCTAGGTCTGAGCTGTCACATCCTTGCTCATGAAACACCTATACTCTAGAAGATACTACTTTTATCTTACTAGCTGGTACGTGCCAAATGTTTCAGTGGAATTAATCAAGTACAAAATGGAGTCTGATTCACCTTTGCATCATTCTCTTTGCAATGATGTGTGGCTTTGAATCCTGTTTTCCTATATACTATGCTCCCACTTGCTAGGAAGTTTTACAAAGAGCAGTATTTTTTTTTTTTTACATGAAGAGCAGTCTGAAAGTTTCAAAGAGTCTCAAACGCCAAGAAATCAGCCCTCACCTAATTAAGAGCTCGTTTACTCCAAACGGTATTGCTAGAGCGAGCTACAGACTGTTTCTGATCTGCTTGGAAAACACCTTTTCTGATGATGCCAGATGAAATACCATACACAAGACTTTTTTTCAAGCACATATAGTTGGTTCTCTTTTACATATAATGAAGATAAAAGCTCTGTCTGCACACAGGTTTTCTGAATATCTAACCATATGCACTTGTCTACATCTATATATACACAGAGACACATATATATATATTCTATATTAGCAGCCCATGAAATAAATGAGTAAAAAATACATGGTTTTCTTCCTTTTTTCTTCTGATTCCCCTTTTGATTTCCTTTTCACTATTCCTTTCTTCTCTGCTTTCTTAGCCATGTTTCTGGCAACCTCAGTGTAAGGAGGTACTTAAGCACATGCTTAACATTAAAACTGTTTATCATATAGAGAGAGCACATACTTGTGCATGAGTGCATGTCCCTGAACACACACAGCATTTCATATTTCCCAGCTCCTTAACAGCACCCCTCCTTCCTTCCTCTCTTACCATATCTATGACACATTCCCATCAAAGCCATGAGATGTGTTTGCAGTAACATGGAAGTATGGCCTTCCCTGCTCACACTGCATCTTGCTGAACATCCAGCTTGGCAGTTCCAAGAATCATCCAAGGCTTTAGGCTACAGTTGATGTCAGAGCATCCCAGCGCCTTGCATTTACTGTTTGTAATGGATACTGTCTGGGATCTACTGCAATTGTCACAGACAAGCTACTGGTAATGAAATCTGAGCAAGTGTTAAAAAGGAGAGGACTCCCTTAATTTGTTTATCACCTCATTAGCAAAATTAATTAACAAAACCACTTCATCATGACAATCACAAATGAATCCCCTAGCTACCTAGGTGTAGATTTTGGGATGAAACCTTTTCTGGAAGGACTATTTTCTCCAGAATCTGAAGTTAACTGAGGCACTAACCCCTTTCAGGTTTTAATTGGGTATGTGCTCACAAGGATATAAGGAAGCTTTGAAAATAAATGCAAATGCCTCATGTGTTCACTGCCTTCAATAGTTTACAGAGATTCTTCAGAATTGTGCATTTCAAACACAAGTATAACATTCAGTAGTAAAAAGTCTTCGGGAATAATTAACTTCTAAATTTTGTACTCAGAAAAATATTTACAATCCTCTACTGAATAAATGATAGCATGATGCTAAACCCACAAAAACAGAGCAGAAATATATAGATTATGGACTCTCTGGGCACCCTTAAAAGCAAAGCACAATTGCATTAATAAAATGAAAAGGAAATTTGTAAGTAGAGTCAAGACTCACACAGTAATACCAAACAAAAATGTGTTAATTAAATGCCAAATCAAATTGGTGCATTTTTTAACAAGATTTTAGGTCTTGCAATGATTTGCTTATTTTGCTTAACAAAGGGAAAGGAGTTTCACAGCATGGGAGCTGAGAAGAGAAACACCCTAAAACCGACATCATCTATTTTACAAACAGAGCTGAGAAAAGAGTTTTTATTTGGCTAATAAATAGGTATTGTTTTCTTTAAATACTGGTTAATGTGCACCAGAAACAAAGAGAAAATATTTCAGTTTTACTATCTTGTTTCCAGCCCCTTGCCATTCTGTTCTGTTCCTAAAATTTTGGCAGCTGCTAAGCAGCCAGCAAATGCAAGTGAGTGACGTTCCAGAGAACGGGATGACCTTGCCACCAGTAAATCCATGTGGACAGGTTGGAAGAAAGCTCATGTCTACAGGGCAAGACAGACAGATGACAGTTTTTTCCCAGGGTAAGACAACTCACTTGGTGGACACAACAGACAATCTGGCTACTGCATCTGTAATCCAGATGGTCATTAGTATTTGAGAATGGCTCACTATTACTGAGCCCAGTCTAGTTCATTTAATGTAGATGACCTTCTTTGCATCACCTCCAAACCAGACAGTCACTTTTTGCCTAGAGGACTCCCAGCTTTAAATATGATGAGCATTAAAGAACACTACTGCATGCAGACCCAGGCATTTAATATGTCCTGGTATTTGTTGATAAAATATACATACATATACAGGAATAATACGGTGTATTTTCAGACATACTAACACACTCCATGGCATGTTTCCTACATGCATAATTTGGGTATAGAGAGGGTTTTTATCTTTTGCTTTGGTTTTTTTGTGAAACCATTTTAAGTTCACATTTTCAAGAGAGAAAAATGGGCATAGTTTCTCTAAGATTATCAGCTGAAAAGCTGAATCCTAAAGTTCTACTTTAAAAAACATGCAGAGAGCAAGCTTTCAGAGGACTGTAAGAACAAATATGAAAAGACTGGATGCAGAACAGAACCCAGTTTTTTCTTGATGTTTTGACCATTACTATTTGAAATTAAAATATGTATTATGTTTTGGGCAAATAATGCATTGTTAGAAGATTGGTGAAGGAATTAAAACAAAATTTACCTCAACCTGTTCCCCTAATAATTTCCTTTGTATGTAGGTAAAGTAGAAATACAATTTGGAGACTAAAAACCTGAAATACTTTTTCTTTGTTTTCTACTGATTTTACAGTTCACCTGAACCCTACAGGTATTTCAGCAGAATTGAGAGTGTGCCCTCAAAACACTTTCTTTATTTCTGTATGCGTTTATGCAAGTTTTTCTCCATCATTGAGATGGGAGATTTAAAAAAGAAACCAACATTGTTGTATCTGGGTCAGTGTTTATAATTTACAGCACAGACTTACCAGAGAGATGTTGCAGAAGTCCAGAAGGTGATATTCATCTGAAAAATAAGGTGGCACTTACAGAATCCTACAGTGGATATCCAAAAATTGATATCTTTGTGTTTGCCACTTATTTAAAAAGTGCTGCTCGCTGAATTTAAGTGAAACACCATATTGTGGTTAGAACTCTTGGGAAGAATATGTGTAATTTGCTTTTAGTTCTTATAGATTTTCAGGATGACTTGGGTGTCATAAGATATCGAAAGATATTTTTATGACTAGGATTTACGGTAGACTTACATAGAATTCAAGAACCTAAACAACTAAGATGTGTCTCCAGGGATGTATTTAGGCTGATTAGAAAGGTTTAAGCCTGACTTTAAGACCTGTAAAACTTCAGTAATTTGGATTATATGAGAAGTGGGTAAATGCCACATTACTTGCACGAGAAGGGTATAAACTCTCAGTTGCATCCCTAGCTGTGATGGCTGCTCCACTGCAGTTCACTGAATGGCAGCAGTGACACATAGGCAGCTGAATACCAAAACAGCTCTGCTACCTGATCCTACCACACCCTTGAAAATTACACAAGGCATCATATTTGGCCCAAAATCAAGCTAGTGATTCTTCTAGGTAGTCTAGGTAGTCTTCTCCATTTTAAACAATTGATTTTTATCCAGAAAATTGGTCACACTCTCTTCAATCTGCAGATTTAAAATTGCTTCTGCCCCTATGCAGAAGAAATCTCATCTGATTATACGCTGAATTTAATCTGTCCTTTGTGTTGAAAGTGGACGAAAGATTCATGGTACTGGAGAGAGGAAGAAGAAACAAAACCAGTCTGGATTTATAGCCCACTGCCAGGAAAAACCTGAAAATTAGGTGTCCTAAGTTCTAACATTCATTCTTTCAGGGATGGCAGGCATGGCAAGTGTTTTTTCATCTAGTAAGTCTTTGGATGCTTGAATAGTATAGTATGAAGTCTAAAGCAGCTCCATATCTCAGTTACCCCTCTCAACAAAGCAAGAACACTTCCATTCTCCTGCTCTTTATCCATCCTGACACTATACTAACTTTTTCAGAATGGGAGTTTTCAGGCAAGGACAGCTCTCTGTAAAACCCACGTGGAAGCAGTTCCGTGTAAGGAGGCCTGTTGTATACCAAAGACACCTTTTCCTCAGCTGCAGACTCACATACCTCACCATTTGGTGCCCTAGAACTAACTCTCTCTATATACCACATATCTGTTCTAGGGAAAAAAAACAAAACAAAACAAAAACCAGCGGCACAGACAGAAGATGCGGGCTGTAGTTACCTAGTGTTGATAGCCCTGTTCCCAGCAAAGCCGTGCCGCGCAGCAGCGCAGCTGCCACCTCCCCGCGTCAGCTGGGCTCATTGTCAGGCAGGAATGCCCCGGGAGGCGCAGCTGATGTTTGTGTCCTGCACAGATGGGCGCTTCCCTTCCTGCCCTGGCGTTTGCTGGAGTCCCGGGCAGGGGCTGCTGCGGGGTAGAGCTGAGCCCTCTTGTCCCCCAGCCATCCCTGTCCCCCGCCACCTTTCTCCAGTGCCCTTCAGCCGGGGAGCTCTGCTGCCTTTCTCCATTGGACACCGGCACTAGGGTGACCTCTGCAGCGTTGAATTCCTTTGCAACAGGCACCAAAGCCCCTTTTACATTCTTACAAGGTCGGTTCAGAAACCACCAGCAGCAAGATAAGGACATTCCCCAGACGTCAGTTACCTATAAGAAAAAAAAGCCCACAACTGTTATAAAAATGAGAGAACTCCAACACCGATGGATTTCATTTCACTTCCCCTTACATCCCTGACTCCTGTCAGCATTTCTGGAGTTTCAAGAGGGGGAGCTAGTTAGCTAACAGAGTCCAGGCTGTAAGAGAAACTTCCCTTGGCAGCAGCCCACGGCTTTCAGATTTTAAGCGAAGCAGAATGAAAACGGAGTTCACAGCTTCAGCTCATCCCCAAGAAGCACTTTGTACAGCATTGCTGCTCCTGCTTTCCCCATAAACCTAACTGATTATTGAAAATATCATATAGACACAGCATGAAAGCTGATTATGTCTTGACAAGCGAAAAAACATAAACAGAATTTTTAATCATGAGACACACAAATGAGCTTGTAAAAAGCTTGCGAATGTATAATATACAGATCTAAATAACCAAGGGAATATAATCTTACATACAGAATGACCTGTGACTGAAATTTTTGCATCAAAGATTTTAACACAGCACATAATTTCACGTAAGAAATGTCAGGGAAGGAAAGTCACTCATATCTATGCAGACAAGACCTTTTTTTCCTAGCAAAATGAAAGGCATTCATTTGTCCTTAAGAAACGTGGAGGAGTCCTGGGTCTTTGCAGAATCTTGTACCAGTTAGCTCATTATGTGGAACAGCAAGTAACTTTTACAGCTCTTGCTGTCTCTGAGTTTTCATAACAAAGCTCAAACATAGTCCCTTTGTGTGGTTTATCTCTCCATTTGCTATTCTTCTTCCTTAGTTGTACACTCCCCACCCACGCACACACCTGTGTGCTCATCTGCCTTTGGAGGTGCTGTCATGGCAGAGCCCTGAGTGCTGCTCCCTGGGCAAACACTCACACAAGTGTGCAGCACGGGCCAAAGGGTGCTGTAACTCCTGTAGCTTGCTGTCAAATAGCATGCAACGTTTTGTGCAAGATCACTCTTCCACTGTGCCTTTTTCTTTTTTCCCTTGGATATGCTCTTTTAATTGAAAACAATGTGGCAAAATTGCCAGTTGTTACTTCAATGGCTGGAAGCCTCCAGCAGGCTACAAGAGTTATGCTACATTTACCCCATCAAACTCTATCAAGCCAGGCAGTTCAAATGGAAAATAATTTCTGTAAGACCTTTTTCACACCAAGGTCTCATTCTAAATATTTAGGCCTAGTAACAGCAGACATGTAAAAGGCTCACACTGTGCTCTGAAAGTCACACATGGCAACTCTTGTTCTAAATTCCTGTTTATTTCTTGTCCTTGTACAAAGCAGCATGGTGACAGGTCAGGTCCCACTGCATGTAACTGCTGCCATTCACTGATCCTGTCCCCCTTTATTCCATTTCTGACACTTAGCTTTTCTAAACACTGTTTCATGGCCAAAATCTTCTGCTGTGCTGAAGCACATAGCAAATTGCATTGCCAATGTCAATGTCCCTCCACAATTCTGCAAGGAAAATCTCCCACAGTTGATACATTAACTCTTGTTTTTTGTAATACTATTTTCCATAAGGAGACAAATGTTTTCTTCCATGGTAATACTGATGCTATTTATATGTGTCTCTTGGTAAGAAGGAAATGTTGAAATCAATGGAATTATTGTCATTGATTTCTTTCAAGTCTTGACTTGGAATAATAAGGCTATTAGGGATTATAGGGATACAGGGAAAGTTCCAGGAAACTCTGTGATATCATAGTATGGAAACGCAAACTCATTTTTCTTTAATGTTTGCATTATTTTATGGTTTTCTTTCCTTTGTATGTTTTGAACCTTATGATGTAACTTTCTGTTTTACATGTGTTCTGGTTTGAAAAAAAAAACAAACCAGTGGGAGACATCAAGTCAGAATAACAATTTATTAAGAAAATTAGAATAAAGGCAGGGAAAGGAAAAGGAAAGAAAAGAAAACAAAAGAAAATAAACACACTGGTTTAAACTGGCAGAGCCAGATACAACCTGACACCCTGTTAGTCAGGGTAGCAGTAGCAGTCCAAAGGGATGGTGGCTGCAGTTCTCCTGAAGTGATGGATGTAATGCAGTTGAGGCAGTGATCCAGTAAAAAGGTCCAGTCTTCCTCAGAAGGTCCAATGGTAGGTATGTAGCTCCTATCCTCTGGGAGTCCAGTGGAGAAGAAAAGCTAAACTGGAGTCTTCAAAACCTCAGTTATATCCAAGATGGGATGCTTGGCTCCTCCCCCTGGGTGGAGTATCTCACAATGAGATGGTGAGTCATGAGATAAGGCCTGATGGGCCATTAACAGGAGATAGTCCAGAAGCCAGTTATCTCTGAGTCATGTGCCCGGCACTGATGGGCCATTAACAAAAGATAACACAGAGGGAGGAGGCAGGGAGCACTGTCCCACCTGGTTTTAACAGAAACCTGAAGAGGGTGATAGAATACACCTCCCTGGACACATCTTACATTATAACCCAGGACAGCATGTCAACTGCTTTATAGACCAACCTTCCTCACTTAGACATGTCAGAAGAGAGTAAGAGCTGATTGTTACTCAACAAATAATATTTTTATATGTTTCCCAACAAATTGCACTTCTGAGATAAGAAGGTATCAGTTCAGAACAATCTGGCCAAGGCTGGCCACTGTAGTCATAGCATCCTAAATACCTTTGGGGCTCTCAACTGAAAACATGAAAGGTGCAGAAACTTCCATTACTCTTTAGTTGATTTGCAAATATTAGTCACTAGTGAAACATTCTAATAATAGGAAAGGCGGGGTATATGACATCTCTGAAAACGAGAGTAAAGCAAGAGTAATATAAATAAATAACATAGTGAAGCAAAGTAGATACTATTCATTTTTAAAATATTTTACCATTTTCATTTTATTCTTGGAGTCAAAACATTAATTTTTGCGTTCACTTAGGGCACCCAGTGATCAGTGTCCATTACAGTGATCATGGTTTGTTGCAGACTTGGAAGGTGCAAAACCACTTTATTCAGTCAAAATGCTTAAGCATGAGAGTGCTTGGCTCTCCTGGCTGGCTGAGCACAATCCTACGGTTCTGTCTGGGAATGCAGTGCATGGTTATATTCTGTCCACAGGCACTTGAGAAGTGCTGGGGAAGAGGCAGGGCTCTACCTTCATCTGACAGACCTACCAGACAGCCAAGTGGACTGTAGGGCAGCCTTTTCAAGGGCACTGCAGGTGCAGAACCACAGGGTCTCATGGATGAGATTGGAGCTCAAAAGGAAGCATGTATCAACTCAATCTTTGCAGATTATGTTGTGAGTAGCTATAATGAATTTAATCCTTTTTCCATAGCAAATTTCATCACTATGGTTGCACACCATGGCTCAGAGTTAAGAAGCAAACTCTCCCTGAGCTCTTTGTGAGTTTAAAATAGAGAAGCAATCTGAATCACTATTGTCTAAAATTTTTCTGAACTAGAATTTAATATTGCTCTTACCAACAACAAGTTACAGGATTGAAACCAATGTGTTATTTCCTTTGCTGTTAAGAGTTCCCTACTTTGGGAAAATAAGGCTCTCAATTTCAGCTGAATGGTTTCTTTCGAGATATAAGATAAGGTCCATCAAATCACATTGTTTTATAATTATTTGATAGTGTTTTCTGCTTTGATGGAGGTACTTGAAATATGAAGCTAGCTGGCAGTGGGGGTAGAAATACAGCTCATCATTCATTGTTGCCATGGATGAAGATGAGAAGTCTCTAGGTTCTGCAAAAGAGCACAGTCCCCATTCAGAATATGAAACCTCAAATGAATTAGTTTGGTACTCAGAAGATAAAAATCTTTCAATTCTTTGGTATGGGAAAGGCATCTGAGTATCTGCTCCCAAGCCTTTCTTTCCTGTGTCCCAAATCCTTGTGCTTGCCAAATGCAGTAATCACTGACAGGACAAGAAAAGAGTGGTGTCCTTTGTTCAGAGTGTGGTGATTCAAGGTGATGTCAGCCCTGGTTTCAGCAAATAAAACCGATGAACAAAGCAGGGGAAGCAGAAACATGACTTGTAGAAAGGAAAAAACTTTTGGATGATTCTGCCTCTATCTTGCTACACCAAACGATTCCTGAATTAATTCTGAGCCTGCATGGTAGTAGCATAGGGATAAGTGGGGATTGACAAAAAAATAAAGAAGAAGGGCAAATTTTAAGGCCAGATTGTTCTTTTCAAAGACATGGGGCCCCAGTAAGACCTGTTTGGAGTCATGAAGAGCAGGCTGCAGTCCCCACTCTAGTGGTTTCTCCTAGGACACGCTGCTCCAGGGTTGTTTACCACCCGACTCCTCACTTCTGCAGCATTCGCCATACAGTCAAAGAACAGATGCCATACCACATAGTCCACTGAAGCTGATACTTCAGCAGTTCCTAAATAATTTTTCTATCTTGTTTCTAGTTAAAGTTATCTTTTACCACCACATTATCATTTTCTTCTGTGACAAAAATACAAAACAGCATTTAAGATTTGCTAACAGAATCTTTACTCTTTTACAAAGAATTTTGTAACTCTTTTGTTTTCTTCCTTTTTATTTAGAGTCCATGGCTTTTACAATCATATCAGAATGAGGCCATCAGCTGAACAGCAGTGGACTTGCTTGCTGAAGCCTATGAGCTTTGTGGGACTTGTTTATCAGGCTTGTGAGTTCTGGCAAAGAGGCAGCTGTAGAGTTTCAATTAAATTAACAGATTTGCAAAGAGCCCTAATACCTGACCTGAACTGCTCAGTAGTAGGAAAATTAGTGCATTTCTTTTTTAATTCCTTACTTTTCTCAGCTGTTAATATAAGCAGGTAAGAACTGCTTTTAAACTCTTGGGCTACATTCCATCCTCCCACACCAATCATAAGATTTCCATGGCGCAGTTCAAAGTTGTTCTACAGAGTAGTTTGCTTGATCTTAGAGGGGACATCTACAAATCCAGTCTAGAATTTTCAGCTGATTTTGGTGGAACTCTCAAATATCAGGGAGTTTGGTATCATATGTCTAGATATCCCAATTCCTCTCTTCACAAGTTTTTGCTTCTGACAGCCACCTTCTGGCCTCTGGGAGTTGTGAATTTGTCAGGACATCATGCCACTTAACTGTTTCACTCAGGGACCATCTTTGGATGCCAAATGTCTCTGTGCAGCTCAGGGCTGCTTTCTTTAACTTTGGGATTTCTGCTACTCTGGATGAGTCATGATCCACCACAATCTTAATTAACCCATTAACATATTTCCTTCATGCTTGCCTAGCCTTTACCTATTAAAGAGATGGCTGAATACCCCAAAGAAGTCAAAAGCCCACTGGCATTTTGCAGAATCCTTCACATTGCATGGATCCTAACAAAAACAGTCTATAGGCTCAAACCATCGTTGGTGTTTCGAGATGAGCAATCATAAAGAAGATGTGGGAAATCACGGAGTCACAAAATCATCAGGTTTGAAAGAGACCTTCAAGATCATCCAGTCCAACCATCAACCCAGCACCAACATAATCACCCCTAAACCATACTCAGAAGTGCCACATCCAGAGACCTTCTGAACACTTCCAGAGATGGTGATTTCACTACCTCCCCGGGAAACTTACTTTAATTCTTGACCACACTTTGAATTTTTTTCTTAATATCTATAACTCTGAACCTCCCCTGGTGCAATTTAAGGCAATTTCATCTCACCTGTCACTCGAGACATGGCAGAAGCCAACCCTCCACCTGGCTACAACCTCCTTTCAGGTAGTTGTAGAGAGCAATGAGGTCTCCCCTGCACATTCTCTTCTCCAAACAAAACCCCATTTCGCTCAGCTGTTCCTCCTAAGACATGTTTCTAAACTTTTTATCAGCTTCATTTGCCATCCTTGAACACACTCCAGTACCTCAATGTGCTTTTTGATGAGAGAGGGAAAAGCCAACCCTTCAGATGAATCTGCCATGGTTGCTATAAGACCAAGAGTCAGTCATATGGCACCTTCTGTGTATGGTGTATGAAAGGCAGTCAGCTGTTAGGGAGCGTGTTTGTAGGTACAGTACCACATTTCCACATGCCTGGGTGGCATTGTGCTAATTGCCAGCTGGCTGTTGGACTATGTACACAAAAGGTGTCTTATGACTGTCCGTCAGTGATGTCACAACTACGTCAGTAATCTTCAGTAAATACACAAAGTTTGACTTTTATCCTTTCTCTTACAATTTCCATTACGTAATACCTAAGAGACTCCCCAGGCATTGCATTTCTGAGGCGATTAGTGCATTTCTTGAGCAGCTAATGTCACTTGGCCTTTGGCTCTGTGCCTCAAAGCTCCACAACTGGTGCAAGTGTTAACCCTCCAAATAGCACTGCTTGTTGTGCCTGCTGCCTAATCAAAGTGCTACATAAATGTCTGCCAAGGAAATTGCTTTAGTGTCATTCTAAACACAGGAAAATACTGAGAATAGTTACCAAAAACATATTTACCCCCTCCTATCTCCTGGTAAAGAACATGGGAATCCTCCAAGTCAAAGTTAGTTTTGCCGAGAATTCACAATTAAAATCTTAAGTCTTCTCTGTGTGAAAAAAATACTTATTTTCTTTCTCATAGAGTGGGATTAAATCGACCATGTTTACTATGTCTCCTTACAGACAGTACAAGCAGACCAGAATCTGAAGCAGTAATAGTAAAACCTCAGAATGAAATAATGTGTTCACTAACTGAAGTGCTGGATGACTCTCTGTGGTAGCAGAAAACGACATATTCCAATTCACTTACTGCCAAAAATATGTACATAAAAACAATGGGACCAGCATGCTGTTTCAGCTCAGTTACAGGGAAAAGATCTGCAGTTTCCTCACCATCACAGCCACCTTTCTGCCCTATCTTACTGCTCCAGCAAGCCTTGGGTTTGCTGTCAGTTGTCTTGTCACAGGTGACAGGGCAAGAGGTGTGAGACGATATCCATACTGCCTTTCTGGGATGCAGAGGTCTTATTGTCACTGGTAGGAGGGATAGAGGAAAACACAATGCATCATAACACCTCAGGTCTTTGAAAAGTGGATTTGAATGTATTATAGTACAAGAAGGCAGCTGGGGAATTTATTAACCATGATTTTAGAAAATTGAAACTCTCCTTTATAAAGTGAGTTTTTTGTTTTTGAAGAGTGTCAGATGTGAGTTCAGTGCTTACTGACTGGATCTTCATTTTGAACAGCACAATCCCATGTCATAAAAGAAATATTTTTCTCATTCTCCTACCAAATCTCTGCTAGCTCCTGAACCTGAAGTTTGACCTAGAGAATACAAAGAGTTTAGATGGGCAGGAATATAAATGAGCAAATGAGCATCTCAAAAGATTCTTCCATAAGATATGTTCTGAAACACCGATGCTCTTTTTCCAATTTTTAAGTTTTATTCCTCCTGTTTTTGGGGTAGCAGTCTATTTTGCACAGTATGTCTTCCACACTGAGATGTATATTTCAGTATTTGAACAATATCAATCTTTTAGAACCACAATCAGTCAAACCAAGTGCCATTTTGTGAGATAAAACTGTCTTCTTTAACAAAGAAAGAGAAGCTTGCTTTGTTAAAGAAATACTTTAACATTTAAAGAATACTTTTACATTCTCAGTGGTAACTTCCCAGGGTTCTGGTTTTTTTTCAAATTCTTACAAAGCAGCACCATGGGTTAAAATCAATGGCATTGATTTTAACATATGGGATTACATGTATTTAAGGTGCAGGAGCTGAGGTTCCCTACAGGCCATGGTGCAGCCCATGGTGGGGCAGCTATGCCCCTGCAGCCCATGGAGGTCCATGGAGGAGCAGAGATCCACCCACAGCTTGTGGAGGACCCCTCACCAGAGCAGGGCAATCCCTGAAGGAGGCTGGGGCCCTGTAGGAAACACTCACTGGAGCAGTCTGTTCCGGGCAGCACCTGTGGCCCCAAGGAGAGAGGAGTCCTCTCTGGAGCAGTTTTGCTTACAGGACCTGTGACCACACCAGGGACCTATGCTGGAGCAGCCTATTTGTGAAGGATATCCCATGGGAAGGGATCCACGGAGCAGTTCATGAACTGCAGCCTATGGGAAGGACTCACACCAGAGAAGTTCATGGAGGACTGTGTCCTCTAGAAGGGACCTCAGGCTAGAGCAGGGAATGTGTGTGGAGTGCTGTCCCTTAGGCAGAGACGTGTGATGAACTGACTGCAGTCCCCATTCCCCATCCCCATTGAGGGCAGAAGAGAGAGAAAATGGGAGTGAAGCTGAGCCCAGGAACAAAGGTGGTGTCGGGGGTTTATTTCTCATTACTCTGATTTGATTGGCAAGAAATTAAACTAATTTCTCCAAGAGGAGTCTGTTTTGCCCATAATGGTCCCTGGTGAGTGATCTCTCCCTGCCATTATGTCAACCAATGAGCCTTTCATTATATTTTTTCTCTTCTGCCCAGCTGAGGAGGGCAGTTATAAAGTTTTGGTGGGCACCTGGTCAACCAACAGCAGTGTCTTGGCTAATCATATTAAAATAATTGTTCATTTGTATTTTATTTCCTTAATGCAGTATTTAAAAATCATATTATGTTCCAAGATTGTTCTAAGATAAACTAATTTAAGATAATGAACCTAATTCTTCCTTTTGTTTAACACTGCTTAATGCTCCTCTGCTAGAGCTAACAACATTTTGTAGGTGACAGCTACTAACTTCAGAGGCACAGGGATTTGAAACAAAAAGAGCCTTCCCATTGCTAGCTGCTGGTATTGTTCCTCTTCTGCCCTTCCCTCAAAGTTTTGCCATGCATATCTCCTTTGGGATGTACTTCAGAAGTACAGTATTTCTGGCAAGTTTATCACTCTGTGTTGTGTACCAGATTTCTTCTGGTTTTGTGCAAGTGAGTATTAGATGCAGAGGCCATCCTGATACCCTGGCAGGTATATAGTATGGCATGTTACAAACAATTGTAGTATTTGGGTACCTAGAATGCACTCAACTTCAGACAGTAAATTCCCACCTATCCAGAAGGTTACTTCTGCCCAAGGAATGGTGGAAGGTTCAGCTGGCCAAAAAATTCTGATCAAACATTTTTTCCTTCTTTTAAACTTTCAACATCTCTTGGAAATAGTGACCTTCAATAAAAGTCTGTTTGCCCTGCATCACCCAGACACCTATATCACTGGTACCTTCTGTGCAGACTTATTCTATTAACAGAGAAGCCCAAACCTTTCCTGACCCAGAATATCAGGCTAAGCATGCAGACAAGCTGCCTTTAAGACAGATTGTTCAGGGCTTCCCAGAGTTTCCCAGGCCTGCTACTGACATGAGCTCCAAAGTCCTAAAGGTCAGATAGCAAAGGTGATCTTGGTGTCAATTATACCAATTTCCTATCTGCTCACTAGGCAGACTCACTCTTCAAGGGTTTCTAAATCTGTGTCAGTCAGCCAGGAAAATCGAAATGTTTCATTCTTTTCCCTTCTTTTTTTCTTTGTCAGCTCTATTACAGACAAAAAGCAAGCAAGATTCATTCTTGGTGGAAAATCTAATGATCAAAACATGCTATATTATGATAAAGAAATTAGTCTTGCTGGCCTAGTTTAGTTAATTTACTTTATGCTCCATTCCAATTTGCTACTTTACTGCAAATTAATATATAATCTGGATAGCCAAACATCCTTCAGTCTCTGTAATAGTCTGTGATGATAAACTGAGACACAAGAAGATGTTTTCTGCATAAAAGCTAAAATAAAGCAACCTCAAGTAGCAGTACATTGGAAAAAGTAGTTCTCAGATCTGGTACATCTTGTTGCAAGAACTGCCAACACAATTTGTATAGATATAGAAAGTATTGTGTGTCCCTCATACATTGCTACCTCAGTAGCAAGTTTTTAGGGGACCTCTAGGAGTTTTTTCCTGACTGGTTTCCTTATCAAACAGGCTTGATCAATGTATGAAATCAGAGTGATTCCTCATGGCTAAGGCAGTGCTAGCCTATTTTGTTACCTATTTTTTTTTCTCAGCTCACAGGACTACTGTATGGGTTGCAAAAAGCAGGGGACAAATGTTAACTTCGTGTGACATGTAACAAAGAGAAAAGAGCAAAGCAGGGCAAAAAGGAGGATATGGGACATACTTCTGCCATGTCTTTAAGAGCATCTGGCAGCTGCATGTCAACAAAACATTCTACTATGTTCATTTCAAGATTCTATAGCAGTTTCTGAACTGTACTAAGCTGATCCTATATTTTTTTACAGCTAAGCTTTCAGAATTCATTTTCAAAATCAGATACAGGCATGGTAATGTACTGCCTTGAAAGCACTTTACATAACTGCTTTAGTAATTTAGTAGGTAACTAAAGTGATATTCACAGTGACTCAAAGCAGCTAACAAGGAATCCATTTAGAATACCATCTTTCCACTTTCACAAGCATCCATGGAGCTATAAAAAATCTGTACTGTAATATGCTTGTCAGGTGACTAATGACCAGAATTAATTTGTTTTAACATCCCAAGATTCCTTTTCTGTTTTATCAACATTTAATTAAAACCATTCAAACCCCTTTGTAGAGTGCAAGTAGCTCCACAAATTCAACTACTATAAAGCCTGTGAAAACAAGTAATAATGAATCTGGGTGTACAGTGGTACTTGCCACAGCAATGAGATCTCCTCTTGATCTGAGCTTTCAGCTTTAGGCTTATCTCTGAAAACAGCAACACTTTTCAGGACAGACTTGAACCATAGGTGAATTATCTTGTTCAGGGATATGGTCAAATGAAAAATGATTGCTTGCATGTCTTGTTTTATTTTCTGTTGTCAATTTCAAAAGCTTGGGTTTTTTGTTTTTTTGGTTTTTTTTGTTTGTTTTTGGTTTTTTTTTTTAATTTCTTTTGGAGAAACAATTTCACTTTAAAAAGAGTGAGAATAATAAACTGACGAGGTAGTGAAGCTCTCTTGATTCCATTCAATAAACATTCATACTATGAGGCTTACAGTGTGATGTAAATATTGCAGCCAAAAGTTACTGTGCAACTTTGTCTCAGTGGTAGCACTTGGGAAGGTAAATTTGCCCTCCCTCCAGGAAAGTTTGATATAACAGTTTTCACACTGCTATTGTTCATGCAATGCACTGTATTTACCATCCATTCTCCAGCAACATGTTTGGATCCCAGTGAGGATCCTACTGCCTCAGTAGTGCAGAGACACAGCCTTTGTTCCACTGATTTTGTGATGGAGAGATCTAAACAGAAATCATTTTCAAGAGCACCTGAGTTAGAACAGTGATCCTTTCCCACAAAGTCAGCTGTAATGATTAGTTTCGAATGACAACCTGATACTTAGAGAATATACCAGTTCAAAGGCTGTATTTGCTGGGATGCCTGGAACATACAATACCAGCCTTGTACAATAGCATTAAAATTACCGACCTGTCAAGTATTCATTAAGTCAGATATTCACTTTTTAAGTTCCTTTCTGTACTCTCAGTATTATGGGAAACAAGGGAGGTAAGCTCCAAATCACATATGCATTTCTTAGGATGTTCCCTAAGGAGGACAAATTGAGTATCATCACCTTAAGATCATAAAGAGGGAATTAAGGCAAATGCAGATTAAATCAGTTCTCAAAGTTCAAGCAGAATATGTGCAGCACAGATGGGATTTCACCCGAATTTCTTGAGTTTTCATCCAAAATATCATCTCTCCATTTTATATAAATGATTTCATGTCTGGATTAAAAGCTCTATTAAACAAATTTTTTGTCTTTTAAATCACATGATAACACACTGAAACCTTCTGCTAACAGCTTTAGGAAAAAAATCTTATAAATTGGATGCCTTTTATATAATACAGGAAGTTATATGATTTAATTCAGACAGCTACAGCCAACATTTCTCTCATGAGATATTTACATCGGGTTTGTCTTGCACACATTGTTATAGCTCTCGACAAATATGCTTCCTACCAGCAATGATGTAAAGTGTTAAAAGATGCCAAGTTATTGCTTAAAATGTTGCACCAATTCCCAACATTTGTTCCCTGGAGATAGGGAAAAGTCTGGCATTACATATCACTGTCTTCTAAAAATGAACATCTTGAACAAACAATCCCAGGGAAGTGCCGTGACTGTTGTGATGTCTGTAAAGCTATTATTTCAGCAGAGTAGCAATAGGAGCTCCAACTCCACAGATTAGGGTTATATCAACCCTGTAAAGGTGAACACAAAGAAAAAGAACAAATAGGATTTTGTTTTGCAGTACTCACATCTCTGCAAGTCACTGAAAGTCAAGTAAAGTAATGATTTTCCAAAATGACTCAAAAAAGTTGAGTAAATTACAGCTTCTTGTCAAATTGGCAATTTCATATCTTCTCTAAGGAAGAACACAATAATTTCTTCTGAATTGTAGGTCAAACAATAAAAGTGGAAGAGTGCAATCTGCTTTATAATTTTTAGCTAATTAGCTATTTTTTAGCCATCTAATGAAACAACACAAAGAAAAATTGTGGCAAAAATCTGACCATTTACACAAAATGTGGGGTTTAATGTTGAGCTGAATTTTATTTATGTTGCTTAATTTCTGCTTTTGCCTAAGGAAATAAAACAAATGAACACACCCCACATCTCAAAAAAAGAGTCATTAAAAAAAACAAGAAGAAAATGTCTTCCTCGTCACAGGCAATTTGTCCTCAAAAGAAATTGTAACAATTAACATAAGAGTATTGTCTTCAAATAGAATAGACGTATCAGTTTTCCAAAAGGTTTGGCCCACACAGAAAATTCTTAACAGCTAAAAACAATCATATTTGAAACAAGAAAACAATTTTTTAAAAGAAGTTCAAGTACCTCACTGGAGTTAATGACAAACATCTTTTTTTTCCCCACTATTTCCCGTGAAACTTTTGGTGATCTCTAACTTAGGAACTATTTGGTGAATTGCTTTCAAATACCACAGAAACATTTACCTTTAGATTTACAAAGAGAAAACCAGGCAATTTGTAACCAAAACATATTTTCGTAGCCTAAATTAAAGCATGAGGATGACTAAAATAAAATGTTTCAAATGTTGCTTTGATGCAGACAAATTAAAATTCGACAGGATTTTCCTCCTCCATGACCCACGGAAAAACCTGTCACAGCTCTCTTGGCAAATGTGGCACTCTCTGAGATTCAGCTGTGTGACACTGATAGCATTCCTGCTTCCCATTTGTTCTTTTTGGTTCATTTATTATGTTACTAAGACAGTCAATATAGGCCCCATTTTTCATTTCTAATATATTATTAATCATAACCTACCAAATAATTTGAAGAGAAATTGTATCTATCACAGAAAGAGCTAGACTTCTGTCAGTTGCAGACAGCACTTAAACAGAAATATTTTCTCTCCCAAATATCATATCTAATATTCCCATAATTTCTTTCAAAACTCATGCATTATCCCACTCCTAAATATAAATGCAAGGCAATGGGAATATAAAACCGATCAAGAAATGTGTTGAATTGCTCCCTGCAGAGTTCTGTAGAGCTGTGGACACATGGAGGCTCTGTCATTTTACTTCCCCTTTGTGTCCTCAAGGTTGGCCGGTTCCTGCAGGCCAGGCTGCTGAGAGGGCAGGGTGTTCCTTGGTGCCACACACCAGCACGCTCCTGCTCCCTCAAAACCCTCCCATTACCCATGCAATTAGCTCACACACATCAGTAGAGAACAACATCCTTATGCCAGAATAACTAGAGTTTCTTTTCACTCTAGCAGATGCTGAATTTAGCCAGTCAGGGCTTCTGGAAAATGAGATAGTTTTGATCCACAGGCTATGATACAGGAGCTTAATCATTGACCTGGACATGGAGTTGTTACTTTAAGACAACAGCAGTGCTATTATTAAAAGAATGAAAGAAATAAATGAGTAATAAAACCATGGAGACATCATGATTTTCCCACTGTGAATTTTGTGACTTCTCATTATGGAATTATGCAGAGGAGTAAAAGATGAAATTGTAACATTTTAACGTTTTGTGTTCTTAATGTTCCAACAATAAGTACAGGGGCTCAGATACAGCAGAAACACCACTGAGACTGGCACAGTTCACAGGTCAGTTTGTGCTTCAGTTAAGCATCAAGATATTTTTAGTTTGGACAGAAATGTACCATAAGCATCTTTTGATTGATTAAAACTTCACAGCTAGAAGTTTCTCCAATTACAAATACTTCTTCTTTTCAAAAATGAAATTTTAAACAGAAATTATTTGCATCAATTTTACTTCACTTCTTCAATATCCCTGTGCAGAAACCTTTTATTGCTGGGGCTATTGATCAGTGATTTCTTCATAATTTCATACGCTTGAAAATAACTTTTTACAGCATAACAGAAAATATTTAAATACACAACATGGAAAGCAACCAGTTGTAATAGTAACAACTTTGACATCTTTTTCCAGACAGGAGTTTCTTCTCTATGAGGTAGACCTGCAAGTTTTGATGGTGTTTAATATTAAGATCAATCAGCTTCCCAAGGGCTAGAGCTAACTAGGAAGCAGTTCCCAGTGATGCCATTTGTGATTTGCCATCTGCATGCTGCCTGTGGGGCTCTGTGGCAGAAAGGCTTGTGCAGCTCATGTGGCTTGCAGAGGGTTGGGCTGAGGTAGCCTCAGAGCAGCTTCCCGATGATCCTTGCTGGGGAAGTGGCTGGATGTCAGGACAAGATATCCTGTTCTCAGCACAGCAATAGCTCACAACTGCAGCTCTTATTAAAAGCATTGCTGAATTGCTTAAAACTAAGCATTTTGCTTGCTCTGGCAAAAAGTCAATGAGTGAAAGTAAAACTGCACACACACCCCCTTCTATTGTTCTGTTTGGAAACCTTCCATTGCTTAACAACCCTTTTCAATGAAAGGTAAGAAATGATGAAAATAATATCCTTATCTGAGGATTTGATAACACTCATTTATATCTCACCTCAAAATATCTACAGCAAAAATCCAGGTGAAAATTTCTTTTGTGAGATCTTTAGTTCTGCAATCATTATCACAATAGCTTTCAGCCCACCCACCTGGAATTCCTGAAAGAACTACCAGTATTTCACGCTGAAAGTCCTTTTTACAGAGATCATTATAACTTACATATTAATGAACTAATTTAATAGAATTATTCTGCACAGTAAGTCATACCACAGCTAACAGTCATATCAAAAGGGCTAACTTCTGTGTCTCTGATTATTTTGCAAAATCCTTAATCTGTGCCTGACAGGTTCACTGTAATTTTGCTTCTCCGGGGAAACCTTTATCTCCTGTACAAGTTCAGACTCCCCATTTTCATTATCTGTACAATGTGTTGACATATGATATAAGCAGCAAGTGCACAGAATAGCAACCCTGAATGGCGGGAGAACGTCTCCCTGTTTATATTACATGAAGGTTGATTTGATGGGCTGCAGCAATTGCCTCTGAGAGCAGACATAAGAGCAGCCTGACTCTTTCAAGTTGACACTTTGCAAATACCATGCGGGGCTTGCCACGGCCGCATGCTTTGTATCAGTTGCGCCAGGAGATACAGTAAATGTCACTCCCTAAAACTGCACATTACTAAATTAGTCCTGGTGTCAATTGTTATCTGGCAGCGGTCAGTTGCCAAGCCAGCACTGTATTTTCAAGGGCTTGCTGTTTTACAGTGAAAAAGCACAGGCCCGAGAGGTCTGAGCAACCACAGCCGCGGGCGGCTGGAACACGTGAGGATTGCCGAGCGGCACTATTTCCTTTTGTGCTGCCTAATAAGGCAACTCGTGTCATTGCCTGCGTGCTTGCTTACAAACACAGAACCAAATTTGTCCTTCTGTTGTACTCTTCTATAAGCACCACTGAGTGTAACCAGTGGCAGAACCAAAGGGCACAACTGCAAAAGCAAACACAGCGTGACACAGCCCAGACAGAAGACATACCTTTCCTGATGTGGAGATTACTGTGAAGTGCTGAAGCCCCACCTCTGTTCCCTAAAGAAAAAAGTGTGTTACGCCTTAGGGCTTTCTTATTCTTCTGGACCTCAACTGTTGCAGAAAATAAATTTGTCTAGGAGACATGCACAAAAGCCCAGCTTATTTTATATTTCATATATACAATATATTTTTAAGCAGGTCATAGAAAAAAGTATCACTGCCCATCTTTGAATGCTGTTTTCATAACCTTAACTTTCTGAGCATAAAAACAGTCCATACAACCAGAAAAGCACAAAATATACTGCTTCAAATGACTAACCTCACTAGAGAAATTTTCTGTTTATGATTAATTAAATTAAAATTAGTTCAGAGTTACGTATCATTTATTTGTCTCCATGTTGATGTTGAATCTTAATTTCTTCACCACATCTTCCTTCTCCCACATTATGCTTAACTATGGCTTCAACTTTAACGACCAAACTTAGTGGATTTACAAGACACAATCAGAAGTCTTGCCCTTGTGCCTTGTCTTCATTGAACATTTTTACAAGGATGTAGAAATAGTCTTAGACACAGGCTCAGGCCCCTCACCTTCAGCATGGTGTAAAATACCTCTTGTAGGCCAGCATGGGGTAAACTTTTTCCCATGTTAGGTCTCAGTCTTTACACTTGCAATTAGAATTAAGTCCTCAAACTAAGAAGTTTAGGGATTTGTAAAGATATATTCAAACCCTATCTTTAGTGTTGGGAGTGGGGAGCTGTGTTTTTAGTAAAAGCCCTAGCCTTGGCAAAGAATCTTAGAGATGATTTAGCAGCCAAATAGGAAATAACAGATGTATAATTTCAACCTCTCTGATTTAGACAGAAGACAATGGGTCTTAGAAATTCAAAACCTCTCTTTAGCCACAGACCCTGTTCTGATCTCCTCTCCCCGTTTCCCCACTCCCATATATCCTTAAAATCCGTTTCACACAGTAGAGCTGTTGCTAGCAGTGTGCACAGATCTTCACATCCAGATCTGGCTTGTGGGTCTGGACCTCATATGATCACAAAATAGACCTCCACTATGATTCATATTAATTTTCCTGTCATAGCAAAGAGGAGTAAAAGGCTGGACAAGGAACAAATTTACTGGACAGGGAGAGTGGACTATGAGGCTATGATAATTGACACAGAATAACAGGGGCCTCAAAGCAGCACATTCCCACATTCCACTGGGATGCTCCAGGCAGCTGGCTCTAGACCCCTGAAATATTGGCTTTCTCGAGGGCTTTATTGTTTATTTTGTGTCCAGCAAAGACAAAAAGACATATAAATCTTCTCTACATTCTCTCCAGACATGTTCTCTTATATGTATTTTCAACTAATAATACTTTGAAACACCACATAGTCTTAGTTTCTTTTGCAAATATTTTTAATTTTAAATAGGCTGAATGAAATAATTTAATGGTAAATAGGCTGAAGGATGTGTCTGCCACAAGCACCTACTGACTTAATTTTCTGAAGCTCTCAGGGTTTACTGAGCTCTTATTGTACATGAATAGGGAAGAGAGAGAAAGGATTTACTTATTGTTGTTGAACATAAGGAAGTTTTGTAATAGCCATTAGTGAGCAATGGACCATTATTCCTTCTTATTTATTCTTAAAAGAGAATAGCATGGCCCTGTTATTATGGCACAGAGTTGGGATGGAGACACTACTCCCACACCAAACTTCTGTACTTTTATTAGCAAGTTGCACATACTTTTTTCCTCGTAATCTTCCCAGCAGTAAAAAGAATAAATGTGGAGAGAAAAAAAAACCATCTCTCACAGATACAGCTTTTCAGAAAATTTCAACATATCTGTATTGAGACACAGACTGAACTGCCAGTGTAGAATTTGGAATCTCAGCACAAAGAGACAGGAGAGGAGGAGGGGTTTCCTGTTCCCTCTTGGGAAAGGTCAGTCCTGATCCCATTAATTTCACCTCAAAAATGAAAAACTATATTACAAGCTTTTAGGACCTCACAAAAATTCAGAGGTCTGTAAAAAAGATTTTAAATTGTATTTCAGTAAGTTTGTCCTGCTCTTATCCTAAGCTTTAAGGAAACTTGATTCATAATTAATATTTACTTAATAGGAACATTCATTAAATTATTTAAAAGCAAAATTTACCATTATTAAAATATTTGTTTTTCTATTATCCCTGTGAGGTTATACCAATCCAACTTTGTCATGACGAAAAAGGTGTGAACACGGGTTAAAATACTCATGCCAAGTCAGAAACTAGCACTTAATGGTACAGCTTGGAATATAAACCAGACCTCTCAACAGCTAGCACTTTGCTTTAGCCACATATTCACTCTTACATGTACTAGGTGGCCAAAATAGAAGGTGATGTTTTTCACTGCTTAATTCAGTAGTCACTGGCAGGGAGTAAAGAGGAATGGGCTTTAGTGGCCAGATTCTCTGTCAAGCCAGTTTAAGGCCATTTACTTGTAGAAGTTATTCTTAGTTCATCCTGATGCAGCTAGTAGAAGAATCAGACACAGTTAGGATAAGGATATTTCAAGTAAACTTTTACAAGTCACTGTAACCCAACTTTACACCTCATATATAGGGATTCAAGGACTTTGAGGGATGAGTAGGGATTGACATTTCTTGATTTTTTTCTTGGCAAAACTTCAGACATTTTGGTTTATTTCTTCATCTACACAGTATAAGTCACACCCAGTTTGGTTTTGCAATTCTCAGCCAATAGTGATACAAAGTTTTTTTACACTTTCCCAGTTTCTCTCCTGACATCTGATATCATTAAATTAAAAAAACAATATCCCATTTCCCCTTCAATTATTCTTGTCCCGCCTAATGCTATGAAAGATTAGAACATGCAAACCCAGGCTCAGCACTACAAATCTATATCCTATTTAGGAATATGCACGAAACCAGCATGCCAAAACACACATGCAGCAGGAACAGGGAGCAAAGCATATACTGCATTGCCAAAATACACACAGGAGCATTCCATTAATGATTCATTCATCATTACCAATACACATATACAAACATGCAGGGAACTAGCCCTCTTCATTTTAAATGATTCTTTGCTACCAAGTTCTTGCCCAGATGTGTGCTGTGAACATGTACTGAAACAGGCATCTTCCTACCATAAGAAGCTCCTGTAAACATTCCAAATGTATAACAAGACTACTTCCATGAACATGCAGTCTGGCTTATTTTAATAACCTTTCAGGGTGCTGACACTGATTCAGTGGTCAGTAACAGAGAGCCCCAGGGATGACAGAAAATATGAAATTGTCCAATCTGGACATCTCCATACATCAGGAAAAAAATAAGATTCACAGTTCCCAGTGCTCCTTCCTATTCACTTTAGGAAGATATCATGAAGTAAATCCTTGGTTTTTCTTCAATACTTCTCATTTTTATTTATTTTCATGATGGATCATAGAGTAAGTGTTCTCTTACTCTGTAACCCTCTCAAATAACCCTTGAGATACTGGTAATCTAATCCAGTACTTTCATGATTTTTCATCTATGCCAAATCAACACAGTTCAGTTCTGATGAATGTTACCTAAATCTGTTAGATAAACAAACTCAACAAATTCTATCTTAAGTCACCCTACATAAAACCTGCCATAATTTCAGTTATATTGAGTCATTGGAAGGTAACATTTTGGGAGGTAACAAGTGTTGCTTCTATGTTTTCTCTGTTAGCCTCACAGAAGTTCATTCCTCGGAGTTGAACAATGTCTGTATCTCTGACTGGACATAATTTATATGCATCTCATAAGTATACATTTGAGAAGTTTTAGGTTTCCTCTATACAGTTGCATTTAGTCTATGGATTATTTTGCCATATTTGGAAAGAATAAAAAATCACAAAAATGCCAGAATGCTTCTAGGAATTTCCCTTCTCCCTGCCTGCCTGGCTCCCTGTCTTTTTGCCTTCTTTTTTCACTTGAAAAGTGGCTTTTAACTGCCAGAATTGCAGAACCTTACTCAAAGGATGAATATTCATGAGAAAGAAGACAGAGGAATGACCAGCAGTCTCTCTAGCCTAATCCTACTTAATTTCTGAACCTTTTCTTTTATGGTTTAGGAATGGTGTTCCCACATTCAGTGCTCCCACTGGAACACCCCAGATCATGTACTGCTCTCTCACTTCCCTCCCCCCCACCCCCAGTCCCTTTGGGAGGATGGAGAGAAGGACTGGCACAAAAAGTCAGAGATCACCAGTGGAGATAAGAACAATTTACTGGAAACAGCAATGAGATAAGAAAATTAACAGTAACAACAACAATACTAATAACAGATTGCAACATTATGCAAGAAACTAATCTAATGTACTGGAAGCAATTTAGCAGTAACACAAAACCAGCATTCATGAGAATTTTTTTACAACACAGGGTTTCATGTAATACAATTTCAGAAGATATTCCTTTTAGAAGGTTCAAAACATATGAAAAATGTGAAATTGACTTAAAGGACTGACTGATTTCATATCCAAAAAGATACCATTCAAAAAGCTTTTATATGCTCCATTTTATTGTTTAAACTTGTAAAAAGGGTGGAATTTGAATCTATGGAATTATAATTGTTCTGAAAAAAAAGTCTGTTTGAAGACTATTTCCTTTATGTACTAAACTTCTTTAGAAACTTCAAAGAATTTTAAGTTGTATATCGAGAACTGCCCAAAGATAAATTAAGATTATTCATATTTCACTTTATCTCTGGCCAGAACAGTCCCCTCAGATCCTCAAGTCATATACAGTGATTTCTGGAGTCTGTTTTTACTATGCAGGAGATTTTTTTCCATTTTTACACAGAGAAGTTTGAAAAGAAGTGTAATCATGTCTCAACTACTCTTTCTCATGGTAATTGTCTCATTCCTTTCTGTTTTGTTTGGGGGAGTTGTGGGGTTTTTTAATTGCTGTTGTTACTATTTTTTTTTTAAATCTCCTTAAATTTCTGAGATTAAAGACTAATTAGTAATGCTTTTCTATAAGTTAGAGAAAAACTTTGAATATGTATCAATTAATGCTTTGCAAGTTTACAGTCTCATTTCACAGTACATTCAAGTGAAAAATTGTAGACTAAAATTAGACAAGTATTTCAGGTATTCAAACTGCAAAGGGCACAGTATCAAAAACTACACCCAGTGTGGTGGGTTAATTTTACCTAAGAGATAAACTCCCCATCAGCCACTTGCCCACTCCTCACCTCACCTCTATCATCAGGACCAGGGGAAAAATCAAAAGAAGAGGAAGCACCTGGGTTGAGACAAAATCAGGGACATTGCTTACTGGTTACTGTTGTGGTAAAACAGCCACGACTTGAGGAAAATTAGTGGTAGACTCGGCAGAGCTGCATTAATGCCTGGATAGGATGATCTTAGATTGCTTTTCCAAACCAAAATATTCTATTTTCCCAGCAGGGGCTGATGGGATCAGCTGTGGCCTCTGGTGGGGCCATTGGAGCTGGCTGGAACCAGCTGGAACCAGCTGTGTCTGGCATGTGTCACCCCTGACCTCTCCTCACAGACACCCCTGTGGTCTCCACCACACAGGAATTCAGCCTTTTCAAAATGAGAAGAATCTGCTCTTCTGGGATTTAAGGACTCGACATAGATGGTTCAACACCACTGCTTTTTGCTACCCTTAGATCAGTCACCACCATTTTCTCTTTTTCTTGTATATATGTGTGTCGGCATTTTTTAAGTATTAAAGTTGGTATTGATTGCATTTATTCCTACANTTTATTTATTTTCATGATGGATCATAGAGTAAGTGTTCTCTTACTCTGTAACCCTCTCAAATAACCCTTGAGATACTGGTAATCTAATCCAGTACTTTCATGATTTTTCATCTATGCCAAATCAACACAGTTCAGTTCTGATGAATGTTACCTAAATCTGTTAGATAAACAAACTCAACAAATTCTATCTTAAGTCACCCTACATAAAACCTGCCATAATTTCAGTTATATTGAGTCATTGGAAGGTAACATTTTGGGAGGTAACAAGTGTTGCTTCTATGTTTTCTCTGTTAGCCTCACAGAAGTTCATTCCTCGGAGTTGAACAATGTCTGTATCTCTGACTGGACATAATTTATATGCATCTCATAAGTATACATTTGAGAAGTTTTAGGTTTCCTCTATACAGTTGCATTTAGTCTATGGATTATTTTGCCATATTTGGAAAGAATAAAAAATCACAAAAATGCCAGAATGCTTCTAGGAATTTCCCTTCTCCCTGCCTGCCTGGCTCCCTGTCTTTTTGCCTTCTTTTTTCACTTGAAAAGTGGCTTTTAACTGCCAGAATTGCAGAACCTTACTCAAAGGATGAATATTCATGAGAAAGAAGACAGAGGAATGACCAGCAGTCTCTCTAGCCTAATCCTACTTAATTTCTGAACCTTTTCTTTTATGGTTTAGGAATGGTGTTCCCACATTCAGTGCTCCCACTGGAACACCCCAGATCATGTACTGCTCTCTCACTTCCCTCCCCCCCACCCCCAGTCCCTTTGGGAGGATGGAGAGAAGGACTGGCACAAAAAGTCAGAGATCACCAGTGGAGATAAGAACAATTTACTGGAAACAGCAATGAGATAAGAAAATTAACAGTAACAACAACAATACTAATAACAGATTGCAACATTATGCAAGAAACTAATCTAATGTACTGGAAGCAATTTAGCAGTAACACAAAACCAGCATTCATGAGAATTTTTTTACAACACAGGGTTTCATGTAATACAATTTCAGAAGATATTCCTTTTAGAAGGTTCAAAACATATGAAAAATGTGAAATTGACTTAAAGGACTGACTGATTTCATATCCAAAAAGATACCATTCAAAAAGCTTTTATATGCTCCATTTTATTGTTTAAACTTGTAAAAAGGGTGGAATTTGAATCTATGGAATTATAATTGTTCTGAAAAAAAAGTCTGTTTGAAGACTATTTCCTTTATGTACTAAACTTCTTTAGAAACTTCAAAGAATTTTAAGTTGTATATCGAGAACTGCCCAAAGATAAATTAAGATTATTCATATTTCACTTTATCTCTGGCCAGAACAGTCCCCTCAGATCCTCAAGTCATATACAGTGATTTCTGGAGTCTGTTTTTACTATGCAGGAGATTTTTTTCCATTTTTACACAGAGAAGTTTGAAAAGAAGTGTAATCATGTCTCAACTACTCTTTCTCATGGTAATTGTCTCATTCCTTTCTGTTTTGTTTGGGGGAGTTGTGGGGTTTTTTAATTGCTGTTGTTACTATTTTTTTTTTAAATCTCCTTAAATTTCTGAGATTAAAGACTAATTAGTAATGCTTTTCTATAAGTTAGAGAAAAACTTTGAATATGTATCAATTAATGCTTTGCAAGTTTACAGTCTCATTTCACAGTACATTCAAGTGAAAAATTGTAGACTAAAATTAGACAAGTATTTCAGGTATTCAAACTGCAAAGGGCACAGTATCAAAAACTACACCCAGTGTGGTGGGTTAATTTTACCTAAGAGATAAACTCCCCATCAGCCACTTGCCCACTCCTCACCTCACCTCTATCATCAGGACCAGGGGAAAAATCAAAAGAAGAGGAAGCACCTGGGTTGAGACAAAATCAGGGACATTGCTTACTGGTTACTGTTGTGGTAAAACAGCCACGACTTGAGGAAAATTAGTGGTAGACTCGGCAGAGCTGCATTAATGCCTGGATAGGATGATCTTAGATTGCTTTTCCAAACCAAAATATTCTATTTTCCCAGCAGGGGCTGATGGGATCAGCTGTGGCCTCTGGTGGGGCCATTGGAGCTGGCTGGAACCAGCTGGAACCAGCTGTGTCTGGCATGTGTCACCCCTGACCTCTCCTCACAGACACCCCTGTGGTCTCCACCACACAGGAATTCAGCCTTTTCAAAATGAGAAGAATCTGCTCTTCTGGGATTTAAGGACTCGACATAGATGGTTCAACACCACTGCTTTTTGCTACCCTTAGATCAGTCACCACCATTTTCTCTTTTTCTTGTATATATGTGTGTCGGCATTTTTTAAGTATTAAAGTTGGTATTGATTGCATTTATTCCTACAGCAGTTGTTTTGACAGCACTGCTAGAATTGGGTCCTTTTTCAGGAAAATATAACTACTGCAGAATGGCAGTAGAGTATATGTGTTTAAGCACACTCAAAAATCCCACTGAAGTCATAAGGTACAGCACTGTGTTCAGATGTTGATATGGGTCACTGGTTAAGGGAAGGTTGTCCTACAGGTCTAGTAGACTAGCTAATAATCCTGTTGCTGATTAAAACCAAAAAATAAAGAGGTCTTTTGTCCAGGTGGCTTATGCATCTAAGTTTTCTTCTTTCGACAGAGTTTTAGAATGTCTCGAGAGGCAAAATCTTCCTCATTTCTCTCATAAGTGAAATTCTTCTGGCATATAAGGGTATAATAACCACACTTTAACTTCACACAAAGCAGAGTTAACGCTGTATCGAAAAGGGATTGCTGTGAAGAGCTATAGTTTTATTCTTATCATTGCCATTAAGGCATGAAAACTGGGTCTCAGTGTGCTCATAAAGGGGCCACTCTAATTATTAGACCTATAACCTTTGAGAAGGAAAGAAACAAGGTAACAGAGCAGCATCAATTTGTGAAGATCCAAACCACACAATGGCATTTAGCATGGTCATTACCACAGGCAGACCTGCAGTGCTTGAAATGACTTTCTACTAGACCAACAGTGAAGGGGAACTGTGAGCCATCTAAGCCTGAAGGAAATGGATAGAAAATGAGAAAATCAAGGAGAAATAAGATCAGTAAGGGTGTATTATTACTCTTTGGTGCAAATGGTTACTCTTACTGACATTCGTGGGAGAGGCATGAGTGTATATGTCCATGAATTAAGGTGAATTAAAAAAGATTTCTGAGCCTAATTAGAGAGAAGAATTGTTAGGGGTAAAAGATACCTCTGGAGACCTTTAAAGCAGATTGCACAGGATAGCATCCTGGTGTGTTTTGACTGTCTCTAGAGGAAGACACTCCACAAACTCTCTGGGCAGCCTGTTCCGCTGCTATCAGCCTCACAGTAAAATTTTTCCTTGTATTCAAATGGATCTTCCTGTGCATCATTTTGCATCCATTGCTCTTTGTTCTGACTCAGCATCATTGAAAAGAGTCTCGCCTATCCTCTTGACACACAAGAATAATATTTGTATGTGTTATTAAAATCCCCTCTCAGTCATCTCTTCTCCAGGCTAAACTGTCAGTCTCAGCCTTTCCTCATAAGACAGATTCTCTAGTCCCCTTGTCATCATCATAGCCCTTCTCTGGTCCCTATCTACTAGTTTTTTATCTTTCTTGAACTGAGGATCCCAGAATTATACACAGCACTCCAGGTGTGGCCTCACCAGGGCTGAGTAGAGAGGCAGGATCACCTCCTGTTACCTATTGGCAATGTTTTTCCCAATGCTCCCGAGGATACCTTTGGCCTTCTTAACCACAAGGACACACTGCTGGCTCATGGACAGCTTGTTGTCCAGCATGACTCCCAGGACCTTCTCTGCAGAGCTAATTCCCAGCAGCTCAGCCCTGGGGTTATTCCTCCCCAGGCACAGGACTCTGCATTTGCCCTGCATTCAGGTCGTGCTGAATGGTAGCACAGCCTTCTCAGGTATCAGCCACTCCTCCCAGTTTTGTATCACCAGCAAATCTGCTGAGAGTGCACTCTGTCCCCGCTTCCGACTTGACCTAGCCCTGACACCTGGGGAACACTGTTAGCTGCAGGCCTCCAACCATGCTCTGCACCTCAGGCCACAACCCTCTGAGCTCTGCCACTCTACACCTCACTGTGCTAATGTGTATGTCTTTAGCCTACCTATGAGGATGTTGTGGGAGATGGTGTCAAAAGTCTTGCTGTAGTCAAGGTGAACAACGTTCTCTGTGCTTCCCCCATCTATCCAGCCAGTCATTCCATCACAGACAGCTACCTGATTGGTTAAGCATGATTTCCCTTTATGAATCCATGCTGACTACTCCTGATGACCTTCTTTTCCTCCACATGCTTAGAGATACCACCTACATGCTTAGGCATGACGTGCAGGGTGAAGGTGAGGCTGACTGGCCTATAGATTCTTGGGTCCTCCTTTTTGCCCTTTTTGAGGATTGGAGTGATACTGGCTTTCCCCTGCTCCTCAGGAGCCTTTGCTGTTCTCCACAACCTTTTAAATATGATGGACGGTGGCTTAGTAATAACATCTGACAGCCTTTGGAGAATTCATGGGTGCAACCCAATTAGGGCCCATGGACTTGTGGGTGTTGATTTTGTCTAAATTACTTCTAATTTGATCCTCCTGGACCAAATGAAAATCTTTTCTTTCTCCAGACTTTCTCTCTTCCCTCCACAGTCTGGGATTCCTGAGGACTGGCCTTGGGAATAAAGACTGAAGCAAAGAAGATATTTAGTAACACCACCTTCTCTGTATCCTTTGTCACCAGGGTATCCACCTCATTCAGCACGAGGCCCACATTTTCCCTAGTCTTCCCTTTGCTTCCAATGAACTTAATGAAGCCCTTCTTGTTGTCCTTGACTTCCCCTGACAGATTTAATTCTGAATGGACCTTAGCCTTCTTTGTTGCATTCTTTCATACTCTGACAACATTCCTATATGCTTCCCGAGTGGTCTGCCCCTTTCCCCATGTTTTATATTAATTTGTTTCTTCTGTCTGAGTTTTGTCAGAAGCTCCTTGTCAGAAGCAGCAGTTCTCCTGCTCCCTTTGCTTGATTTCTTACTCATAAGAGATGCACCTGGGACTTGGAGGGAGTGATGCTTGAATATCGCAAGCTTTCTTGGGTCCCTATTCTCTCTGGGACTTTATCCCATGGCACTTTATCAAGCAGTTTCCTGAAGAGGCCAAAGTCTGCTCTCCTGAAGTCCAGGGTAGTGAGCTTCCTGCATGTAAGGAAGGAAGCTCTACTCCCATAAGGATCTCAAACTCCACCAAGCCTTCCCTCAAGCATCACTCTGCCCACCAGCCCCTGCTTGTTGGTGAGAATAAGGTCCAGCATACCACATCTCCTTGTTGGCTTTTCTACCACTTGGAGAAGGACATTTTCATCAGCACATTCCAGAGACCTCCCGGCTTTCTTATTCCCTGCTGAGCTTTGCCTCCAGCAGATATCAGGGTGGTTGAAGTTCTCCATGAGGGCTGGTGCTTGTAAATGTGAGGCTGCTCCTATCTGTCTACATAGGGCTGCCACCAATTCTTCTGAAGCTTTTAAATTCTGCACAGGTGTAAATTTACCATAGGGATACAGGAGTGACCACAGGCCTCCCCTAATAGCACAGCTACCTAGAGAATACATTCCTTCTGCAGCTCGAATCATCATTGCATTACCTCTTAATCATGAAACATTCCTTTCACATTGCATTGATGTGGCAGTCCATGGACTGAGGAGACCCAGGGACAAAAATCAGATTTATCTGATTACAGGAGTTGTAGATATTTCAAGTTTTTAGATATATATATCACTTCTTTTAAATGTGTACCACTTAAATATATACCACTTCTTGTCCTAAAGGGAGAATCCAAAATAGACTTGAGAACTTGTACTGCAAAGTATTTCTCACTGTTTTGATTAAAGAGGGAACACAAAGAGACTGCCTCAGTTGTAGATCCATATGTCTTTTCAGATTAATATCAGAATTTAAAGCAGTCGAAATGCATCTCATTTGAGACTAAGGGATCTTACCACTTCAGATACATGCTCTGAGCTCTGATCACTTGTATTTTATTGCCACAAGAACTGTTACAGCTATGTTACCTTTATGATGCGAAACAATTTTTTATTCTTCTATTGTATTCATACCTATAGCTTTTTAGTAATTTTCAAATTCCTAAAGAGAGTAATAAACCAGGAGAGGCCAAGCGTGATAAAAATCCCATTTAAAGGTAACTATTTGGGAATACTGTATTACTGACAACAGGAATTGTTAGTTACTGAACAAGAATTAACTAGTGAACAGGAAAGAAATTTGCTAAATAAGAGCAGTGATATGGAAGGGGAAAAAAGTATAAAATTAATAATGTCTTAAAAACTACAAAGTGGAGAGGACAATAAAAAAAGGATAGATTAATAGTGGGCTGGTAGTACCATTTCTGTCTATAGTTTTGCGTACATTCCCTATTTAGCCTTCAGTTCCACAGATAGATGTGAGAATAAAAGTTGACTCAACATGAATGCATTTATGTTTATACTTCATTACAGTTTCAGGATCTGAAGAAGTGGGAGTGACCTACTTCTCACTGTTTGTAAATAGTTGAGCTTTGTGAGTGATAAGACTCAAAGGGAAAATATATGTTTACATGGATGGAAAGAATCTAGAGCCAGGACAACTAATGCAGTTATTGAAATCATAGCTAATTACTTCTTCAGAGCCTTATATAACCTTTAAAATTGATTAGAAGGCCTTAATATAGCATGTACTATATTCTGTCTGTAATTGTCTTAGAGTGTACTTAGAAGCAGTTGCTTTCAAAGACAGGAGTTTTGGTCAAACGACCCAATGCCTGATCCAGAATAATAGTTTTAGGGTTCTAATCACCTACAGTACTTTTACCCATGTTTTAAAAGGTGCTAAGCCCTTGCAATTACCACTGAACTCAGAAGGCTCAGTATTTGGAAATTCCACACTATATCAAACTGAACAAGTGCTAAGAAATGATAAATGCAAAACACAGGAATGTACTTCATTGTGTAGGCAACAAAAGTCATGCTCAACTGGGGAATATCTTCAGTGGGTTATCTATATTCCAATATGTTTTCAACCTTCCTTGTGCTTGGGAGAAGAGTTGGCAGTATACTGTATCTGCATAACTTGTTGCTGAATGCTGCAAATCAAATGCAGAAGTTATGTCCTAAGCTAAAATCCTAACACCCCTTGTATCAGCTGCCCCATTTACACTTTTTCTGTTTTCTCCCAGAGCTGGGAAAATAGTCCTTCCTTGTCGGGTTGTCTCACCACCTCCAAGATGTGTAACTCAGCAGGCAGGTGATGTAAAGGAGAGAATGAAGAGAGTGGGAGTCCAAGCATGTGTTAACACTGTGTGTAGCTAGAGATCTGACACATTCACTCCCAGAATTTCTCCACGTACCCACACTCTTCTCTAGGTATGTTAAAATCCACACTGCTTCAACATAGGGAAGTACAGATGAGAAATACAATTATATTCCCAGCTTCACAGCCTCAAGAGAAAATACTGTCTGTTGGAAGGGTGTTTGCTAGGCAGAATCCTCCTTTGAACACTCACATTTAGTTGCTTGCAATCAGGCTCTTTGCCTTTAGGACTGATCAAAACCATACTTTTTTAGTGTAAAAGGTAAGAAATGCACTTGGAAACAGGTAGCAGCAAAGTTTATACTTTTGCCATCAAATTTGCAGTAGAAATTATCCCTCTTGAAGTGCTGTGCCACTACTCAGCACATTGGTGTTTTCTTGATAGGTTTCACTTTGAGACATCAGCATGTCCCTGAGATTTTACACATTACTTCCCTTAATATAAATTCTGAGTTCTCCCGACAATGGAAACTAAGAGTGGAAGCTCCTTCTGTTTATGTTTAAAAATAATCAGATTTACAGAGGTGGTGTACAGATTTTATTTCAAGGCCACATTCTTAGATTCAAAGCTAAAAAAATATCTTTCCTAGATGGGATGTTAAGTTTTAATCCCCTTACAGAAGTCAAATTCTTCCCATGTCCTCCCACACATAGTCTTCTTCACACCCACATGGGTATGTGACATGTACCCACACTCACTCAGCTTAGCAGTGCCACCATGTACCCTATTACCTCTTTCAATTGCTACATTTTTAACATTTTTTGCACCTTCACAGAAGGACTTGACTGTTTTTCAAACACCGAAATAGCTTTAATGTAGTGTGCATTCTCATTAGGATTCATCTGCAATGCAGGGCATTTCCCCTTGACCCAGATACAACAGAAACATAATCTAAATAAATAAAATGGAATAATTTTTATTTATGAAGCAGAATTGTGTGAACTTGGCTGGATGTTATCTAATGAATATATTTCTAAACTCATGCTTACCTTTTTGTTGGCTCTTCTAGCTGTATCCTTGGTACTTCTACACTGGACAGATTCATTTGTATTTCTCTGAAGCTTTAAATACTGCCCTGAAGCTCAGAGTGGTATATCACAAGGGATACTGTGTGTTTTTCCATAATCCTTTTGTTTAGAGCAGACTCCTTACAAGACCTGATGTCCTCCATGATTCTTGACTGATGAGTTTTTGTTACCTAATATTTTAAGTTCACCAACTTCATGTTCTACCGTTTATATTTTGTACCAGTAGTGTGAAAGGTGCAAATGTTCAAAGGTGCATGAGGTTTTATATCTCAGTCTGTTTAATGAAGCTGGCAGTTCTTATGTATATCACTTCATCCAGCTGAAGTGACCGAGTGCATGTCACACTGACTTCAAGGATACGGAAATTACCTCATTTGAATGTATGTCAGCTGTGCTCCCTGAGCTCTGAGGAAATACTGAAGAAAATAGAAATATGCCTGCAGTGTCTGATGTCAGCCATGATCTGCTCTCCCTGATTTAGACTTCTATATTTCATTTGAATTCACACTGCATTAACCATATGTGAGGAGTGCATTATGTGAGGATTTAGATGTCGCTTATCCTTCCTTTTTTAGCAGTACAGTAATCCAATATTTTATAGCACTAGTTTCTCTCCTTCACTGTGATTCATGCAGATGTGGAAAGGTGCACAGTTGGTCAGTGCCTGTATTGATATTTGTTACTCAGAACACAGTCACAACATATTTCTTAAGAAAACAGGGGCAGTAATAGGAGACACCAGGATCTCCCCGTTGAGAGAAGAAAATCAGAATTAATTAGGGCATTATACAATTAGAAAAATTACATGAAATAATTTCAAGATTCTTTTATCAATTATTTTTCCCTCTTTCACAGGGAAAATAATTATTTTATATAAGCTAATTTCATTGTATTTCTTGTTAAATGGAATGCACTTATAGATTTGCAGTAAAGCAACAATGGACATTTAAGTTCTGAAGCAGAGCTGGCTTTAATATTACTGGGAGAATATCATCTGTGTCCATGTGGGTCTACTCAAGTACTTCTTGAAATTCACCAGTATTTCATTTTCACTAAGGAAAAGAAGGTGGCAAAAATTATGACTATTTAAACAATTCCATTTCTGTGTGCTTCTATTAGGCTTTCTTATTAGTCTACTTTAAATATATTTTTATGTTGCACAGTATAAAAAGAAAACAAAAAAATAGAAGTATTTTAATGTTGTTTAAACAGGAGGCTTTTAAAGAAATAACAGCTTGTACTATTTCTTTAAAAAATGTATTCTAAATCATCAGGTTTTGCACTGATTCTGCACACAGACAAGTTTTGGAATCATTGGATATGGCATTTCTACTCCTGGTACTGGATTAGTAATGAATTTCAGCTTTATTCTGCTTTTGTTGCTGCTGACCACAGAGGGCTATGTTGACCTCAATCTAATCCCCTTTAGCAAATTATTCCACTGCAATATTTCTCTCTTTAGTTTGGTAAATTCTAGTTCCTGCTCATTACTGTTCAGTTATTCTTTTGGCTGAGCATTACATAGAAATTTAGAGCACAAGACTCTTTTAATTCTTTTTTTCCTCTTTCCAGTCAGATGGCTGCCTTAAAGCAATCTGTTTTGATGAAAAACAGAGTTTCTTTTAAGATATGAGCTTTCCTTTTTTTTTCCACTCCCATAATTTTTGATGGCACCTGAGGTAGGGAGGCCTGTTGCCTGCAAGAAGGAATGTTATGTATGTGGTGCTTGGGAGAGAGGGAGCACACGGGAATGGAATGTGGAAAATTGTCTTGTCTTGCTTTTCCTTTTCCCTGCTTGTGTCTACAGTCCTTTACCTCCCTCAGTTGTTTAGTGGGGTTTGGTTTTTTTCTTTCTTTTTTTCCTTCTTTCTTTATGACTTTTTAGGGGAACTTTGAGAAAAGTTATCTCAATTTATGCTAATAATTATCCCAGAGGGGTAGGGACTAATTGCTGTAATTATTACTTGAGGTCATATGGGGAGATTTAAAGCCTGAGGCTGGCTATAAAGGAGCAGGTTAAAAATTAGCTTGCTTGAATTTGAGAGGCAGTTGATAAATCCTGGTGTTTCAATGTTCTTATCTGCTAGGGGAGAATCTGATAGAACAGATGGAGCAAATGGAACAGAAATATGTTTCTATTTCTATTTACCTGATTTTTCAATTGGAAAAGAGTTTAACAAGACATGGTTGCAATGAGATTCTACTTTGTTTAGAGAAATAATTTTAAGAGTAGGACTGCCTCATGAGAACACCAATATGCAGAAGTTATGAAAGGACTAGTTCCTCCTGTCACAATAACAAGGTGATTTGGTTCACTTAAACAAATTGTAAAGTCAGGATCAAATCCAGAGACAGGCAATAAAAGTAATCTGAATGTCCAAAATAGCAATCAGTAGTAACTGAAGTGACAATTCAGTCATTCATGTAAAATATTTTCTAGAGGTTGGCAGCCATGTCCAGCACTGAAGATTTGCTTTGGTAAAGTCTTAATACCTTTAGGTTCTTAAAACTTTTAAAAGTCTTTGTAGAAGAAAAATCTTTCTAGTTGTTGCCATAACATCCAGTACAAATGAAAACTTGCTTGGAGATTCTTGTGGCCATTTTATCATTAATCCAAATGCTCATAAGCAATACAGACCTGAAATAAGTCCTGTGAGGGGTCTCCATTCATCTTCCAGGAATAAAACTTCAACAAGTTCTCAAACATTAAGGAAAAAAAAAAAGACAAAGGAAAGGAAAAGGAAAAAAGGAGGGAAAAAAACCCATGGAAATAAAACAGGTAAGAATTGTTTTAGTTATTTCTGTTTGGACATGATTTTTCTTTCTTGTCTGGACAAGGTCTAAAGATAGGTTTACACCAGTCTTGATTAATAGGTTAAAACATATCCTGGTTTTCATGCCAGAACTTTCTCTTGTGTTAAGTGACATAATGCATCCTGACCTGGCAATAGGTTGTGTATGTGAAATGGGAAGGAAAATTTGTCTTCCAATTTCTAATCCCTACTGTAAATCTTGTAAGCACATGTACTCACCAGGGCATTTTTTTCCTTTTTTTTTTTTAATTGTAAGGGTTAAGAAGGACTTAGCNTAATATTAAGAGATAAAGAGGACTTAGCTAGTACTAGCAGGTACCAGTAAATGTAGCTTAGTTTGCTGTCACCTCATTCATTAATAGCTGACTGTAACGGTGGGCAGTGGGCATAAGATTCCAATGGGAAGGCAGATTGCCTGTCTTGTCAAGGTTTAGAAAGTGAGTGAGAACTTAGTCAAAAGTGTAACAGAAAAGCTGTTATGTAGGTTTTATATAATCACCAGGCTCTGTGAGGTGTTGATGTAGATTGTACTCAAACCTTCACCTCACATAAAATAGTGCTCACACATTTAATACGGAGACTTGATTAAAATGCCATAAACACACGCTTCTGTAAGAAAACAGAGNTTAAGATATGAGCTTTCCTTTTTTTTTCCACTCCCATAATTTTTGATGGCACCTGAGGTAGGGAGGCCTGTTGCCTGCAAGAAGGAATGTTATGTATGTGGTGCTTGGGAGAGAGGGAGCACACGGGAATGGAATGTGGAAAATTGTCTTGTCTTGCTTTTCCTTTTCCCTGCTTGTGTCTACAGTCCTTTACCTCCCTCAGTTGTTTAGTGGGGTTTGGTTTTTTTCTTTCTTTTTTTCCTTCTTTCTTTATGACTTTTTAGGGGAACTTTGAGAAAAGTTATCTCAATTTATGCTAATAATTATCCCAGAGGGGTAGGGACTAATTGCTGTAATTATTACTTGAGGTCATATGGGGAGATTTAAAGCCTGAGGCTGGCTATAAAGGAGCAGGTTAAAAATTAGCTTGCTTGAATTTGAGAGGCAGTTGATAAATCCTGGTGTTTCAATGTTCTTATCTGCTAGGGGAGAATCTGATAGAACAGATGGAGCAAATGGAACAGAAATATGTTTCTATTTCTATTTACCTGATTTTTCAATTGGAAAAGAGTTTAACAAGACATGGTTGCAATGAGATTCTACTTTGTTTAGAGAAATAATTTTAAGAGTAGGACTGCCTCATGAGAACACCAATATGCAGAAGTTATGAAAGGACTAGTTCCTCCTGTCACAATAACAAGGTGATTTGGTTCACTTAAACAAATTGTAAAGTCAGGATCAAATCCAGAGACAGGCAATAAAAGTAATCTGAATGTCCAAAATAGCAATCAGTAGTAACTGAAGTGACAATTCAGTCATTCATGTAAAATATTTTCTAGAGGTTGGCAGCCATGTCCAGCACTGAAGATTTGCTTTGGTAAAGTCTTAATACCTTTAGGTTCTTAAAACTTTTAAAAGTCTTTGTAGAAGAAAAATCTTTCTAGTTGTTGCCATAACATCCAGTACAAATGAAAACTTGCTTGGAGATTCTTGTGGCCATTTTATCATTAATCCAAATGCTCATAAGCAATACAGACCTGAAATAAGTCCTGTGAGGGGTCTCCATTCATCTTCCAGGAATAAAACTTCAACAAGTTCTCAAACATTAAGGAAAAAAAAAAAGACAAAGGAAAGGAAAAGGAAAAAAGGAGGGAAAAAAACCCATGGAAATAAAACAGGTAAGAATTGTTTTAGTTATTTCTGTTTGGACATGATTTTTCTTTCTTGTCTGGACAAGGTCTAAAGATAGGTTTACACCAGTCTTGATTAATAGGTTAAAACATATCCTGGTTTTCATGCCAGAACTTTCTCTTGTGTTAAGTGACATAATGCATCCTGACCTGGCAATAGGTTGTGTATGTGAAATGGGAAGGAAAATTTGTCTTCCAATTTCTAATCCCTACTGTAAATCTTGTAAGCACATGTACTCACCAGGGCATTTTTTTCCTTTTTTTTTTTTAATATTAAGAGATAAAGAGGACTTAGCTAGTACTAGCAGGTACCAGTAAATGTAGCTTAGTTTGCTGTCACCTCATTCATTAATAGCTGACTGTAACGGTGGGCAGTGGGCATAAGATTCCAATGGGAAGGCAGATTGCCTGTCTTGTCAAGGTTTAGAAAGTGAGTGAGAACTTAGTCAAAAGTGTAACAGAAAAGCTGTTATGTAGGTTTTATATAATCACCAGGCTCTGTGAGGTGTTGATGTAGATTGTACTCAAACCTTCACCTCACATAAAATAGTGCTCACACATTTAATACGGAGACTTGATTAAAATGCCATAAACACACACTTCTGTAAGAAAACAGAGGCTAAAGCAGCAGAAGACATTAGAAGCAGTCAATGGAAGACTATGAGGGTGTTTTCTAAAGGTAAGAAGAAATCGGTCCTGAGTAGTTTTATCTTCCCCATACACACATAAAGGATATTTTGATATTTTGACCTTTCAGTTGAAACAGGCAAAAACCCAAAATCACAGTCAAACAAGACAACATCTGTCAGAAATGCAAGTGACAATTTCCTGTCAACAAAACATTCCCTGAATTTTCATGCTTGGGGTCTTGGAGACTGGTGATGTCTGAAAATAGTCTCTCTCAGCATTTGAGTTGTTTTTTTCCAGGACTCAAAGAAAACTAGACAGAAAGGGACACAGTAGAGAGTCATAAATTCTCTTTCTTCTGTCCAAAACTAAGAGCTACTCTACCTCCACCAGCCCTGACAAGGACTTGCAAGAGCAGCTGCTACACTGAGGCAGGAGAATCACAAACAGAACTTTGCAGCTCTCAGTAAAACCACCAGAGCCTCACCTGCTGTGGTGAAGCACAAGCAGAACACATGCTCACTCCAGCCCTGGCACAGGAAGGCACAGAGCAGGAAGCATCCTGTGCCTTTGTAGCAGCCCTTGGGGCAGATTTTACTGGCTGTCCCCAGACAGATTTGTAAAGACAAAGTGTCACCTTGACCTCTGTGCAAGAAGCTACGCACACAACAAATTCACAAGGTCCTTTAGAAAGTAATTTTTTGATTTTAATGTCTTCTAGCATGTAACCACTAAATAGTCCCATAAGTAGTACTGTCTTGGTAATGGATAATCTAGGATGTTCTTGCTTTATAAGAATTTGTTTTCTTAAACCCCCGTCATGTGCATACATGAACATACATGTACACACAAGTTATTACAAAACTTTCATTTTAAATCTCCAGCATCTGAAAACCATTAAAAAGACCACTGGATGTATGTGAAAGCCCAGCTTAAAAACCACCAGTTTAAAAGATCACATAGCCCTGCCAGTCAACCGAGTTTTTATTTCTCTTTATCTTAACTTGCCTGCTTTTCTTCCTGTTTTCTTATTCTGGGACCGGAGTCCTGTTACCTGCTTATTACAGATTACATTGTGCCATTTGGACACTGGAAATTATACTAGTGAAAATTTGGGCCTATCCAGGGGAAGCATCCAGTCCAGCTCTCCCTGTAATTACCATGTAATGTGGTAAGAGATCGTCGGATGCCCTTTCCTACCACTAGGACAAGTGAATTTTTTGACTGGATAATCTCCTCCTTCTCTCACATATTTCTTTCATTCTTGTTCCAGTGCCAGGACATCAGCAGTGAATAGGCTGCACCACCTTGGGGGTGGAAACTTCTCTTAAAACTGTCCCTGTGTGGAGAAGAGAGGAGTGTGCTTGTCCTTTGGTCACTTAAAACACAGGTTTGCATGCTCATACTCCCAGGGAAGTTGATGACCTGTTAGTGAAAGGTAGAGGAATAAGACATCACAAAGACATCTGAAGTTTCATGGATCCAAAATGTGTTTCTCTGAAATGGCAATGAAACACACAAGAACAAAAGATTCAGACAGCTCTGGCTGTGTGATGTTTCTCCAGAAAGCATTTAGTTTTGTAGTCAGCTTTTTGGTAGGAGAAATCCCTGACTGAGCCAAACTCATCCTGGTGCATCTGATCTTTAATCTCATTAGCTCCAACCTTTCTCCAGCTGAGTCAAAGACTGAATTCAAAACCAAAAACCATTAAGCCCTCAGCATCTTATTGTGCACTATTACACAGAAGAGATGGAGATGTGCACCCTCCAGCATTACACTCATACCAGTGAGAATACTCTCAACAGGCTTTAATAAATTTTGAAATGTTAATTGTCAAATTAAATATCAAAGTATTAAACATTAATAATTAATCAGGTTCTAGTGCTTTTAATGGAACAAGCCCACATAGTCCAACAGCACACCAAAATGCAAAATATTCAGAGACAGGTGGTCTCCTTTCCAGATTTTGGTCAGATTTTACTGTTATTGTAGGTAGAACAGCCTTGTAGAATGAGCTGTGCAATTCTGCCTTTAAACTCCTACATGGCCTGGGAAACAATTTTGCCTGTTTCCCGTCTTCAGTTGGTGTCTGTCCCATTTCTGCACACAACAAGCTCTTTAAAGCACAAGTATTCTTAGACAGACTTGAAAAAAGTATTTTAAGCCTTCCATGGGTATCTACTGATCCAGAAAAAGTGGAAGATGGATAGCCAAGCCCATCATTTAATGATTTAATGTTAGATGATCTTTGGGTTTATGATTTCTTGCCACATTACAGTTGGATAACAGAAAAGTGTATGACCTGCCAAACCTACTGGAGATGTGCTCTCAGCAACAAAAACTTTTCTCATATGGGTTACAGAGATACCAACAGGAATTTATAAGCACATAATTTCATCCATCAGAAAAATATGTTGTGATGCACACAGCATAGTGTGACCTGCCACACAAAAGGTGCAGCTTGGACTGAAGGACAGGGTGCACAGTAGCCTCAAAGTTAGTTAATTTCCAGAGAAAATTAAATTGTGTAAGGTTTAGATGAAAAGCCCATAAACACAAAACAATAGTAATACATTCCAGCTGGTCCAAGAATGCAGGCTGAATGCACACAGTAATGGGATAATTTTATTTTGAGATATGTTTCACTCCAGCCTTTACCACAGATTTATGTGGGCTTGGCATATATGCTCCTAACTGTACTTTTAACTTCAAAAGTGGATAATGATCAATTATAGGATCCCGTACTGCTGTGAGGAGACAGGGACAAAAGGTTGCGGGCAATGTACTGAGCAGCTCTGGCTTCAGCAGCCAGCACCAGCAGCAGTCATGAGCACTCTGCTCTGCCTCTGTGGACTGAACCCATGACACAGAAAAGAGTAGAGAAAAAGTCCACAAGCTCATGGATCTTTATTAACATGGAGCTTATGTAAATTGCACATTAAATAGGCTACAATACTTCCACTTGGCAAGAAGAGAGCCAACCATCTGGACTGATGTGATTAGCAGTGTTCATTCTAATATTCTTTGACTAAAAAACACATAGTTTTCTGGAAACAGATATACATGAGAAAAAATGGAGGATTTCTTTAAGCTATATTAATAGTGGAAGTTGTGCTGTGTAATTCCAATTCATTTGGGTAATGAGGTGTACTAATTTTTAGACTCAGTCCAGTTTAGACACACAGCATGCATATGCCCTGTAATAGGAGTGTTTATTAATTATATTTAATTGTCATCGTTTTTCCTAATGATAACTGTGTTCACCTCTGTTCATTTTGGTTTTGAAATGGCGATTATTGAGAATGGGGAACATGGATGAATAGGCAGCTGAAACTAAGGAACCATGGGCATCTGCATGACAAAAATCGGCCCTCAGCAAGCCAGCCATCAACACAGTCATCTGGGGCCATCATGCTCCAGTGGCGGGGAAAGGAAAGCTTGTCCAAACCCATTGCTGCTCTCCAGTGGCCAGCAGGCTGGTCGTAAAGACACGACAAGTGCCTTTCATATATGGATGTCTGCACCATGAGCACAGGCTTAATTAGAATTTTCCAATTAGCTGATTGCACATTTTTATGGGGTTAAGTAGGGGTAACGTCCACAGTTCTTAGAGGAGGGGCATTAGGGCTTCTAGGCCTTAAAAACGCCACCAGTAGGTGGAGAACAAGCAACATGAATCACGCACAAGAGCACACATGCACTCAATCTTGGGACATTGCTGTAACATGCACAACTGCATTTTGTCATTAGGATACCAGCTCCCAAGTCCTCTCCAGCTGCAACTTAACAGGTAGTTGAAAACTGAGCTTCTGGCTTACCTCCAGAAAAAGGAACCGCCGTCATGACTCTTCTTGAAGTTGTAGTTCGTATGTTTGGAAAAGCTGCGTTAGAGCCATGATGTATCCTTCACACATGCTAATGCCCATCTGCACTGGTTGTATATTTAAATGCTCTGCAGCTTCTCTGAAGGTGCATCATGTATGTTATGCTCAAGACTATATTTCCACATTCAAGGAAACAGGAAAATATTGGAAGTATTCATGATATTCTGAGAAGCACAAGGACCTTGAATTCTGTGTATGTCAGAGGAGAGCTGATGAATGCCCCACAAATCTAATACATCTCTTGTCTGCACCTTCACTTGCATTTTCTTTTATAATGTTATACACTGATAAATACTTCCTAATTTAATGGGATAAAACTGGATTAGAGGGCAGATGTGAAGGTACTTTGTTGCAGTCCACTCTTTCTTAGTGCTGGACTTAAAAAATTCGATCCATTCATTAATATAATGATGAACAATTTAATTGAACGTCAACCTATGGGGGAAAACTTTTATGAAATCCAGCTAGTTCTGTAGCAAACATTTTCCTGTCAGAATAACTGACAGAGGCCACGTGAAGGCCTCTCCATTTCTGAGCCCACACAAAGTCCCTACATATAGTTTTCTTTTCTTTTTTTTTTCCAACCATGTGTTTCTAGGAGATAAAGCTCATTAAAAAGGAGAAGTTCAGTAGACTACTTTCATTTTGTGTGAGGTTGGTTATTCTTTTCCTCCATCCTGTGGCAAAATGCAATATCTATGACTATCGTGGAGTTCATATTTCTATGTTACAACTCATTCCCATTTTGCTTTCTGGGTCTCTTCTATGACAGTCGAAAAGGCACTGTTGTGGGCACTGCATCCTGTGGTGCTGCAGCTTTTTCTTTGTAGGGTCTTGTTCCTGCAAAAAATTCTTGAACCTTCCAGGAATGTATGTATATACAAAATATGTCATATCTAAAGACTAAGAACTAGAACATGTCAGGTAGATAGATAAATAGTTTTTAATGAAAAGACATCTTTTGCTGCAAGGATTTCGGAAGGGTTTTTAAAGACACATGCCCGTCTGACGCAGCGTGATGCAATATCAGCATGTTTAGCCAGACCCACCAGCCAGGACAAAGGACAACTTGTGCCAACATTGCATAATTCTATCTCTCTCTCTAGGCCAATGCTTGCACGTCTCTTGCCAGCCTTAGCTAGACACACAGCATTTTTCAACTGTTCCACAAACACTTTGAATCAGAAATATGATGGGTTGGAGGGGGATGAGCAATTTCATTTTGGCTATTGAAATGTACTTCCATCTTTGCTCCTCAGTCAGCAGCACCCTGTTAACTATAGTCATGATGACTTGTTTCACATTCCAGTTGGGATGTCTAGCCCTTTTGTTACAGCCTTTTGCCAGAGTCTGAAGCGACATGCTTTATCATATGCAATTGAGAAGCTGTCACATATATCACCCAACAAAAGCGTGGTGCCCTGGGAGAGCTCCAGAAACACTGTACACCCATGCTACCACAAGCCTGCAGCACACTCCTAAAAGAGCAGCTCCACTTTTCAGGAAGTAACACATTACAGAATGATTCTTCCATTAAGATTTATGCTTAAAATAGAGGAGGCGCAACCTCATGCATCAGCAGAGTTTTCATCAGCTGATTAAGCATGACAGATGAAGCAGGCTCCTGACCTTTCTGAGGCTGAGGGGGAAAAGGGAAAAAAAAAAAAAGAAAAGAGAAATGGCCTCTCTTTCACCTCCATATTCAATTGGGTACTTCCTCAAACAAATAAAAAGACACTCTTGCAGCTGAACAAGAGGCCATGCAGTTAACCATGGGCCCCTGAAGTTGTTCAATCAAGAAGGAACATGATACTTTGAGATTTGTCTGTTCATTGCTCCTGGGGTGGGCCATTGCTCCTAAGTGAAGAATAATAGCTGTCAATTACATTCAGATCACAGTAAGGGCCCTGGCATTCTTAGGCAACCTGTTATTAAATTGTTAACTTTCAGATGTCTACCTTATTACTTTAAACACACATACCAGACTGACTTTAAATATACACACTGAAACCAGCAATAAATCTTTCCTAACACTAAACTTAGGATATATGCAGAGTCTTTAACTTTTAATAATTTTTTTAACTTTGTGAAGAGTTCTGCATGTGTAAGTTCCTTTCAGTGAAGTCATACCATGTCCCCTACAAAATTATTTTGTTGTGGAAGTCTCGGCAGGGCTCTTTTAGAGAACAGGAACTAATATTTGGGCACAAAGAATTTTTCACCGACTTGTTCTTAGGTAGGAGCAGCTTCTCTGGTGGAAAGTACCTACCAAATTCTTTGATCACCATGGAGGATATGTAAACCCTCAGAAAGAGAAAAACAGCTCACAGAAAAATTTAACAGAAGGCAGAAACTTTGATTCAAACTTTCGAGTCCTAGGGAGCTGGCGTAGAATGAAGCAGGAAAGCAACATGTTCACACTGGCTCATGAACTACCTTTCACTAATTCCCAAATCAATGGTTTTTTTCAATCACAATGTGCTTTTCAGAGCAGGGATTTGAACAAAAATCCCTTACCTCATGCCTCATTTTTTTCTTCCCTTCTGTTCTACACCAAAAAACTTTATAAGCTCCCTGATCATCCCAAAGGAGAGTGAAAATACAGAAATATGTCTGCAGTGTTTTACTAGAACAGAATAGCAGCTCTATATTCAATTTTAGGCAGATGGCAATCTGGAATTGTTCATCTATGTGAAGGCTCTGAGACAACTGGATTAGGAGTGTGGTTACTTTGAGCTTTTCTGGAGGCACTGAAAAAGTCACCAGCAGAATAGAATACTTGCATGCGCCAATATCTGTTCCAGGCTTATATTGATTGAAGATAGGAAGAAGAGCATGCAATTAAGCTTGCAATTTCATTAAGGGATCCTGCAGTCCCTCCCTCAGGACAACTCAGCCCTCACTCCAGTTTGCCACTTGCTCTAGAGAGCCAGTGTCATCTACCCTTTATCTAGTGGGAAAGTAAGCACTTGACTAGCCAAGTAAATTTGTCTACACTTTGCCAGCCAATGTCAAGATCTATTGAAAAACACAATAATAATTCAGATAAATATTTTCAGATTTTTTTATGCATGCTTGTTTATTCTATGAGGTAGAGTTTAATCAGGCTGACTGTTTCATTTTTAAATGCAATGAATTACTCATAAAAAGTCAAAAAGTATACATAATTGTTGCCAGGTCTGCAACTGACAAATAGAAATGTGAATTTCTCTTCTGCAGAACATTTGTCTTCCTGTGATGGATGCAAATTATGAAAGCTGCTCTTTAAGGGAATGGAAATGGCATAATTTTAAAAATTCAAAATACATTACAAAAATATTACTTTACTGCAATTTTAAACTTCAGTTTGTTGAACTGAATCACCAGGTTACAGTTTTGCTCCGTTTAAAAATTGGCATTACCTAGACTACTTACTGCAGTATCCTGTATTCCTCATGTTCTATTTTCTACCATGAATCTCTAGATTCCAAGATATGCAAAATAAAACATTGAGCAAGTCAACTGAACATAAACAAAAGTAAAACCTGTCCAGATTTAAATGTTGCAGTTCCAATTCAGACTGCTTTATCCCAAAATGTTATGTTAGTTTTCCCTGATAAGTATCCCAAAATCTTTACAAAGTCTGAACTTCCCCAAAAGATTTTTTGTCTGTGCTGTATGTAAATCTGAAGCCAGGGAGAGATCCAAGAAGAAAATGAAGTGACCAAGAAAGCATTTTACTAACCTTTCAGTCACCTTAATTACCTAAGTGGCAATTTTTGAGACTCATATTGTGCAGCGAATCACCCAGGGATGCCTTCTTTCCCAGTGATCAGAATTTTGGAGCATTAGAGGCTTTAGGGTACTCTCACCAAAGCTCGTTGTTTGCAGGTGTCTCAAGTATTGACTGATGATCTTACTGTCCAGGAAGGACAGAGGTCAGAGTCACAGTTGGAGGTTTAGCCTGTGACAATGCTTTTGTGACAGTGTGGGAACAGCCTGACTAGCAAAAAGAGGACATTGTGTCTTGTGTCTATTCTCAACTTTAAAAAAAGAGTTGTCTTTTAAGGCTGTTTCAGCTGTTTGTAAAATAAGGCATGAAATGATTTTATTATAAAAAATGTGCATCATCAAATGTAAATTGGATTCATGAAGACACTTCTGGTACAGAAATACTCTCCACAGTGTAACTTTGCTCCTCCTCATTGCTGTGGGCCAATGTAAAGATGACCTTGCTCCAATCTTTCTTTAGGGATACACAAAAGAATAGCTTCTCATGTCTAACCTGTGTAGGCCCTCATGTTAAATGTTTTTACTTCTTTGAGCAAGGAGCCATCCACCGTCACTAAGCAGTCTCAGAAAAACTGATGGTGTTCTAAACAAGAGCTTCCCACTCTGAAAGAAATATTTCCTACTGTCTTCCCATCAGGGACAGCCCATCCCTCCCTGCTGGGACACCAAAGGAACTTTCTTTGCCTGATCTTCAGTGTCAGAAATGAGAGGAATAAAGAATTTCTCATAACAGGACACAGATGATTCCTTCTTGCTCTGCACCATCATGGAAAATCACATACATGCACAATCTGTTCTGAGCTGCATTTCATAGGAATGAAACAGCCTTTCCCTCTCCTCTTCCCCTCATATCAAGCACCAAAAAGAGCTGAACACACTTTCTGTATCCTGGGCATCTCTTCATGGAAGATGATCTTTATCATTGTGCTTTGCAACTCAAGTATCTCATGCATTATCAACCTGAAAGGATGGTTCAGTCCTGGATGTTTAGGGTCCACAAATACAGTCTTCCTATGTGACATAAGGCAAGTCAAGGAGCCTTTCTCAGCTCTAGTTTACTGTCTTGCACTTGCTCCTCTCAGAGAATTTAAAGTTTGTGAGGCACTCAAGTACTGCAGCAACAGAGTGCACACCAACCCCAACCAAAGCATTTAGGGTGCCCCATTTTGGCTAGGTAGACCAGAGAATCTTGCCCTCCACCAACATAATCAGAACAGGAGAAAAAAAAGCTAGATGTTCCATGAGGTTCTGCAGTGATTCTGAAAATCACAAACAGCTACTTCACACGTGCTCATTCCAAACAAAATCCAGGAACCTCTTTTAATATTAGTCAATACAAGTTTTCTGGTCAGTAAATGTTTGCATTCATGATTCTAGAAAGCCACAGATGTTATTCAAAATTAATCTGAAAGAAGCAGCATTTGTCCCACCAGAATTCTCTGTTTAGCATATACTCTGTACAGCAAGAAAGAAAGCAATTATTAT
>VZTN01005335.1:245-12282 GCA_013400515.1 Erpornis zantholeuca | reverse complement strand
TGACTAACAAAAAAAAAGGAAAGAAAGTCAGTATGAAACAAAACATAGCTCTAATGTCATGATATATATGGGTTACTTTTTCAAGATTTCATTTCTCAAGTAATTCAAGATGGGCATGTGTAACTTAGATCATTATGTTTTTCTAACTTAATTTAAATAAGCAATTATTAAGTTTTCTGAACTATTCATGGCTCTTGTTTCCAGATAATTAATTGTCACACATAGTTCAGATTCCTTTTATGCAAAATGTGTATGCTTAACCAGGAGTGCCTTAGGACATTTTCAAGATGAATATAAGTTTTTCATGCTTACACTTATCATTGATAAGTAAGTTACGGAGGCTCATGCTGTGAATGAGAGAATTAGATATGTCTGTATAGGATCAGATAATACTGATTTGTGTAACTAACGATAAAATAGCCTAGCAATAACTATTCATGCAGTACAAACATCCATAAGGCTAGATACTTTCAGCAATATTTAACTAGAAGTTCTTGGCAGGAATTGTCCTTAAGGAAAAAAAAGCAAAACACCACCAAATCTTTCAAATAATTCTCTCTTAGTAGCATACAGGTTTTGAGTGGTGCTTGAGGGAAACAGAGATAATAATGAAGCTATGGATTTCATTATTGTGACTGTTTGTCCCTTTAAGAAAAGAAAATAAAAAATAGTTGAGTTCTCTTGCCTTGGGTCCTGAACCTCTCACTGACAGATGAGAAAGCTGAGGTTACTCAAAAATATGAGTCACTTAAATGTAGGTGAAGCAGAAATAAGAAAATAGTTTCATATAATCATGGCACTGAAACATTTTTTAGTTTGTTCTGTAGTTTCCAGCGGGTGCAATTTGCCACTTCAGTTCTAAGCTGGTATAATTGAAATGGATAGAATCATACTGGTAAAAATAGCAATGACTGTATTGTCAATTACATGCAGTCTTCTTAAAACTTCTTCAGCTGTGAAAGTGATCTTCGAGAAAACTGTGCCTATGTTGCCTATTTCATTTGAAAAGATGCTTGACAAGAAAAGAAAACACTTACTGAAATTAAAACAGGATTTCTGTCTTCAGGGCCTGTTGAAAAAAAGTGAGGGAGGCTTTTTGTTACTGTATGTCTTATGCAAAAATATGCCAGGTAAGTTGGGCAGTGCTGGTAATTTGGCAGCTGTGTGCTACCTGATACCCTCTGTACCTGAGTGTTAGAATGGACATTTGAAATTCAAATTCAATTTTTAATTTGAGTGGATGTTACTGAATGTCTGGAATATTGATTTTATATATCATTAATACATCTTTAAAAACTATTAAAGATAAAAAGTGGTGGGAAACTGATACAATTTTAAGAAGGCAACATAGATCACATGCATTTTCCTACAGAAATAGAAGACAAAACAGGAAATTATTTTCAATATCATATATTCAAGAATAAGATACACAGAGGGGGTTGCCTTGTTTTGATAACTTTTACATTCTTTTGCTATTTCAATTAATATTATGTGAACTTTAATGTTCAGCATCAGAAGCAAAAAACTAAAATTAAATGGACTATTGCAGCACACTTGGGTGAACTTCAAATTCCTTTACAGCTGTGGTTCGAAAGATTTTGCACCCAAAACCTCAAAGAGAGGACACTAGAACAGATGGCAGTGGTGGTCCCTGATGTGATAACAAAATGATACTTTGATAGATAGCTGTAGTAAATCAGTCCTACAGCCATGAGATAGGCTATGAGGTGTGTTGGTAAGAGATCAGAGTTGGCATGATGTCATGCTGATAGGCTATCAGGTGGAGGCTGGATGACCTCTATCACTGCAATCAACCAGGAAGAAGAGGGAGTGATGGTAAGGTGTGATGGTCCTGTTCAGTCTTTATGCAAGACCCACAGTCAAAATATGTTATTCTTTATACCTCTTTTACCCACAAATTGGCTTTCCCCACTCCCTTTATGATGGCAATGACAGAATACTGGACTAGAGTCACATCTCCTCTTCTCCTAAAAGTATAAATTGGCATCTAAAATTCTCAGTGGTAGAGAATGAGAATACAGCTACCTTAGGCACAAACTGATGGATTTTCTTCTCTCTCCTCCGCAACGTAGGGGTGACCACTGGTAAGATTTGTACCTCCAACCGTGCTAAAGTATACCTGGAAACACATGTACATAGCACTATACGATTACATCTTGCAGGTCTAGTGAATTTATTTTCAGCAATATAAAAGAATCTATAATCTGTCGCTCCAATAAAGTACACTGATGGTAAACCTGTGTTTGTGAAAGCTCTTATTGAACTCACTCATAGTGTTGAAATGGTTAACTGAAGTGTTGGTGAATCTGTGATTGTCAATGAGACCAATCTAATGATGTAACCTACACTATTGTTGCATCTGGGAACATCACCAGAATTACAGTGCCAAATTGGTTACAACCAGGAATTTAGCCAAGTCACATCCAGCCTTTGATTTCTGAGGGCCAGCTGGAAAGGAGATTTGGGAGTGTTTATTCTGCCAAATTGTGGTACTTCTAACACAACTGTAGCCATACAGAATACTGCACTGAATCTTACATCCCAGATTCTGAAGTAAGGAGGACTGTGATTTTCACTGTCAACTTTAATGCACAGTCTATAGTCAGCTCCATACTGCCAGTAACGGCAGGATCCAAATTACCTGACTGCAGTACACTGGGCTGCTTTTCCAAGACAACATTCCTGTTTACCTTTAACTGCCTTTGAGACCATGCATTTCTGATAGATTATATATTCTAGATGTTCCTTAGTAAGAGTATATTCTACTTTATTCTTGATCCAGGACCACTGAATAATGATCCTTGAACATGTTGCCTGACGAAAATGCATCTCTACACAGCAGCAGCTCATTAAGAGAATATATGTGCATGTAATGCTTTTGCATCTATGTGTTGTTAATATAGGTCTATTTGTTACAATGTTACTGGTATACTGTAAGGTTTCTTCAATTTGCCAGATTTACTTCAGATGACAGCTACATCTTCCCATTAACTGTCCTTTGAAAGCCAGCAAACATGACAGGAAAGTAAAAAAGGCTTATTTTGTGGGGCATACCATTTAAGAAATTTGGAGACCTCCATGTTCTAATCATAGATATTTTACTTGGCAAGTAATATTTGCAATTAGTCTTGGCACAGGTACAAACAGCAATGTTAATCTATAAGCCATCTAAAAGAAGTATGAGTCATTATGCAAAGTTTTAAGTTCACTTCTAAAAGAAGTATGAGTCATTACCCATAGGTTTAAATTCGCTTTATAATGCTTCTAGTAGATGAGAAAGAAAATACCTAGAGGCAGTTTTGCGAAATCAGGGATGTTTAGCACTGTGACGTTCAGAATGGAGAAGACAAGGCTTCAGGGAGAATTCAGTGCATCCTTCTAGTACCTAAATGGGGCTTAGGAAAATGAGGAAAAGGGACTTTTTATACCGGGAGAAGGTGGCAAGAAAGCAACAGTTTTAAACTGAAAAAGGTTTGGAATAGATGTTGGTGAGAAATTCTTTTCTGTGAGGGAGATGAAGCACTCCAACAGGTTGCTCAGAGATGTTGTGGATGTCCCATCCCTGGAAATTTTCAAGGTTCTGAGCAACCTAGTAGAAGGTCAATAGCCCATGGCAAGGGTGTTGATATGAGATGATCTTTAGGGTCCCTTCCAATCCAAATCATTCTATGATTTTATGACTTAGTTTTTGCTAACAGAAGTGTGATAGTTGAAAACTGGAGAAAAAAGTGTTTTTCTATAAAGAAAGAAGTGTTTTTCTATAAAAGTAATAGTGATTGCCTGAGTATTAGTGAGTGTACAGCATCATTTTTTACTGCAGATTGCACACACACTTTGAACTCCAAGGAGAAAATTGTACACTTATCTTCAAAACTGTATACCCCAGCCTAGAGGAAGCATATGTTTTGTGCATGTGTCTAGGTTTTGCCATTTAAAACATATGGCTAATTTCAGTGCTCTTGCACTTTCTCTGTCAGATTCTCTACTGAATAGCATATTCCTGTCTGGGATGAGATGCATGACCACACTGGAAGAAGGTTTCTGTATATAGTTATAAGTATGTTTGGTATTATGCAATACAAAGACGAGAAAAAGGAATGTGTTCATAAGTTAACTTCTATTTCTTCCTGAGACTTCTTGTCTTCTCTGAACTGATGGGCATGTCTTAGAGAAATAAACTACAGTTGACTTGGTAAACTGATGTGTCAATATCACAGCTTTCAAACCCACTGTCTTTTTCTTCTGATAAAAGTCTAGTGAGCTACTTTGTGTTATTTTTGTTCTCCTATCCCATCACTGTGTTCTGGAAATCAGGAATGAAAAAGTAATTTTACTTTTTGCCTCTTTACAATAAAACAAACATGTTATCCCCCAATTCTTCAGGGACAAGGCAGTGCCTTTTCTGTTTTGTGAAAAAAAAAAAAAGGAGCAAATGCAAGGTTAATGTTCTAACAGATACATAATAAAGATAAAGGTATGGAAAGAATTTTTTAGAAGGCATCTACTGAGAGAAAAGACATAAAAGACATTATATTGCTAGCTATATGTGCTGAAACTTGTTGCAGAAAAAGAATTGGCCTGGTGATGTGAATCCCAGATATGCATATTCCTGGTATTGAGTTCATAGGTGATGCTTGATAAGTACATTAGCAAGGACAAGGGGTACTGCTATTTTCTGCATTCTAAGTTCTTAACATCAGGTCTGTTCAAATTAGAGTTAGTTGAAAATGGAATCAGCAGAAATATGCTTATAGTCATTGTGGGGTTTTATTTTGATCCTGTGCCTGGAGTTCAGAAGCACTGCTGGATACAGAGAATACTTGCCTGAAGATGGTGTACACTATGCTTCATTATGTTTTATGAAAATATTGGACAATTGGGATCTACTGTACTGTAGGTGAATGAGTGCCCAGAATGGAGCCAAGGCAGTTGTGCTGCAGGGTACTTCTGTAAATTTAAGAAGTAACTATAAGACAATAAGTTGTAGGAACATTTTAGTCTATATGCTAGAATAATAATGCTTAAAACAATTTTTAGAAGATGTAGCAACTCCATATAAATGCTGTACAATATTATTGGAGTGTACTAAGTGTTCATTGAAAATAATCTAGATAAGTCTTTTCCTAAAATATCTGCATATAATCTCTCATGGGTTTTCTTTATCTTGAATTCATCATATGCATTGTTTGAACTATGCACTTAGTTCTGAGAAGTCTCTCTTATTTATTGTCCATATGAGATTTGCTTACTGAGATTTGCTTATTTGCTGAGTGAGTACAGGAAGATTCTTAGATAAGCTCTTTTAGTCATGTTTTAGGACAGAAATATGAAAGAAATCACAGCACCAAATTTGCATCCCTCTCTCTCTTTTAAATTCTTAAGTTGAGGAGGCATTCTAAAATGGATAAGAAATTTAAGACCTATTGGCATGTATACTTCAATGGATGAAAATATATTTGAACTCACTAGAATATTTTCTGCTCTAAACAGAATGGAGAAAAACAGCCTGCTAAAGTGGAAATGTTAGGGGTTGTATGAGTTAATCGCATACTAAATTTGTGTCAAAATTTCTATAGGAATTGTACATGGATTTCAGGATCACATATGTATTTATATTTAAAACTACCTTGAAGAACATGGAGAGAAGAGAGAAAATAATATAATTAGACTGCAAAATTTCCTGTCAATATCTTTGAAGCAGAACCTGGGTAAGATGAAATGGACAAGTTATCACTTTCAGTTTGAGTGGTGGTGAAGGAGTTCTTGTTGTCTCTTCAATATTTTACTGCGAAGAGCAGTAGAATGAAACTGTTTCCTTTCTTGCATAGGTTTCTGTATGACAGAAGTAGTTTTTGAGTAAGAAGCTCTTACAGAACCACAGCAGAAACGGTATTAAAATTTTATGGAAGCCAGGAATCTGGTCAGATGCACTGTTGAAGAACCAGAGAAATTTATTTCTGGATGACACACATCACTTATCAGTCACCTTTTCGAGAATTATATTCATTCTCTGGGATTAAAGGTGTAGCCTACATACTGAACTCTGCATACTGCACCTGAGACTGCTTGCAAGTGAACCAGACATAGCTTTGCTCAGAGATTTCTTGTAACCTGGGTAAAAATTTCTCTTTCCACAGTATTTGAAGAGATATTTTTTTAAATGAAAACTCTCTCTTTTTGACCATATTACAAATAGAGATAATATTTTAAAAAATCCAGTATACAAAGTAGCAATGAGTTACCTGATCATTGTAAGCAGGGGGGTGCTTTTTATTAATATTTTCAATTTTGAGTAAAAAAGTGGATTTGTAGTTAACTTGCATACTATTCCATTTTATCATTTTTAAGATACAGTTATTATTATGGTTCTGCAGAAATTCCTCTTCCCAAATTAATGTGCAAACGTGACTATATGCCAGTGAAAATAATAAGGATTTTATTGTATAGGAGATATGAGAGAAAGAGAAAAGGAGAAAGAAAGAAAGAAATAGAAAATAGGTGGGGGGACAGGGAGTGACAGGGACAGAATAAAAAGAATATCCCTGCTCCAAGAGCCCCACTGGCATCTTGATGATCCTCTCCAGATGGTCTTTTTGGTGGTGAAGGTCCCCCCAGAGGCACAGAATCCCCTGGGTTTATATCCCCTGAGCCAGGTGGCAATGTCCAGCCATGTCCCCTGGGGAGGGGACAGTCTCTTACAGCAGACTCTGGGTCTCTTCCATCACATGCAGGCCTGGGGTGCAAGGCCCAGCACTTTGGGGGTCTCTGATGGATTGTGACTCCCCCTCAGCTGCCTCTCACATGAGAGTCCCGTGGATGTGGCCTGTGGGGTTGGGGTTCCACAGCTGGGCTGGTTTGTGTAAACCTGGCACCTGTGAGCTGTGCTCTGCCCCCACCCCAAACCTGGCTCCTGTGAGCTGTGNCCTTTCCCTACTCCTCCCCTCCCCTTTTTCCCTTTCCCTACTCCTCCCCTCCCCTTTTTCCCTTTCCCTACTCCTCCTCTTTCCCCCCTTCTAAAAAATATTGTCACGGAGGTGCTACCACTGATTCTGACAGCTCAGTTTTGGCCAGCAGTGGGTCTGTCTTGAAGTTGGCAGACATTGGCTCTGTCATACTTGAGTGCAGCTTCTGGTATCTCCTCAAGAATCCACCCCTATAGTCTCCCTGCTACCAAAGCTTTGCCACGTAAACCAAATGCAAGGATGACAAACAGGACCCTGGGGAGAAGCACAGTTCTACAAAACAGACTGAGAGGACAAGAAAAGAGGGTGATGCACTTTCTCAGAGAAACTCCCTATGATTTGGGAGTTGGCTAGGTCTAATTTTTTTAGGCATATTAAATCATTAAATGGCAAATTTACTTTTTAATATCAAGGATTTTCCTAGACATATTAGAATATATCTCAAGCAAGCATTATTTCTGATGTAAATAATATAGCAATAAAATAAAGAGAATAAAATCCACATCTTCTTGATTGTTTTTAGTCCCTTCAAAGTATCTCAGACAATTTTTAACTGCTACAAACTATAGCTTGAAAAACCTTTTCCACAGGAAGATATCATTCTGTCTTTTTCTCTGAAAGCAATCTCAAAGGCTTATATAAAAGAGATTTTGAACCAACTGCTATCTTAACAAGTGCATCAAACAGACTTATTTACTGTTTCCCTCTGTGCTTATAATTTAAAATTTGATTTTACATTTCTTCACAAAATATGACTGCAATCACATGCTGTGCACCTTAGACAAAACTGCATTCAGAGTGAAGAAATCAAGTAAGCTATGAAGCTTCTTTAGAAAGAAGATAAAGGATGGAAAAGGAAGAACGGCTGCAGTTTCCAAATCAAAGCAAAAATCAAGTGAGAAGATACATTATTACACATCTACCATTAATGAGATATTAAGAGCTTCAAATAATCAGCATAACTTGGGGTGAGGCAGTTTCAATCACAATCTTTTCAGGCCAAAAATTCTGCTGCCTTCCCAAACCAATCTTTTACACCTCTTTTACCTGAAAACTAGGTCTCCTGAGTGCAGGTCTTACCTGAGGCTGATAAAGAAGAGTGCAAAAGCCAAGCACCATCAGAGCAAAATAGATTAATAAGAATAATTTATCTGTGTTCCAACAATTCTAAACCAAGAATTTATGGCATTGGTGCTCATTACTCTCTGCTTAATAGGTACTTGCATTTAAGATGACATATTTGCATCAATATGACAACTTCTACCCCAGTTGAATCAGGAATGCATCTATACTTCTGGAATACATACCAATTCATTTAGGGAAAGGTGCAATTTTAAAATGAGTTTCCTGTTTAGGCAATTAAAAAACCTTCTATAATTAGTCATAGGTATATTCCAAGTGGACACCAAAACTCTTTTAAATAGTATTTGTTTGCATAAATTAAGTATGTGAACAGGGCTGGTATCCAGTCCAGTATCTTCCAAAGCTTGATTATCCTTACAGTGATTTTTTTCTTCGTTATATCTAATAGGAAACTATTTTGTTCTAATTTATGACCATAGGAGTTCATCCTCCCATTTTATATCTCCGTAAAAAATGATCTCCAGTTTTTTAGTAGCCTCATCATAAGCATAGAAAGACAGCTTTTAGGTGCCTATAAGCATTTCCTTCTGTGGGACATTCACAAGTCCATTCCCCTCAGGTTCTGTCCAGAGGGCACATACTGCAACATTAGACAATACCTATTGCCCTTCACTGAACTTAAACCATCTTGTCCATATCTTCCTTGTATGTTGCATAGGGGAAGAGGTCCTACTGTATTCCACATAAGACTAATGAGTGTTTAATAAAGAAAAGTTAGGTTGTTTCAAGTAGAGCTGCTTGCTTCCTAGCTAGCCAGTCCTCAGTCTGTGCCATTGCATGGGATTACTCTGTCTCACACACAAGACTTTGCATTTGTCTTTGTTGATTGCAATGAGTTTCTTGGTGACTTTTCTCATCCCTTGGCAGTAGCTCTGCCTTTTAGATCTGCTGAATCTCAATTTGGTGTCATTTGCATGCTTGAAAATGGTTTGTTACAACTCTCAAAAAGGGTTTATTACAACTCCTCCTGTGAGTCAGTCATAAATATGTCAGACAGAATCCTAAGGTTTTACAATTGTAGCTAGACTTCAGCTACATCCAGTCACCTAAAATCTACCCCTTGAGACTTATAACCCACCAAGTTTTTCACTAATCTAGCAGACCATTCCACTGGGAATTATGTCTGTTCTTGAATAATAAGATGCTGTGAGAGATGGTGTGCTAAAGTCAAAATAAATGGCATCCAAATCTCCACAGAAGTCGATTAGGTTGTACAAACATGTTCTACACTTGGTACACGTATGCTAACTATTGCATATATCATACAATCACCAAATTTCTCAAGTTGGAAAGCACCCAGGAGGATCATCAATTTCAACTCTCCCTCCTTGCAGAAGGGTGACTACATAAACTTTTATAATGTAAAGGTTTCACTTTAATTTAAATACTCTTAAATTTTTAATTGCTAAAATACATAAGAATACTAGTATTGTATTAAGAACTGTACAGAAGAAAATGTGAAAGATGATGCATAATGTATCTGCTGAATCTCCTACGAGCCAAAGCTTTGGATTTTAGGTTTTGTCACTGGATTCCGACAGTATTTTGCTTCAATTAATTTTGTTGCTAAGTAAGGTGATCTTCATTTATAAGGATGAATCAAAGTAATTTTTCTGTGGCCTGTTCTGATTTTGGCCTTGCCAGTATATGGACTTATACTTAAAATCGCTTATACTAGCTTATCACCCAGACATTTTCTGTTCAAATCCTCCTTTATAGTACAGTGAAAGACCAGAGGTCAAAATCTTCTTTACTGTCTCTGTAATCACCTGCTCCAATGTTTCCCAAAAGTGGAAAGCATAATGACCTGCAAATGCACCAGTGGCAAATCCAAGTCCAAGAACTCTCATGGCTGGGTCCCAGATGGCTCCCACAGGGACACTTGGCATAGTGTATGTTCTCAGAGGAGGAGGCCCTCACTCCTTCCATGATGAAAGGGAGAAGGGGATATGTAGTTGGTATGTTACCCACTTGCAGAATTATTTCAGTCAGCACACTCAGCACCCCACTCATCCAAATTTGTGTCATCTGGTTTTCTTGAGTTTTCTCAAGAGAATCCTGTCTCCGTTTTCCTCTACTGGTATTTTCTCCTTCTGCCCTGTGCACATGCTTGAGACATCCTTTAGCTTTTGTAAAATGTAATTTATGTATTTATTTATTTCTAAAGATACATATTTCGGGGGCTTTTTGTGTGGTTTTTTTCAGTTGGTTGATTTGGTTGGTTTTGGGTGGTTTTTGGTTGTGGATGTTGGGTTTGAGTTTTGTTCATTAAACACATTATTATCAAGGATTTTTGTTTTGCTTTGCTTTGCTCCTTTGAGTTATTTTTAATCAATTTATACTGTCAGGGGAGAAAGTACAGACATTGTTAAACAGATTACATGGGACTATGAATTAGCCCATGTTTTCATTTTCCTAGTAATAGTGAATAGGTAAAGTCACCAATTAGAATAAAACAGACTGTTTAGACAGCTCTTGATTTTTAACAAAACATCTTTAGAAAAGTAAACATGGCTGTAAGCTTTCAGTTTGAAAATATANTGTCCAGGTCTGGGGTCCTCAGCACAGGAAAGACATACACCTGCTTGAGCTGGTCCAGAGGAGAGCAAAAAGAATATTAGAGGGATGGAATGTGTCTCCTATGGAAAAAGGCTCAGAGAGCTGGTTGTTCAGCCTGGAGAAGAGAGGGCTCCAGAGAGACCTCCTTGTACTCTTTCAATACTTAATGGGGCTTACAAGAAAAATGCCACAGACTTTTTAGTAGGGACTACTGGATAGGACAAAGGTCATTGATTTTAAATGAAAATAAAATATATTCAGACTAAATACAAGGAAAAAAACTTTATGGTGGGAGGGTTGAAACTCTGGAACAAGTTTCCCAGGGAATCTCATCAATGTAAGCCCTCAAAGTCAGGTTGGATGTGGCTCAGAACAACCTGATCTACTTGAAGATGTCCCTGCCCAAAGCAGGGTATTTGGACTAGATGACCTTTAAGGGTCCTTTCCAGCCCAAACTATTCTGATTCTATTACTCCTTCTCCTTTAGGAATCTATAGTTCTGATGTACTTCTGTATATATCTTGGGTCATACCAACAAGCCACTGATGCCTTCTTAGAAGACACATCACTGTAAGGGAAAAATCATCTTCATGAGGAGACACAAATGAAAAGGAGAGGATGCAACCTGTGGGCTAATTGCATGCTTTCACACAGATCTTTCTCTTAGAATTAAGCTTTGCAATTTAAGGATAGACTGTCCTCATTGATCTCTGGATAATTTTTTTTGCTTTAATTGCATATGCTTTTTCAGGATACAAAGTCTCCTTTTAAAGACAGAGGAATGAATATACACTGGACAACTATTAAAATAATACTAGATATATTGGCTCTGCACCACACATCCCTTCAATGCTTTTTCTGTGTCTCTGCTTAACTATGTAAAAGATACAGCAATATCTCTTTCAGAGAATATGGTACCATAGTGATTTACCTTCTTTCTTCCTTCCATCCTTTCTAGCTCTCCAAGAACACAGGCTAACACTGTGGTTTGCTACTGACCAAAAAAGGCCTCTCTTTTCTTTCAGATGCTCTCAAGTTGCATTGATGGAGGCATTAGAATGGATATCAAAGGCAGAATGTTTTTCAAAGGTATTTTGCCATAGGCAAAAAATCTTGCAACTGCTTTTTCCATGAATTCTCCAGACCATAAGTTTAAAAACTAGAACAGAAACAAAAAGAGACTATCTTGAAAAAGCAGAAGACTGAGCAAAGGTATGACCCACTCATCACTACTGTTTATGATCAAAATATACTAAATGTTTTTGTTGAATTTTAATAGACTGAATTTTAAGAGATTGACATCATTGTTTTTGTGAATAATTTATTTGAGAGGTTGTCAGTGTGCTTAGCAA
>VZTN01005334.1:143770-246985 GCA_013400515.1 Erpornis zantholeuca | reverse complement strand
CTAACTAGAATCATCCACTGGTTAATCACCATCCTGAGTCTTTACCTTTTTGTTCCCCTGATCCATCAGTTTATAGATGCCTAATACCTCATCTCTCTAGCTTTCCTACATGATGTATTATTCCTGGTTTTGATAAGCCAGCTCTGCTTAGAAACAGAGCTGTGCAGAATTCCAAATGAGAAATCTGATTTATGATTTCTTCATACTATATAAAAACACTTCTAAACACTAACACTTCTAAAAAATGAACATCAGATTATCAATGCCTGGGGGTTCTCTGTTGTGAGAAGTGAATAATTTGCTGAAAATAGCAATGAATTAATCCAAATGAGTTCTTTTGAAATAAGTATTGAGAAACCAACACACTGGAGAAAACAAACTGCCTCCAAAACTGACATAGATTGAAAAGTACAGAAAGTTGTAAGAAATGAAAACACACTTTGGGATTCTGAAAGAACTTGAAGTCACAGCAAAAGAGGGAAAACGAGGAGAGTACCAAAAAAAATCCTCACTCTGCAGTTAAGTCCAAAAATATGAAGGAACAACAGCAAAGTTTCTCATAATCAACTTCCTAAACACATTTGAGCTCATAATAAATCCATTTCAAACACTTTCAGAGCAGGAAGGCAAAAGTCTCTGCCTGGAAAATGTATGGGCAATGTAAGAAAATTGTATTTAAGCTCCAGCAGAAAATCCCCATGAATTATCCTTGTGCTTGTTTTATTACAGAAGAATCCCAGGGTTTGTCACCCTGCTGGAACCATTTCTAACAGGGGATGTGGTGAAGGATCTGTGTCCACCTGAGTATCCCAAGAGATAATAAATTAAAGGGAATAAAATGCCTGAAAATTTATTAAGAATAGACTATTCACCCAAAAAGCTTGAGGGGGAAGTAAACTGGTAAATCAGTAATTACCTGATAAAAACAGAAGAGATGAAAAACCTGAAACTTTTCTAAAAAGGCTGATCCATAGAACTACAAAAAATCAGCTGGTATTGGATCATTTGGTTTAAATAAAAATATGGAATTAATTAATGGACACTGCCTCCATAGCAGAAAAATGTCCAAGGGCCCCAGTAAAAGGATTAAAAAACCTTTGAAGCATCAAAAAAATCAGGAAAAAAAAGGAGATTAACTGCTTGATCCACTTGCTTTTTGAAATTCATTTCCACCAGGTCCTTCCCCAAAAATCTGATCTTGACAAGCAGCTGTTAACAGATGCATCAGTTCTGCATCAGAATCAGATCAAACAAAGAAACATTCTGCTCTTAAATCAAAACATGATAATCCTGACAACTGAAGGCTTAGTTTTTAATGAAGTCTCTAAAATCTACATGATTTCATTGCATCTGCCCAATGCAAAGAGACTCTGGAAGCTTAATGCACATTACATACATTTCCAATTTTACTGTTTTATTTTTAAGCAACCTATGGGATTTGATAGTGCTGAAATATGATGTAATTAACCAGAATAACCTCAAAAATAAGGATGCTGCCTACAGATGCCACCACAGTATCATCTCATTAACTAAGATTAACTATTTAAGACCTATGCTTCTAAGGAACTGAGGAGCATTATCTTTCTCTTTCCACATGAAATACAAAACCAAGGCAAAATCCCAACCCCCTATTTCCACTGCAGTCATTGCAACTTTACAATTTCAAGAGGATGGGATTTTTCCCATGACTTTTAACTTACTATTCTCCTAAGCTCTTGAGGAACTTCCAATTACAATTCCCCCGTTAAATGAGGTTTTAAATATTCTCTGTCTCATAAATGGGATTTAATGAAGGTTCTGAATTGAAGCCTGCTTTCATTCATTTGAACTAAATGAAGATCTCACAGAATTCAGACATCTTTTTAATAGTTATCTGTATTCTGAAGGGAAGAACCACTATGCAGTTATTAGTACATCATCATTAGGAGGGGAATTCTTTGGAAGCAGAGTCTTCTCAAAAGTCCATGACAGAGAACCACCTGCACGTTGGGAAAGTGAACCCAGAATCCAGGGCTGGGCAGAAATTCTTCTCCAAAATAATTAACAGAAGAAAATCTCCCAAGATCAGAATCTTGTGTAGACAGAAAAATTCCAAGTGTGTCACATTTAAAAGATGAAGGGAAAGGTGGCTGAACTGAAAATTCAGATTTGGGATTTCTGTAACTGCTGTCTGTGAATCCCAGCAGATTTAAATATGCAAGAGTGGAGGCTATGCCTCTCCCTCTGTAATCTCTGTGAAATGGCCAAGGGAAGCTGCTCAGGGTTTAATACAGACAGAGCTCTGTGCTGAAGGCTGCTTTAGCAGGTTTAATGACTTACGTGGTGTAAGTACAATGCAAATTAAATTACATTTCATTTAAATGACTTATGTGGTGTCTGAAACTCAGACTGTCCCAGGAAAACATCCACACTTGGATGCAGACTTTACACCCACCAAGGGATTTTATTACATGCTGTGGCTAAATCACTTCAGTAATAGTACAGTTTAAAACTCCATACCTGGGTTTGTTATAAAGCCAACAGTCTGAAAGCAATAATATTCCTAGTGGTGCAGCACTGAATATGTATCACATTATACAAGGAATTTCTGCATTAATTGGGAACAGAGGCATAGAGAAGGATCCTTATTAATATGCAAACAGAAGAATACAAGATAACATTAAAAGTCCTTTGCATGAAACAAGACAACAATATTTACTGGCACTGCTCTTCAACCCAGGAGCAAAGAAAATAAACAACTAAAAATAGATGAAAAACAATTCTTAACTGATTGTGTTTATCCTAAAATTGGCAAATAGATTTCTGCAGGAACAAAAGAGATCTGCTCTCTGACAAATAATTACACCTGGACCATAACTGAAAAATCCCCCTTGTAAATCTAAGGACTGCAAAATGTGAAAGAATACATGCACAGTGAGAAGAGGTGACTATGTGAAAAGGCAGGCTGCAATGAAATGGAAATGAAATTGCAAAAAGAGTACAAAAATTAGACTTTCAGCTTACAGGCCAGCACTAAGCAGCAGCTCTGCTGATAAGCCATCACCCACATCTTATCTTGGGTAGAGAGAAGCTACTGGGTAGACAGGAGCAACTCAAAGGTATTTTCATATTTTGGTACACAGTAAAAAAAACCTAAACCTCCCCATAAGGGAGCCCACTCAGAGTTAGCATTGCTAGAATGCAGTTTGTTATTCTCTCTGCTAATGTGGGTACCAAAACCCAGACATTGCAACAGCAGCTCAAAAGCAGTGGTTGGTGTCATCACACTGATCCTGCACCTCAAACCCTCAGGCAAAGTGAGACCAGCATGAGGAAAAACCCCACAAATCTGATCCACAGAGGGGTAAGTGTTTAGTAACAAAATATGTCATGATACAGATGATTTGTATCCTTCTGCAAGGCCTAGGCTTATGGAGAAACACCAACAGCAGCTCAGAATGTGAGGAATAATTCACCCATGTTCTGCAGGGCAGGGAAGCACTGTGTGTGTCTGTTTTCCCAGTGTGCCCAGTATGACACCCCCAGCCAACCTAATTGATTTCCCTGCACCATGCTCCCTTCTCCCCATTACAGTCCCAGTGGTTGTTTGTTCAACAGGAGTTACTTTAATCAGAAAATTAGGGAAAACATGTTAAATTCTACACTGCACCCACTCCAGAAAGTGGAGAGGATTAATTCTGCCAAGTGCTCTGATTCCCTGGAGTGTGGAGCTGTGAGTACACATGGAGCAGGGAAGCAGGAGCTGTTCAGTTATGCACTGTAGCACTGAGGTGAGCTCTTTAAACAGAGCTGGAATTTGCAGAGGATTTCAACAGAAAGCATGCAGGAAGCAGCAGTTTTCCCAAAGATTCCCCAAAATTTGCTCTGTGAAAATCCAGCTTAAGTGGTGTCCTCAAGTGAAATCTCCAGTCTAGAATCTGAAACTCTTTTCATTCCTTATCACCACTGTCAGTCCTGAAGTTTATTTTTAGGTACTTTGTCACATAAATGTTCTGCAACAGAAAAAGTTTCCATCTTTCCTGATTTCCTGCTGTTCTGAAGAGGAGATTAAGAGATGGAACAAAAACTGACAGACCTGTTAAAATGAAGCAGAGAGCTTTTAATGATTTTCCTTTTTATCTGACAGCTCAGATCATCTCTCATTTCAGTGGGAAATGAAGAAAATGCTCTTCGGCTTTTTACCCTCCCACTTGAGGACAGACCTCTCCCAGCCATATTCAATAATCCCATTCTGCAAACTTCTTGCTTTCACGTTAGAAGAAGGGCACAAGCACCTAGCACCTCTGGTAAAAGTTATTCTAGTCATACAAAGCTGCCACATTATTACTTTCAACACAGATTATTACCTTTTATTCCCAATGGAATGACAAATTTATAAGCAAATTCATTAGGCTTGAATAATATTTCTTAAAAACCCACACACTGGAAAGAAAAGAGTTTATCAATCATAAACTCAAGGTCCAGTCAGACCCAAACAGACATCTGTCACAGCCACAGTCATTGAAGAAAACTCTGTGAGGATGAAGGAGAAGTTACTGCCTGGAAATCTCCAGAGCAGTTGTGTCTGACCTCAGTAGTGGCAGGTAGGTATAAACCCTTAAGTGTAACCAGTTAATTTATGAATTATTCCATGCTGGAGACTGGATATGGCTGCTCTACCAGAAAGCAATGCTTCCCAAATCCTTCTCTGCTGGGGAAGATGAAAGTTTAACAGGAAAGTTTTATAGATATGTAGGCTTGGCAGAAAGATCTCTGAATGTAGGAACTGAGAATGGGATAGAAATGAAAGCAAGTTTTGATATAGAGTAAAAGATGTTTTGCTGAACCTGTGGTCACTGAATAGATGAGAAAGCAAAGGTTGAAGATGAGTTGGAAGGAGATTTTATTACTTAGAGCAAAAGCATAAGCTGGCTACAAAGACATGCCTTTTACCAAGTAAGTAAGTCCCAAAAAGAGCACAAGTAAATAAAACCCATGTTTTCACCAAGCAGACAGATACCACAGGCAAACAAGACATGTCCATGTGGCAAGTAGAAAAAAGGTCTGAGAATTTTCCACTGCAAGCTTAAACTGTAACACACTTACTTTTGTGTGGATAATAATGACTATAATATGGTAATGATAGCAGTGTTGATAGGTTATAGGATAGGTTATAGGTGATAGGTAAAGGTGTATGATGCTGATTGGTTGTTATGTATTAAGATATTCAGCAAAGTATATAATGCTTTGTAACTTGAACAGGAATTGGCTTCAGGTATACCTTTAAGCTGGAGCTGGCAGGTTTGGCTCTGTATACCCACACCCTGGACTGCTGTAACTTTGCAATAAACAGCATTTTTGAAGAGCCACCTAAAGACCAAACATCCTTCATCAACACTTCTCCTCTACTTCTCTGAACCAATGAGCACATCAAAGAATGAGGGGGTCAGTAAGATTACCAGGATTTTTATGAACCCTTCAACAAGATCCCTACCCAAAGGCTTTTTAGGGAACTGAGTTGCTATAGCATGTCCCCCTATGCACCCAAATAACTGATTAAAGGAGAGAAAGCAAAAGGTAGGAATAAATAGTCAGGTCCCACCCAGAGAATGAAGGTGAGGTCACTCACAGAACCCTGCAGAAAGATGTGCTGCAAATATTTACAAACTTAAAAGAACACATAAAAATAGCACAGTAACAAAGAGTGCTGATGAGACAGAGCTGTTTGGAGCAGGGAATTAAAAACTGACTGCAAAGCTGCTATGCAGAACATGTTCTATCAAGAGAAAGTGGCCAAGTGACAGAGGTCATTCTACTCGAGGTAAATACAAAATGCTGCACAGGAAGAGCAGCCCTCAGCTTGATGGACACAGGGAAAGGTGTCTGATCGAAAATCACAGAATCCCAGAATGGTTTGGGTTGGAAAGCTCATCCAATTCCACCCCCTGCCACTAGACCAGCCTCATCCAGCCTGGCCTTGGACACTTCCAGAGATGCAGGGATGGGGCAGCCACAGCTTCTCTGGGAAATCTGTGCCAGAGCCTCACCACCTTCAGAGGAAAATAATTTTTTCTTAATATCCCACCCAACCCTGCCCTCTAGCAGTGGAAGCCATTCCCTGTGTCCTGTTATTCCAGGCCCTTTCCCAAAGTCCCTCTCCAGCTCTCTTGGAGCCCCTGTAGGCACTGGGAGGGGCTCTAAGGTCTCCCTGGAGCCTTCTCTTCCTGCCTTTTTAATAAAGGGGTTATGTTTCCCCATTTGCACTCAGTGGGAGCTTCACAGGATGCCTGTGACCTCAAGTACGATGGACAGCAGCTTAGCAACTCCATGTGCCAGTTCCCTCAGGACCCACGGATGCCTCTCACCCCATGGCCTGCCAGGCTCCTTGGACCATCTCAAACCTGATCTTCTCCTACATGGGCAGTGTTTCCTTCTCCCTGTCCCTGCCTTTGCCTCGTGTGACCTTAGCAGTGATGTTGGAGCACTTGCCAGTGAAAAGAGAGGCAAAAAAAAAGCCACTGAGTATCTCAGCCTTCTCCAGGTCCTGAGTTAGCAGGTTTGCCCTTTCCTTCTGGAGAAACTTTCTCTAGTCTTAGTTTTATCCCAGATGTACCTATAGAATATTTTCTTGTTGCCCTTCACATCCATGGCCAGATTTAATTCTAGCAGGGTTTCACCTTCCCAAACCTGATCCCTGGCTGCTTGGACAATTTCTCTATATTCCTACCAGACTCCCTGCCCTTGCTTCCACCCTCTGTAGGCTTCCTTTTGTGTTTGAGTTTGTCCAGAAGCATCTTGTTCATCCACAGAGGCCTCCTGGCATTTTTCCCTGACTTTCTCCTTGTCAAGGATGCACCTCTGAGCTTCAAGATCCTTCAAGAAAAGAGAACCAACAGCTACAGCAACTTTCTCTGTAGGAGAAGCAGGGGCCTTGAGAGCAAGGAAAGCTCCTGGATTTAGAACACATGCAGAATTCTTCACATTTCCTTCAAAAAGGAAATGACCCAGGAAGGTCTGAGATCTGTGCCCCTCTGAAGCTGCCTTCTGGACAGATAATTCCTCAAAGTTGCTTCCAGTTCAGACAGATTCACTCCTTTATTTGTTCTTTATTAAACAAAATAAACTGAGATAAGCCTTCGTGAAAAAGAGTTTTTCTTTCCAAAGAATGTTCCCAAATTCTTTCATCATCCTCATGGAACTTTACAGATTCTTTCCAATGCAGAATAATTGTCTTTAACTCTGGACACTGTAACTGAAAGCAGCTGCAGAACACTGAGTTGCTCAAGTCAAACTGTTCCTACACGAGGTTCATCCATCTACACCTCCTTTACACCTCATTATTTGCCATCCCCTTTTTCTCTGTGTCACCAAGATGTCTTCATGAGAAAGGATTTTCTGCTTTCTTCCAGGTGGCTAACCAGAGAACACGTAATGAACAAGGGATATTCATAATGCCTTGACAGAAATCCAGTGCTGATGTTTAGGAACCTTGAACTCCTGCTTAGGAAGTCTTAACTCCTTCATGTGTGTCTTCTTCGTGCTCTAACTGTCCAGCAATTTTACATTCTTAGCATGGCAGGTTACAGGAGCTACAGAATTTCACTCCTCACACCTTCCCCAGTGAAACCTGTACTTCTGGGTTTTTGTGTTAGCTTGTCATGATCTCTTCTCAGTAATCTCACAGGGCCTCATTATAACATAATTCTCACATTTAGTTCTTGAAAAATGGAATGATTCCATCATTTTTCACTTAACTGTTATCAAAGAGACAAGCTCACAATTACCTGCATTGTCCTGGTTATTCTTTTCATAGAGTGGTGCAGGAACTGTCTCCTGGAGCCCTCTGGAGCCCTCCAAGATTAGGGGAAAATCACTAACATTGGCTCCAAGTTCTCTCTGTTCCCTAATTTTGTTTTTTTTTTTTTTAAATGTGAATTCCTCACAATACTGAACTCCAATAATGAAGCAGTTATATTTAACAGTCATCCAAATTATTATTTGAATAGGAGTTTGCAGCACCACAGAATTTATCTGGGGAACAGGAATATGAATTGTTATACCCCAAAGGCAGAACACTTTTTTCTGCTCGCTATGACAACTCCATCATTTCTAGGGATCAGCAAGAGGTGGAAACAGCAACAAGGAAGGGGAAGGGAAAGGGAAATGGCTTTGTCTAAGGCAATCATTCATTGTACATGAATAGAATGAATTCTACATTATACAATATTCTGCCAAATATTCTACATGAATAGAAAAAAATGTAGAAATTTTAGAACTTAGAAAAATTTTAGAAGAAAATTCAAAAACTGACTGCCAAAACCACAGCAAAATCTACAACTGCCAGGCAGAAAAGTACCTGCTTGGCTACAATATTTTACCTTCTGGATTTCTCTCAAGCAACTGAAGTCTGTCTGTCCAAGATGGACAAATCTATTGATTTAGGGCCTCAACTTTCCCATGTGCAAATTGGAAAACTCAAAGAGTGTTTTTCATGGGAGGCAATGTGGCAAAGCTCTGCTCACATCCTGCTGGTGGAATGGTCAGCAAACTTGTTCTCTAGGTAATTATCTACAGCCATTCCTGTTTAATGAATGAGAGATTGTTCTGAGGGTTTGTTTCTCTTCCTCTGCACATCTTGGCACCTCAGAGCAAAAGTGGTTCTCCTACTGATACCAGAATGATTTTTTGCTGTTTCTTTTACACCCCTCTTACACACCCTTTTATATAGTTTGATGTATTCTCAGTGCTTTTAGCCCCACACTTGTACCTCCCCAAGGCTGAGAACTCAGCTCAGCCCCACGGCACCGTTAAACCAGGAGAGCAAACATCCTGGGAGCCCCAGACACCAAGGGCCTCTCCAGAACACATTTGGGAACCTCAGCCAGGCCCAGCCAGGGGGAAGGTTCCTCACAACGAGGGCTTCACTCCAGCCTCTCACTGGGGGATCTTTGATAGATGTGCTAATTAGCAAGGCTTATAATTGTGTGTATTTCAGTGTGAGGTGTTCATGCATTTTCAGGGCATTCCACCTGGACCAAGTGCTGCACCCAAGGATCCTGAAATAAATCCCAAGGTCAAAACCCCTTTTCCCCATAAACCATGTTTTGGCTTTAATTTTAAGACCAAGGAAAGGCAACAGTAAACCATTCTCCCACTGAAGAGGAGCTCTCACCTCCCACTTCTCACCTGCACCACAGGAGACACCAAATGCAAGGTTATAAAAGGTAATGCAGACACACCACAGTCTCCACATGCAATCTAAACAGAGCTTTAAAATCTTAATGATCAGCAGCTTGGACCAGAAGTGGTAGCAGGGCAAAATAAAGTCACACAAAATAGGGAACACTCTTTAAAATTCAGAGTACTGACTGTACCTTACAGATTTTGTACAGAGATTCCTGACCATCTCCTTCTGTATCCTTAAAATAATCATGTGCTGGATATGTACGATGGATATCTCGTTTAATGACACTCTCTTGAGCAGAATCCTGTAAAGGAAAAAATAAAAGAGAAAAATCCTGACATGTTAACCCAGCAACAGTATAATTAAAAATATCATAATTGAAAATTCAATGTGTACTCAACATAGATAATTAGATTTGCTGACTTCTCCTCCAGAAATGCTCTGCAAAGAAACTGAAAATCCTTTGTAGTCTCTTATGCAGTTATAGTTTGACAGTTTAACAAGAGCAACATGGCATGTTTTTTGTTCTGCAGGTTTAAGGTTTAACTTTAGATTGAAATTAGTAGTTATTTAATTGTTGGTGTGTTTTTGCCATCTATCATATACTGACTGTATTGCTCTGGCAGTAAAAAAAAATAAATTAAAAAGTTAGGCTGTCTCTGTCTTGCAAGCTTAAAGTTACTGATTTGAAATGTGTATGAATCTACCATAAAAAGTGTTAATTAAAAACTCATGAAGAACTTCTGTAAGAAGATGGGAATCACTGCAAACAGACCCGAGGAACACCACTGTGTGGATGAGGAAGTTGTACCAAAATGTCAGAGCTGGAACTACAACAGTTAATTATTTTCAGGTTCCAGTGAGCTGTACCTTTAGGTTGGCAAATATCAAATGGTGCTTTTCTCCATTACCTTTGTAATCCTAAAGGAAAAACCAACAAAACCCTCTCCTGTAACTTGGAATATAAATCCCTTACAAATAACTTTTACCTCGAAACCTTTTCTGTTAGGGAAAAGCTTCTAATCTCTCAGTGTCTTGTTAACCAGGGTTCTCCATAAAAAACACCTTCTTTACACCAGCTGGAGTCAGTGTGAATCAGAAAAAAATCAGAATGATTTTTTGCTTTTTCTTTTATACTTTTTTTTCTTACACACTCTTTTATAGTTTGATGTGTTCTCAGTGTTTTTAGCCCCACACTAGTACCTTCCCAAGGCTGAGAACTCAGCTTTCACCATGTTATGATTATTCTCAGGACATCTAAGCAATGTGCAACTATCAGCAACCAAAACTAACCCCACTTTATCCTTATCCTCAGGTCCTAGGTGCTGTCTCAGCCAGGGTTGATGCCAGGGTGATGCCTTAGGTTTTAACCTTTATATGTTCCCAACCCTGCCCTGCCCAGTGTCACTCTGCAGTTCCCTGGAGATCGTTCAGTGCTGTTCTCTCATGCTCACACACACACAACAAAGCCTCTCCAGCTCTCCAAGGACACCCAGACCCTCCTAGGCCCAACAACTGCAAACCACAATCTTGGGGACAGGGGGGCAAGCTTGGGCAAATTCCATCCTTGCCTGGCTTCTGCTTGGGCAATTGATGCTGAGATCCAAGTGGGAAGAACTCGGGAGCTGTCCTTGTCCATGTTGGGATGCACTGAGGCAGGAGCCTCTGGAGCCCAGAGTGTACCTCTGAAGGCCTTTCCAATCAATCCCTCCTTGATTCCTTTATTCCTGTCTGGGCTCTGTTTTTAAGTAGCTGGATAAAGCATCAAAAGGAGCTTGATTCAGTCTTTGTTCAGCCCTATTAGCAGAAGATGCTTCTAAAAAACTTAGAGGAAAACAATTAAATGGCCTAAAGTAAGACTTGGAGAATTAACTCCTTCTCCAAAGACAATCACTAAAACCAGGGTACCTCTGATAACAGGAGCTGGAACAGAGCAATGTGGTTAGTCATCCGTTCTCCCTTTATTATCTCGAAATGGCTGCTTATATAGAGCTCAGATAGTTTACAGTTACAGGTGCTTTCTAATTGGGATACAGTGTGAAAAAGAATGCAAACATTTTCAGTTTTAAGGTAGCTACCGTGATTACAATAGAACAATTCTATCTAAAATCAAAACACATCTTAATTAAAATTTCTTGCTGCGCCACAGGCTTTATAACTACACACAGGCCCAAATCTGAGGCCTACCTGGATAGCTCAAAACTCATTCCATTACACAATCATGTCCAAGTTCCCTAAGATACTCTGCTACAAATCACTCTTTGAAATATGATAAACCCATAATGGAAGAAAACCAAGTCATTAGTCTAGAGAGAAGAGTGCTGAACTACCTCTTAAAAGATATCAAAAATACTTTAGTTAAGTGTCTATCTTTTTCCAGGTAGAGTTTGCTGATAGCACTGTTCCCAAGTACCAAAGCACACGAATTTACAGACACCTTAATTTAGGTTTTCAGACCATTTTTATTCTTCTGAAAGTCAAGATTAGTTAGTTTATCAGGAAAAAAGCTGCAGTGAGATGGCTATCAAGGCATTCAGAGTTCTAATGATCTTACTTCTAAAATTCACTTCAGTGCTGCCAAATCAGAGAAAACACTCCACTGAGGAAAAGAATTATCTTCATATGCCAATGCTATGACAGCTGCCATGCTCCTGAACAAGCCCTGCCTCGAGTTGTCTCTCTTCTAGAACAGCTTAATTTCTGCAGTGGAGCAACTGTACTGAATGCTGACTCCTTGACACTCCTGCCATTCCCAGCTAGCATGAAGCTGCTGAATATGGGCAGCTGATGCCAGAAGGCAGATCAACACAGAAATAAAACAAAGAGTGCAGAGAACTGTTTATATTGAATAAATGTTAAAAGAAAATTAAGGGTACATAGGCTATCACTATTAAGAAATACAGGGCGATCTTTATGCAGGTACTTCAGGAATTGTTTTTTAATTAATAATATCTCATCCACACTCCAAAAAGAACCTCTAGTCATTTGTTGTCACAAGTGGACCCTCTCTGGTGATAAATTAGATTAGGGAGCAGAAGAGACTCCTGGAGGTAGAGCTTTGTCTCCTGTGTTCCAAGAACTGGAGAATAAGCATTGTATCAGCCAGAAGAATTTATTAAGAAAGAGAAACCTCTTGAGGCTCATAACATCTCAATGCTATGGTAAGAGTCAATACTTGCCCCACTTTTGCCCAAAATTACTTTTATGAAAGCAGGCACATCCCTAATGAAAAAAATTCCAAAAGCAGTCAGCCAAGTTCTCCTTAGTGTACAGCTGTAAGTATATTCTGACTCAGTATGGAGAGATGCAGAATTACAGCTGCAATTAAGGGAATTCAAGGGTTTAATGTGAATAGTAAATAAATAATAAGCCAGGTAACAGGTGTCTCAAACCTGGCATTCGAACTGAGCAGCATTTCTGACCTCCATCTCCTTGTGCTCCATTTCCCTGGTTGATAATAATTCCCCATCTCAGTGGGGTGTTATGAAAATCAATTAGCATCTGAAGCACTGAAATGCTGTAGTGATGAGTCCTGCACCGATGCCAAATAGGAGAATAATAATTCCAGCCTCAAATCCTGATCTGAATGGTGTCTAGTAAGGCACAGGGTCACAGAAAGCAAGAATAGTAAGGGGAAAGAAAAACCAAACTAAAGCAGCTCATTAGATATGCACTATTCCTTGTGTACACAACCAGGCAGAGATCCCAGGAAGAAAACAGCCCAAAATGACAGAACTGTGTGTGATCAAGAATACATCATTATGTACATGAGTAGGCAATTTTCCTACTGTACTTCACTTCCAAAGGCTTATCTCTTAACTTTAAACTCATTCAAGCTGGGTTTTACCCCACGTGTTTACACCCAAAAATGTGATTTGCATTTTCTAGTGGAAGGTATCACTACCCGTGGCAGGGGGTTGGAATGAGATGAGCTTTGAGGTCCTTTCCAACACAAACCAGTCTGGGGTTCTCTGTGCTGGACTTTCAGTTCAAGTCCACCTGATTGGCCCATCTGAAAGGTGTGCATCTCTGGTGAGGCTGAAACAGCTGATTTTGCATCACATTGTCCTGCCTGTACTTCATCTCCTCACTAGCTACAAAAAGCCAGGCCCAGAGTACCAAGGAAAGTAAGAAAAGGGAAAAAAAAATCAAAATGGGCTTTCACCAACTAAAATTACTATGGTTTTTAACTTTTATATTTCTCAAACCCTGTCCTGCCTGGTGTGTAACTCTGGAGTTTCTCGTGGCCTGTTAACTTCTGCTCTCTCATGCTGGTTAGACATCACAAACTTCTCCAAGCCTACTCTCCAAGGACACCCAGATTGTCCTAGGCCCAAAATGTGTAAACCAATATCTTAAGAACGGGGGTACAGTTGGAGAAATTACACCATTAACTGAAGTTTTAATTGGAAAATTAACCCTGGAATGCAAATGAACCAAACCTATAAAAGCGTGAAGAACTTGTGACTTGGCAGCAGCTTCTGGCCTGCTCAGGGTGGACCTTTGAAGGCCTTTCAAATAAATACCTGCCTTTGCTCCCTTATTCCTGTCTAGTCTCTGTTTTTTGGGTGGCCATCCCAGGCATCCCTGGAAATCTGGTGTATTGTTCTTCTTAAAGATTACATACTGAAACTTTCCTACATGTTGTATGGAAAGTAAAAATTCCAACACAGACATTCATCACTGGTTTAGCCAGGATGTGAAAACACACCTGCTGATCCCTGGAGTTGGAGGTACCCTCAATAAACCATCTCCTAATCCTGTAAAGCCATAAATTTAAACACTGACTTGCCAGCTGCATCTTACTGACATGATGACATTGTTTCAGCACCCAAGTGTTTGCTGAAGGAACAGATTTTTGGCATATTTTTTATTTTGTTCCTTCAAGTTCTCTGTGGTTCTGTGCAGTTCCACATGGGAATATGAATAATAAACTCTCTAACACACAATGACAAGCAGGCAGAAAATACAGAATGCACAAAAGTGATGAGGTTGGTCAGCCTGGGTTTGAAATGATCTGCACAATGAGCATGTAGCTCTGCTCCCTTTTATTACTGATGTCCAACCAAATTCCTGCTTTCAGTGAAACCTGACAGCACATTGTGCCAACACATCTTAAACACATCATCAATCCCTTTCCTCTCCTCGTTTTTCATACATATTATAACCCTCCAAGCAGAATGTGTGATCCAGGAAAACCCCAGGTTGCCTACTAATCAGTATCTGGGAAAAAAAAAAATAAAGATCAATAGATCTTCCTTTTAAAGACACTGAATAAAAGATGATGATGGCTTATGCTCTGTCCTTCTGTAGCATTTTTGTAACACATACCTTGTAGTTCAGCTCCTGTCTATAAATAGATTTTCTCTCAATCATCATCAGCTTTTATTCAACTGAGAGTATCTAACACTCAGAGAGTACTAATTAACAGGGAAACAGAAACTGAGAAAAAAACCAGAAGATTATTCTTTAGTCTTTTTTTTTTTCCAAACAGTTACATATCAATACACTGAAAGTGAACATAGTATTAGGTTAATTTGGTAAATACCCTGGTCAGCTGAACTTTGCAAATTCTGGCTGCCTGCTGTATTTATTTCTCTTTGGACAAAACTGCTTCCCACAAGCAGAAGGAACAGAAGGCTTCCTGGACAGGGCCTGATCAATAGTTCATATCTGAGCAGCCCTGGCAGGTCACACCTGGAGCTAAATTTAGTATCAAAGTCTCTCTTCTCTCATCATTTTGGATTACTAATATAGCTCTGCCCAAAGGAAGTAAACATCTTCTTTTATCAGATTCTGTCCCATTCTTCTCAAGCTATGTTTGACCAGGTAGTGGCCAAATTTTGAGAATTCCCAAGACAGGATCCTCAGAAACAATCCACAACATGCCTCTTTTTATACCAGGAATGCAAATATACCTATCACTTCTAAAGAGAGTTCTCTGATTGTTAACAAGCTCGTGGGATTGGGACTCTGCTGCTTTTACATGCATTACCAGTGGGACTGCACGAGCCAGGAGCTTGATAGGAACTGTTGTATCACCCACACCACTGCCAAGGAAATGGGAAATGCTGCTCATTTTGGAAGGCTGTCAAAGTATTTCACAGAATCACAGTGATGCTTTAGGTTTTAACTTTTCTATGTTTCCAACCCTGCCCTGCCCAGTGTCACTCTGCAGTTCCCTGGAGCTCGTTCAGTGCTGTTCTCTCATGCTCACACACACACAACAAAGCCTCTCCAGCTCTCCAAGGACACCCAGACCCTCCTAGGCCCAACAACTGCAAACCACAATCTTGGGGACAGGGGGGCAAGCTTGGGCAAATTCCATCCTTGCCTGGCTTCTGCTTGGGGAATTGATGCTGAGATCCAAGTGGGAAGAACTCGGGAGCTGTCCTTGTCCACGTTGGGATGCACTGAGGCAGGAGCCTCTGGAGCCCAGAGTGTGCCTCTGAAGGCCTTTCCAATCAATCCCTCCTTTATTCCCTTATTCCTGTCTGGGCTCTGTTTCTAGGGAGCTATTTAAGGCATCAACATAGGATCATTGCAATTGGAAAAGACTTTTAAGAAAGCTCATCGAGTCCAACTGACAACCCAGCATTGCTGGGTTCACCACTAAATCATGTCCTCAAGTGCCACATCCACACATTTCTTGAACACTTTCAAGGATGGCAACTTCATCACTGCCCTGGGCAATCTGCTCCAATGCCTAATCACCCTTTCAGTGAAAGAAAATTCCCTATTATCTAATCTAAACCTGCCCTAGCCCAACTTGAAGCCATTTCCTCTCATCCTGACAGAGTTTCTCTCAAAACTTAAATCAATCTTAGAACTACCTGGGAGCAGGATGAGGAGGACATACTGACCACCTCTCCAGCATGAAGTTTTTAACCCTTTCAGAAGCTGCTGCTGATAGTTTTTAGCTACAAGATGCTGAACAAGGTAGACCTGGGTGACAGAAAATAACAATTCCATGGTTCTTAAAGACTGTAGAAGGAAAAGGGAGTCTGAGAACAATACTAACATGTCAGTGCTATTCTGTAGGCAGCAATAAAAATCAAAGTGATGTGTTTGTGATGACCTTCTTCAGAAGGAGAAGGAATTGTTGGAGCAAGTCCAGAGGATGCCATGAAGTTGATATGAGGGCTAGAGCTCCTGCCCTATGGAGACAGGCTGAGAAAGTTGTGGCTGTTCAGCCTTGAGAAGAGAAGGTTGTGTGGAGACCTCACAGCACGTTCCAGTATCTGAAGGGGTACAGGGAAGCTGGACAGGGCCTCTGCATCAGGCACTGAAGTGGCAGGACAAGGGGGAATGGCTTCACACTAACACAGGGCAGGGTTAGATGGAGTATTGGGAAGAAATTCCTCCCTGTGAGGGTGGGGAGGCCCTGCCACAGGGTGCCCAGAGAAGCTGTGTTTGCACCATCCCTGGAAGTGCCCAAGGCTGGGTTGGAGCAACCTGGTCTAGTGGAAGATGTCCCTGCCCATGGCACAGGGGTGGAATGAGATGGTGTTTAAGGTCTCTTCCAATCCAAACCATTCTGGGATTCTATAGCAGTCACAGAGGTAAGAGAGAAAGAGCTCAGCCCTCAGCAGGGTTGAGCCATCAATCAACAACCAAGGAGATGACATTTTTCTCTAAAAAATCACAAAATTAGATCAGACACAAAAAAATTCTGCATAAACTCTCTTGTTCTGAAAAACAAAAGATATCCATGACCTTTACTATCTTTGTGGTTTGTTTTCCTTCCCCCTCTCCCATTCTGTACACACTCTCTCTCTCCTATGCCACTGATAGATAATTTATTCTCCTTACTCTGCCACATCCTGTCTGGAAGTTGTTGACAGAAGAAAAACACTATTTGTGCTGCTGGGCAAGAGGTCAACTTCTGAATGCAGCAGGCTCGATTTGTTACTACTGGCATGGAATGCCATGAATTCAGAGTTACTCCTAAGCACTCAGCTTGGAAGGTCCCTGAGCTGCCACAGGAGATGGGAGATGCTCTGGGCACTGCCCGAGGGGGTTTGGGTATGCTCTGCCCCCACACGATGCATAGCTGGCACATGTGTCAGTAGATACCACAGTATTTTAATTTCTGTTTTACTGTGTTTGGGCTTTGTTTGGGTCATGTGATCTTTAGCAGATATAATTTCAAGCTTTCTTCTGTTACATGTTGGAGACAGTTGTTTAAGCACTGGATTTTGGCTGAGGTTTGATCTGGTTTTTAATGGCTAGTACTCCACAAGGTTGGCTGTCTGGAGGACATGAGGATAGGTGAGCCCAAGTAAAAGCCATATTACCCAGTTTCTTCACAACCATTCCACCTTTTTCTCTGATATGTGTATAGGCACTGCCTTACAAACAGACAGTTGGTAAAACTGACAAACAGCAAAAAGGTAACCAACAGATTCGTCCATGTAGCAAGGAATTTTATCCAAGTTCCTTCTGGTTTGCTGATTTTCAGGTTAGGTTTCTGATTATGTCTCCCCTGATAAAGCCATAAATGTATTTATAAAGATCGGAAAAAATGTTCTTGTAATCAATCTGCAATTTGACATTCAAGTATTTCTGGCTCTACCACCAACTCAGGGTCATTTCCAGAAGCAAGTGGAAAGGTTAAGGCCTGTTTCTAAAAAACAATACTTAACCGCCCCAGTACCAGATGGTTGTGGAAAATTCACGTGAAACTTCACAGGAAATGTTAAAAGTAGTGCATTTGAATCCTTGACTCCTACTTATCCACCCCAATTGATGGTGCTCCAACACTTGCTACGATTTTTAACAAGTGCCTAGAATTTCACTACAAGAAGTATAAAACCCCTAAAATACAGTAATTCTTAAAAAACCCAAATCTTTAGAAAGAAAACCCTGGGTCTTAGAAGATAAGTTTCCTATAGCATTACTGACCAAGCAGATGTCTGTCTAGTCAGGGTTTCTTTCAACACATTTTTAAAAATCCTGAAATTAGGCCTCCTTTTGCCATCTAAAGACAACATGATCAATGCCACCACTTCAAATCTTGTTTTCTGCAGTCACTTGACTTGTTCTTTACAAGCTGGGTCAAAGAAAGGATTCCAGTCAAACTCATAGCTATGCCCTGCTAGCACACCCTGACCTCTGGCATCTGGCATTGCTTGCTGCTAGCAAAACATTAATAAAAAGAGAAAACGCTGCAAGTTTATCCAATTCAGTGACACTGGTTTTAACAAGGAGGAAATGCCTTGCAGCAGCATGCAGATAAAGAATTGCCAATATATTGTCTTTTAAAAGCCCCTTAAAGCTTGTAGTTGTTGAAGTGCACAGACTGTTTCTTCAAAAAGGAAACTCCTGTCCCTCATTTTCTTAAACAATGGAGCTCTTCCAATAATCCAGGCAGAAACACTTAATCAAGGCCCAGTGCAAGCTGTAATGTTTACATCCCAACTCAGCTCCATCCCAGAGCCACTCCCTAACAACAGCTCCATAATTCAGCAATCATTTGATATCCTGGACACCTCATTTTTATACTTGCTGTAACAACTTCACCTTTACCTTTTTCTCTGCTGCAAAGGAACTTCATGATTTCGGAGTACATCGTTTTCTCAATCACTCATCTTCCAGGACTATTAAGGTTCCATTACAGAGTAATCTTCTCAATTCTCTTTATAAGAAATGCAAAAGCCCAGTGGGTTTGTTGACCTGAGAGCCCTTTGCATCACTCAACACTGACATCAGCCCACCAGACCAAAGACTCTGACTCTTTGAGAGCATAAAATACCAAAATCACTTTTTAACAAGATCAAAGTCTTTACTCCAGACTGAGGAAACAGTGCATGGCAGAAGATGAAGGCCAGCTAGATAGTTTGGGAAAAGGAGAAAAGCACATGGGTTTTGTGCCTGCCTCAGTCAGAACGTGAAAGTAATTATGAAGATGCCTTTAACACGACACTAAAAGGATTGGCTAAGGCCAATTTATCAGTGCCCATAACACTTTATTCTATTTTATCCCTGGTTTTTACACAAAATTACTTTAAAAAGTCCTATTCACCTACAATTCCTATCTGAATCCTTCAAAGTGTGAGAGACACCAAAGACAGCTGCTGAACCTGCATCCATGCAGGTGTCTGAACCTGCACCCACAGCAGGCACTGTGTTCTGGGAGTGCATCTCTGTGCTTGGCTGCAGGACGAAGCACGAGCATAAGCAATTTAGAGATGCTGACACAAGGAGACTACAGATTGCCCTGAACCCTTCCCTCAAGTGTTCTCATCTCAAGGAGAGGGAATGCAGCACACAGGGAGACTGCATACAGCTAAAAGGAGGTTTAAGCAGATGCTGCCTAGGCTCGCAATGAGTTGTCAGTAGCAGAGCTTATTGCTACAAACAACTTTGGATGAATTAATGAAGAAAAATACTGGAAGGACAAGAATCACTAATCTTTGACTAGGAAGGGACCTCTGGAAGTCATCTGGTCCAACGTGCCTGGCAGGGCAGGGCTTGTTCCCCTGGACCACATCCAAGCAGCTTCTGAACGTCTCTAATGGTGAAGACTCCACAATGCCCATGGGCAACCTGTCCTCACCCCCATGGGAAAGGAGTTTCTCCTGATGTTCTGATGGGGCCTCCTGTGTGCCCACTGCTCCTGTGCCTCTCACTGGGCACCACTGAGGAGAGCCTGGCTCTGGCTTCTTTACAACCTCCCTTCAGGTATTTACACACATAGCTAAGATCCCCTTGAGCCTTTTCTGCTCTGGGCTGAACAGTCCCAGCTTTCCTCACAGAAGAGATGTTCCAGTACCTTCACCTCCTCACTGGCCCTTGCTAGACTCCTTGAGTTTTTAAGGGTGCCTACCAGCTCATCCTGTGTCTCCAGCTCCCGGGCAATCCAGCATGTTCAGGCTACAGAGATTCCTGAATTCACCTTCCTGGAGCTCCCAAAGCCTCACTCTTCCCAGCATTGAGAACAGCACCACACAGGACAAAGGAACAGGGTCTGTGCTCTAGACCTCTGCATGTCACTGGGATCTGTGGGGGCAATGTGTGAACCACCACAAGAAATTCTGTTTATGCTTTTTTATATTGACCCAGTTTATTCCTATTGTTGGGAGACTGGAATTCACTTTCGATTGCCTCCTCAGATTCAGATCAATACAACACTGACATCAGACAGTGTTTACTGGGTCACATGTGGGTCATAACCATGAAGACCAGACAGTGAAAAGATAGCACAGTACACAAAAATAATCCAAACATAAATTTCAAATGTTATCAGTCTTCTATATACTCTTTTTAGTGTATTTGAACATTTCTCAAGCACTTCATACAGGAGTAGGACAAGCAGCTCTCTCTGCTTGTCAGAAATCAAGGAACCCTATGCTCATCTCCTATTTAACGATTAAGCTTAATTATTCCAATGATTCTAACTACAATGGGGAGGTTATCTGGGCTTACACATAATCCTGGTACTTCACAACAATCTCTTATGATTGCCTTCATTTCCAAAATAAGACATGAAAAAAATTTCTGTTGACGTCTGTGCAAACTCTCTCCATGGCAAAAAAAAAAGTGAATCTGTTTAAATATGCTAATTCTAAGTGAACCTCCACCTCTGACATTTCTCTCAATGAACAATACAAAAGGGAAAAATCAATGATTTCCCATCACATAAGAAAGAAGGAATAACCATGAGACACATAAAACCAGCTGCTTTCATCATCATAAGATGCAATTAACTCGTTTCAGTATAAACCCTTCCAGGCAAGGAAGAGCAGACAAAATTATAACGATAAAATGAAAACAGATCACAAAGCAACACTAATCCCTTCATGTAAAGGATATTTCTGAAAAGATATAATGAGACAGCACTTGTTTTTAATTCTACAGAAGCACTTTCCATGCATCTGCAGTGGTAACATGGCTCATTTATGTGATTCAGGATGTTAAAACCTACATTAAAAGCCAACAACCATGGACCTTTTAAGTAAAGCTAAATTTACTTTACTTACTTATTAAGTTTATCACCCAAGAAAAGCCCCATAGTTGGACTGAAGTGTATTTTCCTACAATACTTTTCAAGGGTCACCATCAATTAAGCACAATTTAATGATCTGGGGGTTTTGTTCACTGTACTTCTAGGTCATTACATTTAGCAGAAAGAATATCCCTTCCCCATTTGTTAAATGAGGTTGTATCCAACCCCAGTTGATTCTCATGCACCAGGTTGTGCTGCAAAGACTTCTAAAACTTACAAGGAAAAAATGTCCAGGAAATTAAAACTTCCATTTCACCACGTCCTTCTCACCTCCAGGAACATCTAAGGTGTTATTGGCAGAAGGCAGAAGTAGTAAGAAAAAGGAATAACAAGAATTCAGGAATGACAGGAAACTGGAAAGGCACAAAGGGGACCTACGTGGCTCAGCAGGGCTGGGTGAAGGAAACTTGAAACTCCTGAGGCCTTCCCCGAAGTGCCAACATAAATAACTCCTCATAAATCAAGAGAGATCAAGGTAAGCTATTTGCAAAAGCATCCTCCAAGCTGGGCAAGCTTCTGCTGCATAACGAGTGGCACCACACAGAGACAAGGTTACACTGAGGAGTTCATCTGTTGATTTGTGAAACCTTGATTTAGTTCCTCCTCCTCCTCTTTCTGACCTTTTGGATTTCTAGACAAAATACTTCTCATGAAATTTTGTTCCTGTATGCTATGTGTATTTGCCTGAAGTGAAGGAGAGGCTCTGATCTGTGGTTAAATCACCTCAAGTGCTTCACAAATGTGATTTTGGTCAACAGCAAAGGGGAAAAAGTTCTGTTGGACTCTCACTGTGCAGAGGAGTCAGTGGGCAATGAGCAGCAAGCAGGGACTGAAATACTGGACAGAGAAAAATCTAAGGCAGGAGAGAGGGAAACAGAATTAAAAAGAAAGGGATAGAAATTAAGTCAAGGAGAGATGGTGAAATGGAGAGGACCAAGAAGAAATAAAACAACATAAAGGACAGGAGATGAAGGAAGTACCAGATAGATTGTACTTAGTTCTCATTGATTCATAAAAGGAATAAAGCTCTATTAAAATCCATGAAAATCAGTTTGGGGTTTACACTATGCAAGCTACAGAACTTCATAAAATCTATTTACAGCTGGAGAGGTAAAAAGGCTTTTACTTTTGAATATTACATATACTAGACTATTAAAGCAATCCTACTGGTTCAAGAATACTGGTATTATACAGCTGATGGAGATCAAAATTTAAATTTTTCAAAAGGGCTTACCATTGTACTTATTTAAGTGGATATTGACTTTTTTGGATGCTGCTGTGTACTTGAAATTCATTACCACAGCTAAAAAGAACTTGAGGAAAGCCTTGTGAGCACTGCAATACTTGGATCTGGACACTTCCAGATACCCAACACTGGGTCATGCTTCCATCACTCTTCCCAACAAGCACTGCTGTATTTGCATTACCCTTCCCCATCATGTTTCTTAATTACTCTTTAAGATCTCATTTGGTTCCAATGCATAATTCCTTATCTGTGGGGCCTTTGCCCCCTCACACTTCCCTCACAGGGATTTAACAGAGTTATTTGCCACTTTCACCCCCAGGGACAACTGTTACCTCACAAAGTGAAGGAAATATCAATTGGAAGAGGAACTTGAAAGTGTACAAATGCACATCAGGGAAAATGACAAATAAAGATAGCTTTCTACTGCCTCTGGATCTGCATTTCTGTAACATCACACATTCATTTATACATGCATTTCCACCCATTTATACAATGGTAACAACCACATTTCCATGGGAGCAGGATTTATGAGTTGCATGTTTATGTTTTTTCTGTTTTCTGGCTGTTCTTTCTGGAAAAGTGAGTAGCCTTTTGGTATCTGTGCATTTACAGACTAATAGAATATATCACTCTGGGTCACTTGGCTTACAAAAATGAGATCCACACAAGGTTTAGAATGTTAAATATAAAAAGTTCAACTGGGAACATAAAAAGCAATTTATTGTCTTCTCTTTTATTACTACTGTGTTCTTTTTGATCATTTACTGTTTTCTGAATGTCATACACTGTGGTCAGTCAGTAGCATGATACTCCTTGTAGTGGAAGGTCCCAACCAGAGCTTGGGGATTAGGACTTGGAGGTGATGATCCTTGTGGGTCCCTTCCAAACCAGCTTATTCTAGGATAGGTTTGTAAGAGTGTGTGATGCCTAAAAAACAAGAGACTAGACAGAAATAAGGAAATAAAGGCAGGTATTTATCTGAAGGACTTTCAAAGGTCCACCCAGCACAGGCCAGAGGCTGCTGCCAAGATGAACCTCGAGTCATGAATTCTTCACACTTTTATAAGTTTGGTTCATTTGCATTCCAGGGTTAATTCTCCAATTAAAACTTCAGCTAATTATATAATTTCTCCAAATCTACCCCCCTTGTTAAGGTGTTCATTTACACATTTTGGGCCTAGGACAATCTGGGTGTCCTTGGAGAGTAGGCTTGGAGAAGTTTGTTATGTCTAACCAGCATGAGAGAGCAGAAGTTAGCAGACCACAAGAAACTTCAGAGTTACACACCAGGCACGACAGGATTTGAGAAATATAAGCTAAAACCTAAGGCATCATGTGTATATCACCATTTTCAAGAAGCACATAGCATGGCCAAAGAATTAAATCAGTCCTGAAGAACATCACATGATACTCAAAAACATTCTGTTCCCAATGGCTAAGAAAGGAGAAAACTAAATACAAAAGTTATTGCTATTGCTGACATATGCAAATAAGTTAATAAAATAAAAAAAAAATTACTAACAAGCAGGTGAGCTGACACCCTTTCCCTAGAATATGAATCACATCTAAATTAAGATACAAACAACCCCATGTACCAAATTTGTGAAATAGGGACTCTCCTGTCATAGACTGTGGCAGAGTGGCCAAACCTCATCTTGGAAATGCCTCCACTTCAGGTCAGAAGGAAAACCCTGCCAAGCAGCTCAGCTCAGTGCAGGGAGAAATCTGAAATCTCTCCTCACTCAAGGAGAGATTTCATATTTAATATTTAATACTGGCTGCATGTGCTGCTGGCAGTTCGTGTAAGAAACAGTGAAAAAAATCTTTTAAAACCCAAAAAAATTGTAGTAAGTCTTCATAAGGACTGCAACTCAGCTGTCCCAGTACATCATTGTAATAAAACCTGATCTTCAGAGCAGAAGGGTGGTGAAGGTGCAGAGCCCCTTGTGACTGGCATCTCATTTTGCTGCCTCAGAGGATGGAGCCAGTGCTTTTCAGGGCAAAAAGAGCATTTGAATAACACCCCTGATAACACAGTTTAACTTTTGGTCAGCCCTGAAGTATTGTTGGACTGAATGATTGTCGTAAGTCCCTTCCAACCAAACCACTTCAGTTCATTGTATCCTAAAACTCCAAAGCTAGAATGCACCTCCACTCACTCCTCTCATCTTACAGCTCCTGTGGTACCTTCAGCAGAGCACAGAGGCTTCCAGATCCCAGAGAACTCTTGGAGGGCACACAGCCCATACAAGCACAGAAGGACAGAGCAGAAGGACATTTCCAGCTTAGTGGGTCACTAACAGACCCCTGCTTAGGAAAAAAATTAGACAAAATTAGCACATTTCTTTTTGGATATGCTAATTACTATGGGACAGCATCACGGTGAACATCTTTAATGTGCATTTTGGCATTGTAAACTTCCCTGAACTGTTTTATACCTATGACCCAAAAGGCAGGTGTATCTTGTCTAATGATCCATCTAAATGACTCTGTTCCTACAAAAACCACACTCATTATCCCAACAGACAGAACAAATGTTGATCAGGGCATTAGCAGTGTTGAGCCTCAACAGCAGTTTCACCTTCTCAAGACCAAGAAAGAAAAATAAATTTACTGGTACAGAAAGTAGGTTACAGCTTTTCACAGAGAGATTAAGCTGAGGAAAAAGATTAATGTCCCTTTATAGAAATGTCTTACTAAGATAGAATGTAAAAGATGGAAAACTTCAAAACTAGATAAAACCAGATCCGAGTCTAAACACAAAATGGTACAAAGTTTTCCATAAAGTACCTGCAGCTTTTTCTGCAAAGAATCAGTGAGCATAAACACAGGTTTCTATTAATAGGAAAACCAAAAAATGTGTGTCCAGAAAACACCTGGAGTGTCTCAGCCTTCTGCTCTCCTACATGACAGTGCTCATTTACCAAAGTTTTCTTTGATTAGAAAATATTTTATCACTGAAGATTCCAAAAGTATTTGACTTGATGCACAATTTCTTACAAATCTAACAGAAAGCTAGGATATTCTATTCATAATGAAAATGTAAGTAAATAAATTACTATGTATGTCTCGGTGTAAGGTAGGGAGCTATAAATTTAACAGATACTTCTAGTTTTATAATTGAAAAGGCTTTCATCTAAGTTTTTTTTTTTAACTTAGATAAAAGTTTAAAATTTTTAAATCTCATTTAATTTTTAAATCTCATTTTAAATCCCATTAAATCTCTCTGCACATTGTTGGTCCTAAAACCCACTGCAGTGCCACAGTGGCTAAACCAGCAGTTAACAATATTAAAGTCCACAGCCTGTTATTTTCAGTTCAGCCTTGCTTTGTGTGAAAGGAAAAAGAGACAAAATACAGAAGTTCAGTCTTGAGACAGATTTTAAAATTCTCTCTATAGTTTTCCTGAAGCTAAATTTGCTGTTTCAAAGCAAGTGGTAGAAAAATGACTTAAAAGTTCTTCCCAATCTGAACAGCAGTGCCAGTTACATATCAAAAAATGGGATATTAAAGTAATAGGAAAATTGGAAAAGAAATAAAATGAGGGAGGTAAGGTTCCAGGTTTAAAATTCCAGGCAATTCTCATATCTAATATATGATGATTATAATTTTTAAGTTGCCTTATATTACTTCATATACTCTAGTGTTTAAAGAGCTCATCACAAATCAGAGTGGTGGGGAGAAAGATAAGAATTCCTGCTTTCACCTGAAAGATGACTTAAAGCTCAGTATAGAGCAGATGGAGGCTCCACCTTTTCTCTGGTAACAACACAAAAAGTGCAGTTTCACCATGTCCAGGAGACATCAACTCTGCTAATTTTATTTCCCAGCTGACCTAATGATAATCCCCTCTTCCACAAAGCACATTTTAGCTTGGGCCATGAAGAGCTAAAAACCAACTCCCAGCACTGACTGTGTCTAATTCCCAGGCCCATGATATAATTAAACAATCCATCTGATCTTTGCCTTGTATGTCCTTTAACACACACAACCGAAATACTAACAGATAAATTACTAACTTCAAAGTATTTGTTATTCCATTTGCAAATCACATAATTCCTATAATTCTCTGTCATCCAAAATATGTCACTTCTTGTAGCTTCATAGGAAAAAAAAATATACAATAATGAATAAAACTTCAGACAAAATAGTTTTTGCTTTGGATGGTTTTTCCCAGTGCACTGTTCAGAGAAAGCAATATAACACAGTGCAAAAGGGCAATACATTAAATTTGCAGAAGGGTCTTTTATTTGTCTTTGAAATTCTTCATAACAAACAAATGCTCCAAGAGCAGACCTCATCAATAATTGACAGGATGATAGGAGGAACCTTGCAAGACAGAAATAAACAGCGCTGGGAAACCTCTGGACAAGAATAAGGAAGAAAGAAATGGAATAAATGCTCATGAGCTACACTAATGATAACCCAGATCATCACTCATCACTGACCATCAGAGGGTGAAGGAGCAAACCTGGGCTGGCAGAAGTCTCTATCTTCACTAAATAATACAAAAGTGATGACTGACACAAAAATATTACATTCAAAGTACACTGCACACACCTGAAATACAGACCAAAGTGCATTTCTATCACTGCAGGTGCAAAGCAAATGTATTTTTCACACCAATTTTCCAGTGGATAACCAAGGAATAGTCAATGATGTTGCAGAGTTGTTTTTGGTGAGAACATGTATTTTGGGAAGTTTGAAAAAAAAAAACCTCAAACCAACAGCCCAGGCCCTTCAGCATTTAACTGTTAATTTGTAGGCCAATAGTTCTTCATGCTTCGTTAGGCTTCCTACTTATTTTCCAGCTGGCTCCCAGAGAGAGGAGAAGAGCAGCTCTTAGCAGCAGGCTGCAGTTACAGCCTGAGTGCTGGGAATGGGAAGCTGCTCTGAGGTTCCCACACATCACTTCAAAGACAAAGGGAAAACGCCAAGGAAGGGATTTATTCCAGCTAGTCAAAATAAAATTGCATCCAGGAGTTGTCTAAAATCCACATTTTAAGGGGTTTTTAGAGAAAGCACCGAGGGAGGAGTGAAATCACTGAAGATACTGCCTGAGTTCTGTTGTTACTTTTTGTCAGCAAAACTAGTGGAATTTTTCAAGACCTCAAGGAATATCTGTAGCATGAAAGTAATCTTGCAATTTCCAAGGATAAAACTGTTATTATGGAAAAGTGTGCAGCTCCAACCTGCAAGGCCACTCACAAAAACTAAAGTCAATAACTTGTAGGATTGTGTTTTGTACTGCAGAATTAATGTTGTGAGGGCAAGTGATGGCAATTTAACCCTAAAAAGAAATCACAATCCGAATGGAATTTAAGGGCATTAAAGAAACTGAGCATCACTTCAAGTCCAAGGGCAAATCAACCTGTGCCTCTATTAGCCACCCCCTTGTGAAATCCTGCATCCCAGCACTGGAACAAGCACATGGCAATCGCACTGCCCATGGCTTGTGCTGCCCCTCCCCTTGGCTATGCATCCCACAGACTCCCCCAAGGCAGCGGCAGCACTTAGCTGATCATACCCTGAGCTAATCTAGGCCACAGCTACCCCAGAGGAAAATCCAGCATTAATTTCCATCCAGGTCAGCTCCCTGATGACTCCTCCCGGCTGCTCACATGAGCTACAGCGGCAGTGCCGAAGCAGAGGAGGTGGGAATGGTCAGCAGGGCAGGCCAGGGGTCAGGACTGCAGCCACCCCAATTGTGAGCAGCTGGAGCTCTCAAGGAACTCACTCTCATCTTTACCAAGAGCAGCAGCTCTGTGCCACTTCCTATTTCATGGAGGACAAAGATCCTCTGCAACTGAAAGAACTGGAAAGAACAGGGCACTGGAGCTGCTTCTGAACAAGAGCTCAGGCAGGAGCTGGCACGATTCATTACCTGCTGTGCTTACCTCTACCATTTCANATATATATATATAAAAGAAGAATTCTGTCTGATGAAGCAGTGTAGGAATGGACATCTGTTATCAACAAAGACCAGGTTTGCTTGATTGGGAGCTCATTAACATCTCCCAGAGATTTAAGTGCCTCCTACCTTCACAGCGTGCTCCCCATAACTAGTTTAGCTCTCTACTCAGGAAAGTCATCTGCATCTCTAGCAGCCAATACAATTTTATTTTCCTCCCTTAACTAGTGTGCAGTGTATTTCAGGATTATCACAGACAATATTTCTAATGCATTTCTACATGCAGCAGTAACATACTGTGGTATTTCTTAATCTTGAAAATGTTGAAAATCATCAACACACTTGAAGCTTTAAAAGAAAATAACTGACACAGTAACCAGTCAGGCACAGAAGATCAAAACTTGGCCAAAGACAGGTAACTGAAGCCAAAAATAAAAACCTCAGCTACAACAAAATGGAATCCAGCCAAGTTAATTTTGTACAAAACCACAGCAAGCAAGAGGGAAATACACCAAGCAGAGAATTGGATTTCCAATCTCTCATCTTTTCTGTGAAAGACGTACAACACTGACAGCACAGATGGCACCAACTCAGTCCTAATCAAAACTAATGAAGTCGAACTTTAGATACACAACTCTTTAATGAGCAGAACGTATTTTTGTTTTCCCATCCATTTTAAAGCTATCACACAGCAATAAAATCATTTCGACAGCACAATAAAATGCACATTGTATTATAACAGAGGTAGTATTTTGTGAACACCTGAGAAAGGCTGTAGCAAATGATGAAATATAGAGATACAATTGAATTGAATTGTAGGTGACTTTCCTGCTCCAATATAAAGATCAGTTGGTATCATATTATTCATCTTTAAATGAAGAAGCCTTGTTCACTTCTGTCAGAAACTTTACAAGGCAACACGCTTCAAAAAAATCACCCTCATTAGCATTTAAATTCATATATTGCACATACATGGGAAAATTATGGTAATGACTTAGATGACATTTCACTTTGCTGGCAGCTACAGAATTAAAATCTTCATGCTTGAGGGTCAGAGAGAAACGAGGTAAACCTGGAATAACTAAACAGACTTACCCCATCTAGATCACTATGTCAGTGCTGCATACAATCCGAAATGAAAAAAATCTGTATTTTAATTGGGTTGTCTTTAATTCTTTTCAAAAAATCTAGAACACCTCATAACAAATAACACTACTCAAAAGAAGACAGAATTAGTGCATGGCTTACAGTCAAGGAAAAGAAAAAAATCAGTAACAAACCCATACAATAGGCTTTAATTGTCAATAAGATCAAGCAAGAAAATTCACCTCCAGCACAGATCGGGCACAGTGCATTCTGCCTCCATTCTGAGTTCCTGACAGCCCTGTGTCTCCAGTTTGCTGTTATTCCATGAAAACACAGCTCTGCTGCTCCAGGCACCGAGGGGAGCAGAGGGAGGCTCTGGCACAACAGCACCAGCACCCAGTTCAGCACCTGGCAAACACCTGCACAGCACTGGAAAGGCAGGAGCAGCTGGAAGCTACGGGAAATTCATTTCCTTGGATAATACGAAACTTCAGGGAATCTCTCCTTATCCTTCCTCCTCACACCTGGACCTGCAGCACTGCACAAGTTCTACTGCTTTGGTATGAAATGATTCTATGTTACAGCTTTTTATAAATGTGCCATCAAACCCCAAATCGACCACACACATATAGGTTAAACACTGAAAAAAACCCTGGTTCGTCTCATCGGATTTTAAATAAACAAATTAAAGAAACACAACCCCAAAATTCATGATGGCAGCAGTAAAATTAGTAATTTTAACTCTCCCTGCCTCACTTAACTCCTGTTGTGCAAACAAGAGTGAAAAGCACTGTACATAAGATACTGCTAATATAATAAAACCAGCCTGTTAGCATTTTTATTAATTATCTTCAGAAATATATGTTGTGCCTCGCAATTAAAATTCCGTGTGCCTGAGTTGCCATGGCAGCACAACTTCCGCAGCACAATACATTCTTCCAGCTCAGCCAGGGCCAAGGCTACAAAGCTGGAGGCAGGCTGGATTTGGAACGTTTCGGGGCAACCAGTGCAGACAGGGCAGAGATTATGAGGAAGAAATAGCTTCCAGTGGATAGAAAATGCAGCAATCGATACCAAGCGAGCCTTCGGCGTTTCCTGGGTGACTTCTGAGGAATGCAAATCCTGAGGTTTTCTTTTTTTTTCTTTTTTTCCCCCCATCTGAAATTGCCTTCCTGGTGCCCTAAGAGCTCGAAGCAGCCCTGACAGACTCTTTGGGCAGCGCTCACCTCGGGCAGCCCGGCTGGAGCTATAAATAGTGCTGCTGCCATCTGCCAGCCCAGCCCACACTGTCTCTGTGCCACCAGCGCTGCCAGCGGACGGCCAGACCTCTCTGCCAGGCCTGCAGGACCACACTGCGAGGCACAGATAATGAGGTGAGGAGCACAAATGGGAGCACTGTAATTAACTGCTGCTTTGGTAGTTGTTGCTGTACAGAAAGAGGATGAATGCTAAGAGAATCTGGAAAAGCACAATTAATAATGTTGTGTGCAGTGTGTGCGGGCGCTGCTCTTACCATAGAGTTCAGACACGGTTCCACACAATGACACCATCCTTGCTTTCAGTTTCATAGAAATAAGTAATAGGTAAAAATAAACCTCAAATATCAACTGCAGTAGCCAAAAATAATCCAGCTGGGGAGCCAAATCTAATGTTCTGAATGAGTCAGCACTAAGAAACTGGAGCGATTTAAGAGGCTGGGGTTTGCCCTCTCCTGCCCTTTCGCTCTGTCCACCACCCCCACACCAGCACAGACACTGGGGCAGACCCTGTTACTGCTGCTGCAAGACAAAAGATGGGAGGAAAGCATCTTTTCCCTTTCAGAGTAATCCAGGCAGCTCGGAATTTCAGAAGCAGCCCTCATGCTGTTGGCACATCCACGGTTCAACATCCTCCATGTAATGCCTGTCCCCTCTGAGCATGTGTGAGCACCACGGCTGAGAAATTTCACTGCTCAAACACACTGCACTGAAGCTGGCTCCGAAATCATTGTCTGGCACTGCCAAATAACATGGCTAATTTGGGAAAATTACATTGCATTGGAAGTGTTCGAGGCCATGGTGGACAAACTGCTCTAGTGGAAGATGTCCCCGCCCATGGCAGGGGGTTGGAATCAGATGAGCTCCAAGGTCCTTTCCAAACCAAACCATTCCATGGCTCTATGAGCACTGGATCTCTTGTTTGTCCTGATTAAATACTTCAGGGCTTGATTCTGTTCTCACTCTGGCCAGAGGCAGAACTGCTACTGATTTACCTACGCTACAGCCACACTGTTCATAAATAAAAGCGATATCTACATAAAGATTTTGACATAATTATTCAGAAATTATATAAAATTCAGCAAGACGTTTCTTATATTTCTAAATCTATCCTTGGAGAGTTGCAATCAACTAATTCAGAAAAAGCACACATTGCTTAATTTTTTTAAATGGTGTGGTTTTGAGTACATTGGGTTCCCCAAAATTCTTGATGTTTTAAACACTGTTCTCGTTTCTCTGCTTGCTCCTGTGCTCATCCCATACTGCAGATCTTGGGCACAGGTAACTCTTCTGTACTCAGCACCTGTGGTACTGCACATGGAACACTGCATGCCCTGGGTCAGGTCCATGAGTTACATCTCTTGTAACTACAAAGTGGAGAGGGAGCAGCAGAGATCCAGCAGGATGGATCTGTGACACAAGAAAAGGTTTAGGCAGAGAAAGAGAAGGCCAAAGTGCAAGCCAACTGCATTCTATCAAGAGGGAAACATCTTTCCATGATTCTCTATGTTCTATCCTTATAAAATCTGAGAGTCATTTAAGCCAAGCACTTTTTTCTGCAATTAGGACATGGCTTGTTTCTATCAGTACACTGGTACAAAAACTGGTTTGACATAAACCATAACTGCCCAAAGTCTTTTCAGTTAGAAAAAAATACCATCAAGTGATAACCTTTTGTTTACTGTAGAAACATCTCTGAATAAATGAGTGATTTTATAGTGACATGTCACCAGCAGTGCTCAAACCTACTCTGAGTGTTCTGCCACCAAATTGAGCAACAGTTCCTAATGTTTTCCTAAAAGATCATGCTAATTGCATCATTATATGCTAATGCATTATAAGCTCAATTTTGCTTGCAGTCTTCCAGCTTTTGGGGATCTGTCAAATTCTAAAGAAAATACTTATTTCCTCAACTTAGAAAATAGAACAGGTGCAGAATGGGAGGTGCATTTTCAGCCCTGTCTGTGCCTGGTTTTAAACACCAGGTAAGACCCAGGGAATTGCCAACAGAGGCACTACTCACACCAACAACTTTGTGAGCTTGGTCACACTGACACAACTGCCATTCACCTTCACAAGGGAGTTGTGAGAATAACAAAACCTCCTTCACCCTGGCCTGTTTTCCTCTGAGATGTCCTCTGCACCTGTACACTTGTGCTGTGCAGGGATGGGACAGGCACCAGCACAGGTTAGCCAGAGCAGATTCAGAACCCCCCAAGAGGTCTGTGGGGTTTTCCTGTTGGGTTTTTTAGTGTAGGACTGCCTACACTGATCCCAGTAACTGCATGTCCTCTAGACATCCCTGCCCCATCCTTGGCTGTGCCTCCTGGATGGACCCTGCAGGCACACAAAGAAGCTTGTCCTGTCTCTGCACGTATTGAGGACCTGTGCTATAAAGACTAGAGCTCTTCAAGAAGACTTGGAGAAGAGAAGAAATTGGTAAATGAAGATTCCACTTGGCAATCACGCTACTAACTTGACTAACTAATGGAAGTCACTTGCTGTGTGAGCTGAGAACATGTTCCAGCTCAGATCTCTAGTTCACAGAATCAAAGAATGGTTTGGGTTGGAAGGGACCCTGAAGATCATCTCCATCCAACCCCCTGCCATGGGCAGGGACACCTTTGTCCTGGTTTGAGACAAATTTAGAGGAGAACGTTCCCTGACAGAAAGCAGTTTGTAGTTACTCTTCTTTTACAAGGTTTGGGAAAAGAAAATATTTCTTCGGAGGAAAGTGAAGAAGGAAAAAACTATTTATTAAACAAACACACAAAAAAAGGAATAATAATGCTAAATAATAAAATGTTTCATTGTGGAGAGAAACTTGGAAGAGTTTAGAGGTTTTTTTTGGGTGTGGTCCCTCTCTCTTCTTTGTGGCTGGGTCGGCATGGGGGACACCTCTCCAGGATGGTGGAAGGTCTCCCAGTGAGGGTTTGATGTTCTGGTGTTCTGAATAAATTCAGAAGAGAAGAAGAAGAAACTAAAGTCTGTGGAAAATTCTGTCTCTCTTTTCAAAGAAAGAGAGCTTAGAGCTGGCTGGAAAGCAAGGAAGGTGCTTCCTCCTCTCTCTGCAGCAGCAGCTATCACTTTTTACAGTAGAAGAACAACAGAGAGGAGTAGTGACTTTGAAGCACAGAACTGCTTGAAAAAGTTTTTCTGGTTGGTTGTTTTCCTTCTCTAGCCTTTCAGGCTCAGTTTAAAGGCACAGAAAAGCACAAAATTCATTTTCTGGGCATAGAGTAGGCAATATGGGATACCTCCTAAAGTCACACCAAAACAACCTCCCACTATCCCAGGTTGCTCCAAGCCCTTTCCAACCTGGCCTCGAACACTTCCAGGGATGCAGCAGCCACAGCTCCCGTGGGCAAACTGTGCCAGGGCCTGCCTAGAGGCACTGCTTCAGAAGGATTACAGCTGGGGATGAGTATATTTTCCCCTGATGGCAGCCAGGGTCTTGCAAAGTTTTCCCCCTTCCTTTGTGTGAGGTCTGTGAGAGGTGAGGCACCCAGTGAGTGGAAGTCACTTTAGTACCACAGAGCAACTCAGTAGGAGGAGACAGGGAATATTCACGTGTGTTTTTCACAAGGTAATCTTCCTGACAAGGTAATCTCTGATGCACTCTAACCCACGTACTGCTAACTTGCACACTCTTGGCACTTTAAATATCCACTTTTGCTTCACATGGGAATTGGCCCCAGCAGTGGAGCCAGTGAAATGGGAACATGACTCTTTTCTAGGCAGCCAGCAGAACTGTGGTTTCTCATAAGTGACTCTATCAACGATTTTGTTTCAATTATATGTTCAGACTGCCAAATTGGATAGAAGGAATACTTTGTTTAACTTTCATCTCATCCCTGAAAAGATAAATTCACCTGCCTGAATAAGCAAAATAAGCACAGATGAGTTTTTTTTCTCAGCACAGAAAAATAGTAAGTCATGGAAACCTGGAGGTATAATCAACTAGCTTAAAAAAACTTCTTATCAGTACAGAAATGAACAGCCAAATTTGTCTGTGATTTTAGAGTTCTTTGACTAAAACAGAATTCCAGAAGTGTTGAGGTTGGAAGGGACCTCTGAAGATTGGCCAGTCCCAGCTCTGCCCACAGCAGGGCTGCTCAGGACCACATCCAGTCAGGGCTTGAGTATCTCCAGGGATGGAGGTTCAGCTGCCTGTTCCCCCACTTCACAATTCTCACAGGAGCAAGTTCTTTCTGAGCATTAAACAGAATATTCTGTATTTCAGTCTGTGACCACTGCCTTTTGTCCTGTCACTGGATACCTGTGTTTGCCTCACTTCCTTACCAGCCCCTGTCACCCTCTCCCTCTCCCATATTTAGAGGAGAATAACAATTTTTTTTCCATTTCTGCATCAGACAGGAAGTTTCCATCACACTGAAGTTTCCAGGCCAGAAAGCAGTGTTTTGCTTGCAAAATACTAAGCCTGAAGCACTACAGGAGAGTAGAACAAAAGGGTTTTATCATTATTCTTCATGCTTTAATTACCTTTATCAAATGCCAACTGAGACAAGCTATTTTTAAACCCTAGCACTGATTCTGTAATCACATTAACTTAACACAGATTTCATTCTTCTCTACTTACACAGGTCTGTCCTGAATAAACATTAAAATATTTGGGCAGCAAGTACCATAAGATATTCACACACCAATCCATTTGAAAACAGACTTCCAGACACAACCTAATGTCAAGCTTGTCACTTGAACACCCACAAATTACAAAAGAAAGCCAAAGGATGCACTGAAATGATTCAGCACTTCAGCAGCAGAGATGAGTGGTCACTAAAAGATTTGCTATTATGTGGTGGAAATACAATTTGTAATAGTGCAAATACAAATTGACATGGGTGGCATTTATTATTAATAATGCAGTATCATTTTTTATACATCACTTGAGAAAATGAACAAGGAAAACACCTTTTTCTTTTTTTATCATCGCTTTCAGAGTCAATACCTGCCACTAAAATGGTAATATTTGCCAAAAAGCAAAGGAAGGTTATTGAATTCTTTTCTTAGATCATAATGATTGATATAAAAAACTTTCAGTTTTACTCATCTTCAATTTTGCAAGCAAGCTTCTTTACCTTAGATAAATCTATATTCTGAGTTAGACCAATGAGCCTTTCTGGAGGCCCTGGATAAAAGGTGTCCAGCACTGAACCCATCTTCAACACTGAACTGCTGAGGGAAATTTAGAAGAAAAAAGCCACAAAGCCACAAGAAAAGGCCTATGAAGAACAGCTGAGGGAGCTGGGGTTGTCTAACCTGGGGAAGAAGAGGCTCGGTGGGGACTTTTGCTCTCCACAGGAGGCTGTGGCCAGGTGGGGATCAGGCTCTGATCCCAGGGAACAAGGGACAGGATAAGAGGAAATTGCCTTAATCTGGCCAGGGGAGGCTCAGGTTGGACATCAGAAGCAATTTATTCACAGAAAGGGTGGTCAGGCATTGGAAAGGGCTGCCCAGGTTGGTGGTGGAATCCCCATCCCTGGAGCTCTTCAAGGAACCACAGGAGGTGGCACTCAGTGCTCTGGGCTGGTGACAAGGTGGGGATGTGATGACCTTGGAGGCCTTTTCCAGTCTAAATGATTCTGGGCTTCTGTTCTATGGACAGGCAAACTGAACACCTGGGAATTGAGAAAAGGCAGGAGAGCAGCCTGCTGGAAAGAAAGGAAAAGTTGCCCACTAATAATGTAAGGAGACAGAGCCCAGCAAGAACCAACACAGTGTTTACATCAAACACTTCAAAAATTAGGGAAACAGGGGAAAAATGAGTGAACTATCACAGACTAACACACAAAAGCAGCACTATGAGTTGGAACTAGAGCCAAAAGGTTTTCCAAACATTTCCTGTTCCAGGCAAGGTCCTAACAAGGATTTGGATTCAAGCTGGGATGGGCTTTTCTCTGGCCAAACCACCCTTTCAATGCTCGATGGCTGAGCACACCAAGAGAGGCAGAGCACATCCATTGCACATCTGCTGTCTGCCTCAAAGCTGGGACTTTCAGACATGAGAAACATTGATTTAAATCCTTAAACCAAGGAGAAGATTTAATCCAATTCTTCCCTATCCTCCCCAGTGAGTGTTCAAAGGTGTCTCTCTCTAAGCTCTTCTCAAACACCCAAAGAAAGCAGACTGTTGTCACAAGGGGGGGTCAAAGGATGGACAAAGGAGGGAGGAAAAAAAATCAATCTATTACCATGAAAAACTATTTGTAATAAATCCAAATCTTGGTAGACAGTCTATTAACACAAGTTTAAAAGGTGAAGAATACAAAGATCTCCTGCCATAAAAAATTAATACTTTTTGATTTGAAAGGCTTCTCTCTTTTAGTCATTTTGAGCTGGAGCAATAAATGCTTTTTAGGAATATTCTTAGCATTGTGTAACTTGCACATATGTGCTAACTCAAAATATAATGCAGCCCTTCATTGTTCTGGAAGACTAAAGGCATGCTAAGTATAGCTCAAATCCTGACAATATTTTTTTAAAATACCTAATTGGTTCATTCTATGTTCTTCTGCTTTGATAATTATTTCTTTTCATCTCTCCCTGACTCACACACTGAGGCGACCAAAGGAGAATGAACAAATAGAGGTGGGAGGGGAGCTGAGAAGTGGCATGGACTTGAAAAGCTCTGAATGCCTTCAATCATCTGGAAAATCACAAGTACCAATCTTTTAACTTCTGTAATTAAAGACTCACGACATGGAGTCCTGAGCAGCTCTTACGAGTTCACTACTAGGTACAATTACATTTTTCCCTCACTTTTTCTGTGCTGCTTTTAGTATCTAACACAATATTTAAACAACTCTACTTTTAATTCCACACTGAAAACCAGAACTTGACTTGCAGTTGTGAAGGGCAAGAAAAAACTGTTGGGGAGGCACTAGAGAGGAGCCAGAGCTCTGCCATTCCTCAGCCATGCTGGTTTGAGACATTCCTACTCATCCCCCGATGGAAAAGCACACCTTGGTTTTACAGGAGATAGAAATGGCTGTAAACCATGCTGAGACTTGTCACCAAAACCTTGGGGAAGTTGCATTTTCCCCACAGTGAAGTGAGACTTCAACTGATGCTCATGTACACATCTGTGGCAAGGTTTTAAGTTATTGCTTCAAATACCTTCTTTACTCTCCATTTTCTGCCTAATTTTGGCAGCTTTTGTCTGCAGGTACTTTGGGAGCACAATACATGCTCCTCAAAAAGGATATTGCATGTCACCACTTGCTGTGCCACATCCACACCAACCCACACCCACAACGAATTGTATTGGATAATTGGCCACATTTGAAGAATAAGAACGAAATTTTGTAAGGACTAAAAATTGCTCAGCACTCCCTACAATTAAAAGACAATAGTATGTACAATATGCTGTATTTCAACTCTAAATTTAGATAAATCACTATCTCCAAGTCCAACAGAGAAAGTCTTAAAGAAATTATATGCATCAAACACACAAGTAACATTTTATATTTAAGAGAAAGAAGTGAAATACAAAATGAAAAAAAAAATAATTGCATTTTAAATCAAGTTGAAGTGCATGAAAATAACACTGTGGGGCCAAACCACAAAGCTGTAAAGGAAGGAGCTTGCAGGGTCCTTTTTTTCCAAGGAGAAGAACAGCAATTGTGTCAGTGCTCAGGCCCAGGAGATGGGGATCAGGAGAAAAGGAATGTGTTTGAAAGTAATCCATGTCAGCCTGCTAACACCACAACATACATCTCTTTGACATTAGCAGAGACCAACAGGCACAAATAATGTGCAGACAGGAGATAATCTGTTTATATTTCTGCTTTGCTTTTTAGTTAAGAATGGATTTTGTGAAATGAAAGGGTTTACTATAGACAAAGTTCTGCAATTTTTCAGTAATTATTTTGGAATTGTGGCAATTAAAAAGACAAAACTAGTGGCTGATAATTTCTCCCAAAGAACAGCATCTCTGTTGATATGAGCAAGGTCCTCCATCACTCAGTCTTTAGTCCTGATTATCCTTTACAGATGTGTTTAACAAAATCAAGTAACTACTTGTTTTTAACTCCCCAAATACAAATTTCATCAAGGCCTTAATAAATGCTCAGAGGAATCTGAGTCCTCTGGTTTTAATAATACAATCATATCCAGAATTGGTGTGGCATGTAAATGTAGCAAAATAACATGTTCAGAAATTCTGTTTGTACCTAATGAAATGGGGATATAAACAAATTTATCTTTTATCCCCTCCAATATTTTTCAGCAGGGAGAATGCTTAGCTAAGTCCTGCAGATAAAAAAAACCCCAAACATTTCTTTCTAAATATCTAATAGCAGAAGCAGAAGTAGCAGTGTCCATAGGATCGGGGACAGGGAATTAGCACAGGTAAATCCTACCAAGACAGACTTTTCCCACTTTCACACCAGAGATGGGGCAGGCAAATGGACTGAATTAATTCTTCACAACAGTGAAAAGAAGGAGAGAGGTATTTGCAGAAGAGAAACCAAACCAAGGTTAGTTTTAAGAGAACTCTCACCTGAGACCTTCTCCTTCCAGAATTCCCATCAGTAATGCCTCTTAGCAAATACACAGACAAGAACATCTGAACCCCAAATAAAGGAATAAGAGTAAGGCAAGAGCCTGGGCTGGTAAGGAAGTTGCAGAAGCAAATTAATTACTTTTATTAGCAGCTGTACACTCTGGGAGCCACAACAGCTGAGTCTAAGTCTGCTATGATGTGTACAGATGTAACTTAATTCATCTTTCATATCAAACAGAACAAATGCTTGTATATGTACATAAATCACATAAAGACCTAAGTTTGGACAGCAATACCACGGCCCATGTTGGATACTGGAACTGAGCAGTTCAGTGATCAGCAAAACATGGGCCTTGTTTAGAAAACCAAAAAAATACCTCATATTTTTCAGAACAGAAAACTACTCCACTCAATTGCATTCAGCATTATTTAGAGACTTCTTGCATATCTTTCCACAATGATTCAAAACCTTCCTTACATCAAACACTAACCAAACAAGCAATTTTTTTATAAATACATATTGTGATGACATCATTTGCCTGCTTCTGTGCAACTACTGAAAAACATGCACTTTGAGGGAGTGCATTACCCCAAACCTCCTTGCTTACCCTGTGTGGGGTATTTCTTGCCCTATTGAGCAGCCTCCCTGAAAATTCCTCCCTTTGATTGCAAATCCTCAAAGTCAATAATAAAAGAGCTCCCACACCAGTGAATACCACCTAGAGGTCATGTTATTTCCATTACCAACACCAATGGCAATGAGGCTGCTGCCTCATTTTACCCAGCTTCATGCAAAGAGCACAGCTCTGCCTCAGCTCTGACTCAGACATCCTCATTTTGCCATCATTATTCTTCCAACTGTCAGGCTGAGCAGTGCTCTAAATCATTCCTTGGTTTTTACTTTTAGTTCTTGATTTTAACACAAAGCACAGTTGCTCTGCTGAGAAGAACATAGTGGTTTTCCACATAATCATGTAATATTTTCCAGGCCTTTTGGCACGATGGGGAATCAGAACTGAGGAGAGATCCATGTGTTAGAGAGCAAGATCAGCAGGCAGCTGAACGTGGTAATACAGAAGTTCTTAACACAAATGGGGAACATGACTGTAACTATTAAAATTTGTACAACAGTTGGAACATTTGATTTAAATTGTGTTCATATATATATGTAATATGTTAGATACTAAAGGAATCTGAACAGTATAAAAATTAAAACTGTATTAACATCTGACTTGTAAGGAGAAAATGAGTGACTATAATTAAGACAAATGACTACACTCCATTTCCATTTAGCATACAGAACATTATACATTGTCGCTGGATTTGGAACATTTTATGCTAAAACCTTTCTTAAAGCAGACAGGTGTCATTTCCACTTAGCTGTGCTTGAATCTCTTGGCAGTAGTATGTGCATTAAGTATGACCAACGTTAACAGGAATAAAGGTTATCTTCTTTTAGACAGTGGCATTCAGAAGAACTCATTTTCTCTAATTGGTTTCTGCCTACGAGCACCTACTCTGGAGATGACAGAGGCACAGAAGCATTGCTGCCATGCAGTCCAGCAGCAGTGTGGTTGGTTGGTAACAAGGAATGAAGATGAGACATTTGAACTGACACCCTTATGGTGTAAATTACAAGGCAGTTTCTGAAAAAAACTGAAGTTACTTCAAATAATTACTGGCGGGAAGTCATAAAATTAAGTAAGTTGATAAATTTCGTTTTCCTGCCTCTGCTTAAGGAAATTACCTCTATGCTGAAGGGAATCTCCTTGGTTTCAGCAAGGAAACAGCCTCTATTTCCCTGGTCTGAGAGCATCCCAACTGGTGCCTACTCTGCAATATTTTCCTTCTCTTTTACTGGCCAAACTGAACAACCATCTCAGATAAAGCACAACTGTCCACAGCCATCACCATCCACATCCCAGCCACGCTCCTGCAGCAGTGCCCAGCACAGCTCAGAGGCTCCATCACCTTTCTCCTTGGGCAGAGGGACACTTCACACCCATGGCCTAGCAGTTATTCCCTCCTAGCAGAACAACCAGAACAGGACTTGGCAACATGGGGAACTACCAGACTACTCAGGTTGTGCCTGTGCCTTCTCCTCTGCTTTCAGCCCCGTGTAATTTAAAGTTCTGCTCTGCACACTGGAAATGGTAGCACCAAAAGCTAAGGACAGCAATGTCCAGAGTGAGAGGAATGCCAGGATTTGTCTTCACAAACAAACTGTGGGTCTGCTAATAGACAAAATCAGCACTGAGGGATAAGAGACACAATGGGAAGGATTCCACTGATTGATGAATGGAAAAAGATGTTTGCCTTTACAAACAAACTGTAAGTCTGCTGATAGATGAAACTGGATATTGAAAGATGAAAGAAATAATGGGGAAAAATCATGAATTCTATAAAGAGTTAAGAATTAAGCGGGGGGGAATTATATATTAGAGGGGAATTTTAGCTATTAAGCGTTCCAGGAAGTCTGTACCTCTTGAGTACCTCAGCCAATGGGGAAAGAGAGAGGGAAATTGGGATAAAAAGGAGGCTGCGCCCTCCAAAAATGTGAGAGGCCTCAGGGGAATGTCCCATGGCCTCTCCCTTTATTCGAATAAAGTAAAGGCACTCCTCTGTCTCCTCTTTGGACATAAACCTCTGGTGTTTGTGCATTAATTTTCCTGACAAGAGGAATCCTCACACAGTGCTTCAGATAAAAGCAGTCGATCGTACACTCCACTTTCAGTATATTTATTATCCCTTCTCTTTATTCTCCCAAGTGCTTTGTTGTCGAATCAGCTGAGCAGGCTTTACAAGACTTTGCCTTCCCCCTGAAAAGCTGCTCTGTTTCGGTAACTTTAACAGCAGTGGTTAAATGTTAGCACTGACACCACTCACAGACCATCCTGTAATTGAAAGTGTTCCTGGGTATTGTTTCTGTTTCAAATCTGTTTGAAAAAGCTTCACCACCACTCTGCAACCTCTCCTTTATCTTTTCAGTTCTCCTGCATTTGTAGCGAAAAATCCCAAGGCTGCATTCAGTGCCCAATTACAGAACAATGTTATCCTCCAACAGCTTCTCATGAAATTTGCTCTCACCAATACATCACTATTAGCGATGCATTAAAATGTATTTTTAGCCTCATTTCTTATGGAAATGAATCTTTCCCACCTACTCCAGCCTTCTCTCAGTTTGTATCTCCTTCCAATCCCCCCGGCCAGGAGCAGCAGGAGAGGATTTTCACTGACACATGCAGGAAATGCACTTTGCATTTTTAATTGTTGCCCGTTTTAATGCTGTTTTAAAAACTGGTTTTGACCAGCAGGGCAGAAAAAGAAAAGAAATTACTTTAAAATTTGTGTTTTCACTAAATCCTTGCCTCTGCAAATCTGCCCTGCCTAGCACTGATTGCGAAGGCAATACTTGCTGTACCTGTGAATAACTAAGGGGTTGCTTACCCAAACCAACCCGTGTATTTCTCAAAGGCTGGAACACTACATTTAGAGTGGGGTTTTTTTAATTTCTGGTCCTGAGGGCATGAGTAGAGGTAGCTTGGGAGGTTAAAATCCATGACAAAAATCAGTCTCGTTTTAAATTTTGGTCAAAAAGCTTTCTTCTGCATTGCTGAGTACACACACTTCTGTTTGTTATTTAGGTAACTGAGCAAGTTGCTCTCACCTCAATTTCTTCTATGTCGTTCACTTTTGTTATTTTTCTGAGACTGAAATTAGTTCTCACACAGTAATGTACAGCACAATTTCTTTCACAAGGGGAACCACAATTACGCCCCTGTCCATAGGTTTGTACCTTCATTTTTTTTCACTTTTAGGCTCAGCTGTGTTTTAATCATTATTATCAGAATTAATCCGATTAATTCTGCTCTTTCCTTGAAAACTTTGAGTATTTAGTTTTTCCTTTAAGGGAGGACAGGAGGACTGAGACCTTTGCTTCTACACCTGCATAGAAGAAGTAAATAGAAGGCAGTAAAAGGCACGTGATAACCAACAATAATCGGCACTTGGGGAACATCACTACAGCAATCAGGACTGATCTATTCACAGGAATAATGTCTTTTCTCAGCTCCCTGCTTTGAACAACGCATCATGACTTACACCACAAACACTGCTTCAAAGCCTTCCATCGATTTCCAGTTAGCAATTCATCCCCATCCAGTTCTCCATAAACGCACCACCAATACAATTTATCGCTCATATAATCCTCCCCATAAGCAATGCTACAACAATCCTATAAAGCACAGATTGAAGCCCCCGTAGCCACATCCACGTCAGTATTAGAATGACCCTGCTGTTTTTACAGGCTTTAGAAAGCTGTAGGTAGTGGTGAACCAGTATTTCCTGCACTAACAACCTAGACTCTTACTAGAATTCTGCTGCTCTGACCATATAGGTTGGATGTTATTCCTATCCTCTTATCCCCCTAGAAATGCCATAAACATGAATAACTAACTTTTATGTAAGTGAAAATGCAACTTCCCCAAGGTTTTGGTGACAAGTCTCAGCATGGTTTACAGCCATTTCTATCTCCTGTAAAACCAAGGTGTGCTTTTCCATCGGGGGATGAGTAGGAATGTCTCAAACCAGCATGGCTGAGGAATGGCAGAGCTCTGGCTCCTCTCTAGTGCCTCCCCGACAGTTTTTTCTTGCCCTTCACAACTGCAAATCAGGTTCTGGCTTTCAGTTTGGAATTAAAAGTAGAGTTGTTTAAATATTGTGTTAGATACTAAAAGCAGCACAGAAAAAATGGCAAAAAAATGTAATTGTACCTAGTAGTGAACTCGTAAGAGCTGCTCAGGACTCCATGTCGTGAGTCTTTAATTACAGAAGTTAAAAGATTGGTAACTGGAGGCCTGGGAAGTGTGGTTAAGTTGGTATCAAAAAGTTCCTTTTTCTGTGTACAGCATTCCTTTTTTCATGGTGACAGAATGACACTGGGTTCAGACAGAGCACACAGCCACCTCTGCCAAAGGCTGCAGCATCCATCAGATTTTACAACACTGGCTCTAACAAAAGGAGCTGCTGAACACTTCCCTGCTTTACACAAAATTTACAGAGGCCCATTCTGAAGCATGCTGACTCTCCAGGACAGAATTTTCACACCACTCTGCTGATTCTTCAAATTATTTTATGCAGACAACCTTGCCAGTAATGTCACGGTAAGATTTTTCTTACTGGTTTTTGTTGCAAGGTATTTTTGGGGTTGATCTGTAGAAAATGCAGCCTCATCAGAAGCAGTTTTCTTCACACTCTAAGGAGGAGAATTTCCAAACTCTGGAAACCAGCCTGTCAGAAATGCACTGACAGCTTTCCTGAGAAAGCCTTGGCTAAGCTTTCAGTTTCACAGAATTACAGAACCAATTAGGTTGGAAAAGACCTCCAAGATCATCGAGTCCAACCTATGAACCATCCCCACCTTGTCACCAGCCCAGAGCACTGAGTGCCACCTCCAGCTGTTCCTTGAAGAGCTCCAGGGATGGGGACTCCACCACCTCCCTGGGCAGCCCCTGCCAAAGCCTGACCACCCCTCCCATGAAGAAATTCCTTCTGATGTCCAACCTGAGCCTCTCCTGGCTCAGCTGCAGCCTGGGTCCTCTTGCCCTGCTCCCTACAAGGCAGGAAAATAACAGCACCAGTTCTAGCAAAGCCCTTCTTCCCACAGTCCCATAAAAGCTTGGAATTGTGACTGCTGGGGACAATATGAAGAAATCAATTTCTAAAACTCCATTTTTTTAAAATGTATCATTCATCTCAACAAAGTTACATACCTGGCCCACTGAAGACTCTGGTTCATTCCCTAGACAAGGGATGCTGCTGATCACTCTGGGGCAGTCTTGCCTCACACCAAGAATTCCCAAGGACTGAGCAAACAAGATGTTCCCAAACAACTGTTTCAGCTGATGCTTTTCTAACCCTGTTTTACAGCGATTACTGCTCAGCTCAAGACAGCACATACAAATGTAACAGTACCAGCTTCTAAGAAAACTCTTATTTCTAACAGAATTGGTTTGTTACATAAACGGTGGAATTGGAAAAAAACAGAGTGAAAGAATGGATGTTGTCTGCTTCTTGACATTAACAAGAAGTTAAAAAAAATTTCTCTACTGGATGATGGAAAGAGATAGGAGAAAAAATTGCTGCCTGTTCCAACAGAGCAGAATTGTGATTTATTCCCACCCACTTGTTGCCTCCTATTTTATTTCTTGTACCAATCTCATATCTACCAGATGAAAAGCAGCATAAGTCACCCACCCTATCAGCCATCCTGGACATTGGACTGCTGAGTTTAGGAGCACAGCCAACTTAAAAAATAACTTTAATGGAAACACAGCCCAGCAACCACAAGGGTGCAGTGGGCTCCAGCATTTGTTTCATTTGATTTCATTTACCCACATATCGTTCAACCTTTCACCCATGTTTTTTAGCAAGTCAAAGTCTCTCTTTTGGGGCAGAACTCCGAGTCTTGGAAGTAGTTTTTGGTGATCAAAATCCTTCTTGCAGCTGCTTTATATGAACTGTTCCTGCTGTGCAGACTTGCAGTTCCTAATTTCAACTAAAAAGCAGTAGTAGAAAATGTGCTATTTGACACTTTATTATCAGGAGGAACCACCCAAACACATCTTTGAAAAGAATTCAAACCTCCATTAGTTTCAGTCCCCTCTTACAACAGCTCTTCCTCTCTTCCACTCATTCTGCTTCCACCCACAATGCTCTCAGGAGGACATGGAGCACTGCTTGCTAGAAAAGCCTGAAAAAACCTGGCTGCAACTACATGGAAAAGGGAGAATCAGAATAAGAATGACAAAATAAAGAGAATTAAAAAAAAAATAAAATAAAATAGGAGGAGTGAAAGCACCCATTAAATTTAACTGCTAACAGTGTTTCTGTCAGTAGTGTAACCATAGGTTCCAGGGAGACAAAGTAACAATCTGAAAGCACATTTAGGTTAAATAACTGCAATCCTTATCTTGGCTAAAAAAATGATCCTTGTGTCATAAACCAGTTAGAAGAAAATAATCAATTTTCAGATCCCAGTAAGTTTACAGACTGTCTGTGAAGATTATTTACTTGTTTTAGTAAGAAATCCACAGTTGTTGAGCTACCTGTAAGAGATTCTGGGTTGCTCAGCAATCCTGAAAAATCAGGCCAGGTCTGTTTAGGAGCTACAAGTGAGTGTTTGAGAATTTTACTTTAAATCCCCAGGTATCCAAGGGCTGTTCTGTCTCTGGTCCACCTCAAAAGAGATGACAATATCCAAAGCTCTAAAAGTCATGAGATACAATTTTTGTCTCCAGAAGTCCTAGCTGTTCTTGATTATTTATTGCCACTCTAAGAGACATTTAAGAATGACCTTTAAATCCAAAGATCTTTCCCTGAGCATATCTACCTTAAAATACTCAGGTTTGGAAGAGGAGGGGTGAGGTTACTGATATGCCAGGAATAGGGAGCCTCTGAGAGGCAAACAAGGAACATCAAGAAGTGCAAAATTGGTTAGAACCCATCTGGATTAAATGGGGGGGAAGGGAGGGGAAGGTGGATTTATCTTAGATATATCAAAGGATAGAGAACTTATACCTGACACATGAAAAACTATTAGTTGAAGGTTAAACAATACAAAGAGAACATAAGCTTAGAGATTGAGAAGGTGCCAGAATAGATCGAAGTTGGATAATCAAGTATTTTCTTCAAGGCAAAAATAATGATGCACAACCAGGAGAAAAAATGGCTGTTTAAAACCAGCAAAAAAAAAAACCACCCAATCTTTTTTTTTCTAAGTCATTTTTAGTGATAAAATTTAGTAATTAATCAAAATTTAGGAATTAAAAAAGCAACAAGCTTTTCTAAGTAATCTGCCCCTTCATGGGTCTAAATAAATTATTTTCATAGAAACAAAAGAAGAAAATTATAGAAATCAAACCCAGTAAAGGTGAATTTAACAAAGCTGCTTTTCTTTTCTTTCACGCCCCACTGAGAGAAATAAATTAACTCATCAGAAGTGTAAAAAACAATTGCTCCAGAAGCCAATATTTGATAACAATACAAAGAAACACAAGTAAGGCGAAGGTTTTAGGCAAAATATTCTGCTCACACTTCAAACTTCCACCTCTCCACAGCTTCCCAGGCTGCCTGGAGGGAGTGGATGCCTGGCAGTGGCACTCTCATGAAAAGCCATGGTGTCATTGAAGGGGTCAGTGCTGGGGGCACGATTGCTCTGCTCTTGCTCTGTTCTGTTTGCTCCAAGGTTTTGGTAACATCATCTGGATGAGTTCCAATCCCAATCTGGAGTTCATTCCACGCTCCCAGATGGGATCTCTGCATGGGCTAGGGTGAGGAGGAAGGACATTCTCCTTCACCCTAGCTCAGAATGGATTTGTGCCTTTTCCTATACACAGATTTACCTCCTGTGAGCTGCCTAACTAATAATGAAATGAGTGTGAATGGAGCATTGCCCATTTTTACAGCCTTTCACTGTGTATTTGAACAATATTTCTTGTTCTAGAAACAAGCAATTAAACCAAAACCAGAAAGAAGGAAAGTGCCCTTTCTATCAGTGTTGAAAGCAAGATTTCCATCGTGCTGGTTTATCAAAACTACTCACGTGTTAGGAGAAGTAAACAACTGAGTCTGTGTTCGGTGTTAGTTACATTTTTCTAAACATTACAACTAAAATAACTATAAATCAGTTATACCCTAATAAATATTTTTTATTATGTATTTTTATTAGGGTTCAGAGCCATGATTTTGCTGCCAATCTTCCCAAGCAGGCCTAAAAGGAATAGTTACCAAACTGGGATACAATTCCATGGCACAAAATACTGAATTCCCATTCTAAATCTAACCATGAATTCATCGAACCCCAAGAAGAATGAAACCTAAATATAACACAATGTATGCTAATATTGCCCTAATTTTGAAAGAAACTGATTAATAAGAAAGCAGGTCAACTCAAACACTGCCAGAGATGCTGCTGCAAAGAAGCAAAAGTGAAGAGACTGAATCAAGGTAAATCATTCTGCCCAGTTCTGACAGCAAAAGCCACAACCTGAACTTGACTTAAATGAGTGAGGTTATTTTGTTGTGGACAATCAAGGCAGAAGAATAATAAACTGAAGTGTGGCCAACAACCTTCTGTTATGCACCAAGTTCTCAGAGGATGAAAAAAAGGCTTCTTGTAGCAGCAGTCAAGGAAGCAAATACCTAACAAAAATTCTACACACCATAAAACAGTTACAGAATATTTTTCTTTTTTTTTAAGATTACAGCCTCATCTAAAAAGAAAAGAAGGATTTTGATAAAAAGTCCTCCCCCACACTCCCTATAGCAGTTGAGATTCCAACTCTGATTTTGGTTTTTCAAACAAACTGGACAGGAACAGATGACAGCCACAGAAGTAAGAATGAATCAAGACTAAATCTCAATGTTTCTCCTAGTCATTGAATGGTTTCATGCTGTTTATATTCATATGGTTGTATTTCACTTCAAGGAAAAATGGCCACTATCCCAGTAAATTAAAAAGAAAAAAAATCAAAGCAATACAATTAGGGGGAAAGGGAAGGCTCGACAAAGAAGCTAAAATAAAATTTAGCCAAACTCTTTGGAGATACAAAGTAGAGACACAAAGTTTTTAAAAGTATAACTCAAGGATATTATTTGAGCTTTTCTGTGTTTACCACAATGATCTATATTTAAAGGGTTTTTTTACTCATGTGAAATAACATAGCATATTATTCCTAGAAGTAGCATTTTTACATACCTGAAAAAAAGAATACTTTTCTCAAATCCTGCCTGTCAATTGGCTTATTCCAAAAATAGACTGAAAATGTGAAGTGCAATGTAGCAAACCAGAGCTGAGTGCTCTCTCCCTTCCCTCTTTGATGGTCTGTGATTTTTTAGGAGTATGAGAAATGGCATTTTTTGGTGCAGGTGTTATTATATTGTCTCCAGCAGAGCACACAAACACAGATGCACTCTTGTTTCATTAGCAATGCTCCTGCTCCACTTGGGGCTGCAGGGAGGGAGATCTGCTGAGTCCTGTGTGCAGCTGCCCCAAAATCAGGAGTTTAGGGTTTGCCTTATCACTGTGCAAACTGAGTCCAACTTCCTTCAAGTTCCAGGGCTCCCCTGAGGGAATGGGAATTTTCTTGCAGCAGGAATGAGGGGCTGGACCAAAATGTACATAACTAACACCACTAACATACATTCATACTTCAAAGCTGCAGAAATGCTTGTGGATAAAAAAAGGATTGCCAAGTTTTGATGATTTCTAGACTGCAAACATTGTTAGGAGACATATTAGAAACGCCTGCCACTGCCCACACCTTCCTTTTTCACTATTTTAAATTGTCAGTGACAACAATATTTCCAGTATGGTAACAGAAAAAAAGCCCACGTTATAATCCAAATATCCACCTGAAATTTCAACATTTCCTGTGCAAGCACTTTTCTTTTCAAATACTGATTACTTTATAAGAAAAAAAAAGAAAATACTCATGGTCTTGCTGGCTTCTGCAAGCATGATGAGAAATTCTGCTTGAAGAAAATGATAAAGACAGACTCAGTCATCAGAAGAACTTAAACACTGACATCCCAAACTGCAATTTTGCCTGACATTTTCCCATCTCTTCCACAACATGAAGAACAGCAGGAGGATTCAAGCTAGCCTGAAGGTGCAGGAGTACATGGAACTGCAACACAGGAAAACAAATCTGAGCACAGAGAATCCACTTCAGGATTTAGGCACTTAAATGTAGCAAAGGATGGACCAAGAATGCATCTTAAAAAAAAAAAAAAAAAAAAAAAAAAAAACNAAAAAAAAAAAAAAACAACCATATTTTATTCACAGAACATAACTATCAGTACTGGTTTTAAAAGCAAATGAGAAAATGTTATTAGGGGCAAACCTATGTTAACTGATGCAATTTTAAAATGAAAGGAGTAGGATGGAACAGCCTTCCCCTCTAAAAAGCTAACAAGGATATATAGTTTTGGAGATTTGCTGACAAGCAGAGCTGTTTCCAAAGCTATAAATACAGCAGTGACAGTTCTTTGCACATCTAGTTTGAGTTCTGCTTCGATTTCTCCATAGGTAACACATTATTTCAGAAAACAGATAACATTCTGCTGATTAGGAGTGGAACGATGCTGCTGGACTGGGTCCTCACCACAGCTCATTAAGGTACCTGCCCTGACTTTGCTGCTGCTTCATTATTAACTTTGAGGAGTGCAGAAATATTTGAGAAAATACCAGTTAGTTGTTGGGAACTGCAAGCTGTGCGTGGTCAGCCACAAACGGCTGTCAGGGCAAAGAAATTTTATCAAGGATGTTTTTATTCCCTCTTGAATACAAGGCAGTGCCATTTCTTTTAGGTTTGATAAAAGAAGTTGATGAAGTGGAGGACTTGGTGGACTTCTGCAGAACCAGCTGCACATTGGTTGGGGTACTCGACTTACCCACTTGGAGTGTCAGCAACTCTGCTTTTACAAAATCCCTTTGGCTTCTAAACAATCCTGGTATTTAGATAGGGCTAAAAAGCCCTTTCTGCTACGACTGCCTGTAAAATAGCTTGGCTCTTAACTACTAAAATTATTTTTTTTTTAAAGTAAAAGTATATGCCTAAATACTTGATCTCAGAACTAGCAAAGTCCCCTTCACAAGTGCTTGTTGGTGCTTCTCCAGAAGGTATTTTGCTTCCGTAGCAAGAAAAGATGGAGACATTGATCATCCTGACACTTCCCTCACTGCCACCTTACACACACACACACACATAGCCACAGATGTTCATTTATCACTTGCAATTTTATTGTGAAAGCAGCTGAAGTGAACTGGGCATTCTATTCCTGACACAACAAATGTGAAAAGAAATACCCAGAGTGAGTAAATGAGAAGTGATAGGGATGTACTGAGGGAAGAGAGCAGGAAGGTAAGAGCAGACACTGTGGCTCTGCCCTTAGTTCCCCCTGATGCCTTAAATGGCTGCCTAGAAACAGAGCCCAGACAGGAATAAAGGAATCAAGGAGGGATTGATTGGAAAGGCCTTCAGAGGTACACTCTGGGCTCCAGAGGCTCCTGCCTCAGTGCATCCCAACATGGACAAGGACAGCTCCCGAGTTCTTCCCACTTGGATCTCAGCATCAATTCCCCAAGCAGAAGCCAGGCAAGGATGGAATTTGCCCAAGCTTGCCCCCCTGTCCCCAAGATTGTGGTTTGCAGTTGTTGGGCCTAGGAGGGTCTGGGTGTCCTTGGAGAGCTGGAGAGGCTTTGTTGTGTGTGTGTGAGCATGAGAGAACAGCACTGAACAAGCTCCAGGGAACTGCAGAGTGACACTGGGCAGGGCAGGGTTGGAAACATAGAAAAGTTAAAACCTAAGGCATCACCCTGGCATCAACCCTGGCTGGGACAGCACCTAGGACCTGAGGATAAGGGTAAGAACAGGACAAACCTCCTTGGGCATAGAGTCTCCCCCAGCACAGTCTCCCAGCCCTGGGTGTCTGCAACACACAGACTCTCGGGCCAGAAGTACAATGACAGCATTTAACATACTCTTCCTCCCTACACTCTCTGAATTTTTAACACATGTCAGCTTTTATAATCCAGAGAGTCTTTGGTCAGTGTATCCCACCGTTCACTACACACACAGTTTGTTTTCATAGTGTCATCCCAGGATGATTTTTTGCCTTTTCTTTTATACCCCTCTTACATACCCTTTTATATAGTTTTATGTATTCTTAGTGCTTTTAGCCTACATACTTGTAATTTTCCAAGTCTGATAACTTAACTGAAACCCACTGTATTATTAAACCAAAACAACAAACATCCTAGAAGTCCCAGACACCAAAGTCTTCTCCAAAACACATTTTTATAAACTAAAATAAGCCCATCCAAAAAAAGTTCCTCAAAATGAAAAGTTCACTCTTATTAGAAAATCTTTGATAAATATGCTAATTTACAAAACCTATACTTGTGTGAGATTCAGTGTGTAAGAAAGCAGTGTGTACATTTCAAAACATTCCACCTAAACAAAGTACTGTACCCCAAAATCCTTAAATAAATCCCAAAATAAAAACCCCCTTTCTCCATAAACAGTGTTTTAGTTTTAATTTCTAGACCAGAGAAAGGCAACAGTGGGTACTGATACCCAGTTCTCCCCCAGGACAACCCCACAGATTTCTCAAACTCCCCTGTACCTTAATCCTCTTTTCTAACATGGAAAATTCTAGAGACTTTAATCTTCCCTAGAGGAAAGGAGTTCCTTTGCCATTCCACAGAATTCCTTCCTGCTGTGCTACCATGGACTAGCTGCATTTGGGATTCAAGGTCCAGGCACATCATGGTGCTGGTAGAGATGATTTCTAGTAATCTTCTTAATTATTTTTTAATTACTAATATCTCAACACTTTTTGGTAAGCCATGGCTCATTAAACAACCATCTCTATAACGTGACTCACAGAAACCCAAAATCCCCTGACAGGAAAGAGATTCAATTCATTTTATTATTGTATAAAAAGCACGACCTGCTTTTCTTCAGAATTAGTATTTATATTTAATCTCTTGAATTTTATCTGCCCCTTGAAATCCAAATCTTTCCCCAAACAAATTATCAGCAGGTATTCCTCACATACACCACAATTCAAATGTCTTTATAGCAATGCAAAGAATCTTCATCTTGGTATAATTTATTTTTAAACCAAATCAATAACCATTGTTACAAGAGCACTTTGTTATGATTTCTATTTTCAAATTACAGGCATTACTAATGCAATGAAATTCATAAAATAAGATGATCACTGAAGTCCAGCTGTATTGATGCCCAACCATCACAGATATTCTTTTCCCAAAAAAGGGGGGGGGGATAAGTGAACAATGAAGCAATACCCTTCCTGTTCCACCATCAGAACCAGAGGAAATACAGCAGACAGATAAATCACCTCCATAAACCCCATCCAAAATACTGTTTTACCACCAAAATAGAGTTTCTTTAGTTAGCAACATTCACAAATAAAATCAGAGGCAAGTGTTTCAGCCCAACAGAGGATGTGAGAGAACTCGTTATCTGTCAGGGATGCTCTTGCCAAGACACCTGAAATCTGGTAAACAACACACAGCAATACTTCTTTCAGACACAGTGAAATGCAGCCTAAGTACATTTCAGACTGGATGTAGTTCCCTTCAAGGACATGACCTTTCCAATACTCCATTAAAGTTTTTACATGAGCCAAGTGAAAAACACAGCTACAAACCAGCAAAACTGGATTGAAAACTCATATTTAAAATTGAACTTCAAAAACCCAAAACCCAGAGATCAAGTAAAGCACAGCCAGGAAAGGAAAATAATGAATTGGTTAGGTGCTCCTAAGAGACCAGAGAAAACATGTGAGTCCTGAGTTGAAAAATCAAAAACCCTGAACATAATTTCATTAGGACAGCACGTAGTTCTGCTTACATGTGGTAGATTTCTTTCTTTTCTGTACAGCATTTTCACAAGCCAACATGAGATAATTGCCTGGACAAAACCAAGTATCCAGTATGACAGGGAGAGTCATTTTGGATAAATATCTTGCATTTCCAGCCTGGGTTTGCTGTCTTGGCTGTGGCAATTTCAGCATGCACTTAGAACTTATCCAACTCGAGCCACAAAGTGCTCCCCAAAGCCCCTGAAATGCAGAAAAAGCTGCCACTGAAACCTTGCCATGATGTGGCTATTTGCAATCCTGATCTACATACATACATTAGAACTCCCTAGAAAAGGTGCAGTGCCTGAAAATCTACCTGAATATAAGAAAACTCTCAAATGAAGATCCTGTTGGCCTGTTGAGGGCACAGATAAAATCCAGACTACTCTGTTCTTGCCTTGATAACAATTCATTAGATCTTTCTTTTTTTAATTACAATGAATTTCCTCACCATTAAAACCCCTAATAAGCACAGCTCTGCAGTCTTGCTGAGGCAGTTTAAAGCATTTTTGCCTTCAGCTGTCTCTCACCCCATGTGTAGAGGATTAACTTCACAAGTAAGAGTTTAAGCAGAGGACAGGTACATGCTTCAGGCCTACACACCAGCACCCAAAAATGGATTTGGGCAGAGCTGCCAATGACCCCAAACAACTGAGATAAGAGGAGGTTCAGCCAGTGCCTTTACTCTGTCATGGAAAGCATCATTTGTCCATTTATAATTCTAAATTTAGTTGTCCCACAAGAACTCTTCAGTAATACCTGCACAAGCATAAACAATGCTGGAGAGATGATACAAGGACTGGAAACCCTCACCTGGGACAGGTATTTGAAGATGTTCCTGCCTAAAATGTATGAAATTTGAAGTAGTACATGTTTTCACAAGCAACTTGGGACCCTCTAGTCTACCTGCCCAAGCCACTACCCTATCCCTCATTTAAATAATTCATAAAACAGACTTCTTCCATGATGAGAAGAATTTGTGCTTATTTAAGTAATATATAGAATAAAGGGGAAAAAAGACATTTAAAGAAAACAAAGAAACAAAGAGCAATGCTGACAAGATGCAGAAGTGCCCTCAGATAATGACACTGACATCTCAGAACTTCCCCTTCTCAAAACCTTGGTGTTTGTCTCTCTTTCTAACCCTGCCAGCTGTAAACTTTAGATTGTGAGCTTTGAGGCAAGGGATGAACATCACATGGGAAAAAAGAAACTCTTTTCCTTGGTAATCACTGCACTTAGAAAAGCTTCATTTTGCTCCCAGCCACCTTTTTTTTGTCCAGAGTGGTTAAAATGGAAACCCTGCAGCACTGCAGTCACAGTCTGCTCCAGAGGGTTAAGTCTGGCAGCAGACAGTGTAAGACTGGGATAAGTCCCAAAGATTTTACTGCCTGAAATTACTTTTCCTTGCCACCAGTCAGTGCAGCTGAAAGCCCTAAGGTTTCATTATATTCATCCTACCTTTCATAGTACTTGCACAAAGGAGGAGCCCAAAGAAATTATGGATGTGAAAGTGAGGGGTTCTCAGCATTTTCTCAGGGCTGTGCTGGGGCATGGAGCCATTAACAGCTTCTTCTCCATTCACATCTCACTCCTTTAGCACTTACAGCTCATGGACCCCAGGGGATTGTCCTAATATCAGATGGGGAAAGGAAGAATTTCTTTACAGAATGACTAGAAAAATCTGTGTGTAAGAAGCTCCTCTTAAATACCCTTCTACATGGCTTTCATCCCATCAACAATAATGGCAAAGACTTTGGTTAAAAATGAAAAATGCTGAGATCTATGCATAAATTCAGTGCATACTTTAAAAAAAAATTAACCATGTCTGTATAAAACAGGGGGGGGAAAATCAGGTTTTACTTGAACTCCATATTTGGTTTAGCAAAAGACATGTAATCTTTGGAAAGTGCTATCTTTAAGCAATGTTCCAGGCAATGCTGCAAATGACAGGAAAACACTACCACAGTGATGCTGCCATTTCTGGAAAGGTCTACAAATTAATTGGCATCTGGTTAACAAAGCAGTGTTTGGTTTGGCCATTTGAATGGCATAAGGGAAGTTTTTCAATGATAAAAAACCCAAAGAAATCCAACCCAAATTCAGTTCTTCACCATTCTACCCATAAAAAATGCACCGTTCTACCCATAAAAAAAACTGGCAGAGGGAACAGGAGGCAGGGATGAAGTCAAAGGCTTAAACTTCTCCTTTTAGTGACAGGGACAATAAAACTGAAAGATCTGCAAATCAGCTGGTGCTGGTGGATGGCTGGGGAGGCCACTGCCACCTTCAGTGACATTGCTCCCCCACAGCAGCTCCAGCCTGCTGAGCCTCTGGCACTGCTCCCTGGCAAACTCAGCTCCAGGACCATGGCACTGCCCAGCCTGCTGTGACTGAGCTGGAGAGCTGCTAAAGGGATATTCCCACCCTGGGAATGATGCCTTAGGTTTTAACTTTGATATTTTTTCAAATCCTGCAGTGCCCAGTGTCACTCTGCAGTTCCCTGGAGCTCGTTCAGTGCTGTTCTCTCATGCTCACACACACACAACAAAGCCTCTCCAGCTCTCCAAGGACACCCAGACCCTCCTAGGCCCAACAACTGCAAACCACAATCTTGGGGACAGGGGGGCAAGCTTGGGCAAATTCCATCCTTGCCTGGCTTCTGCTTGGGGAATTGATGCTGAGATCCAAGTGGGAAGAACTCGGGAGCTGTCCTTGTCCATGTTGGGATGCACTGAGGCAGGAGCCTCTGGAGCCCAGAGTGTACCTCTGAAGGCCTTTCCAACCAATCCCTCCTTGATTCCTTTATTCCTGTCTGCTCTCTGTTTCTAAGGAGCCATTTAAGGCATCAGGAATAGCAGTGACTTGGGCTCAGAGATACAGATCCCCAGCATTCCAACACCAGCTTTAAAAAACCAAGGATCTGTATATTTACATGTTTAGCTACAACCATAATGTGGAAAGATAAAAGAGCTCCACGTGGAAATGAAATAGCTAATGAAATAACTCACCATTTAATCTCAATTTCTAATATTGACTGCTAAGTTAATTTACCCATAAAAGGACATTTTACTACCTTTGCTGAATGTAAAAACTAAGTGTACTCAAGGACATTTTGCTGTCAAACACTAATGAATGAAAATTAATCATAAAAACAAGAAAAACACGAGTTTTAAAAGGTCTTCCTAGACTACCTGTGAAAGCCAGCTCAACAAAGCAACTTTTCCCAACTTTTCAGCAGAGGAAGCACAAAGATTGCACAAAAATAAAACTTGCACAGTACCTCATACTTTACCAAGTACAATTACAAAATGGATTCTTAAGCAGGAACAGGGAAAGAATATCTTACTATAAGGCAGTAAGTAAACCTTCAAAGATAGCAATGTGTTTTCCATCACTACAGTTCCCTTTCCCTTTAAAGAACAGTATTTTAAGAAGGAATTTACTTAGCCAGAAAATAAGGAAGCACATAGAATTTGGTGAAGAAAAAAAATACTTTTCTCGTGGTTCTTTTGCTGCCATTACAGAATTTTCTGGACTTTTCCTTGGGCTGCAGACATGAGGTTCCAAAAATGTTAAGGCAACCAACCTTGACATTGCCCCTGGCGTGCTGCAAGCATAAGTATCCCAGAGAAAAGTAACAGCACAACCTAATCTACCTGCATGAAGGAGTTTTTATATATATATATTTGTTTTGCTTATCTATCAGGCCTATAGCTTCATTTTTTCATTTAGTATTCTACATCTGTTTCCTTTTTATTACCTGTATTATCAACAATGATTTTTTTTGCATCGACTTCTTTGGTCAGTGTCTGGTCTCCTCTTTACCAGATATTTCAGAGATCATAAAGATCTTCAGGCCCATGAAAGTGGGAGCCAGCTTTAAAAGTATCATTGTTTAATCAGGTTTTCATACAAGAACATACGAATTTATATAATGACAGAGTGAAAATCAAAAGCAACAGATTGGGTGATTGGAATTTCTGTGACTTTTTAATCCATTAAAATGCCCAGCCTTCTAATTCTGGAGGAGAATGTAGCACCAGCTGGAATCCTCAGACAGCATTAGTAAACAGTAACAAAATGTCCCTCAAATAAAAATTTTAAATCATGAGTTTAGAAAACACTTCCATAAAATGAAACACACATACTAAATTTAAGGATTCATGTGACTGACCAGGTCAAATCCGGTCACATGGGAAAAAGAAAAGCAATACTTAAATGTGCTGAGGATGTTTTAATTTGACAGATTCCAGATTTATAGAGAATACGTTGAAATGTGACTTTACAGCAGCTGCAATTCAGGTTCCAGGTAAGCAAATTAGTGTTCTTGCACCAACATCATGGAGTCAATGTTCAACAAACCAAAAAACTTTTCAAAAAGGGGTGAAGAAGGTGAAGAACCTTGGAACCTACAAGTCAGTTCCAAGGTATTGGATTTCTCTATACTCTCTCCCTCCAAGAACAGCCTGAGGAAAAAGGAAATCTCTAGCTGCACCCAACAAAGGCACACACACTGAACACGATGGCAGAGAGGAATGTATGGCCACCAGTGCCCTTCAGGGTGAGCAGGCTTTGTGGTGCAGTCCCTGAGGCCAAGCCCTACCTCGCACCTACCATTTTCAGGCAATGAAGCCTTGAAGCTGCTGGACACCAACTGCACTCGCTGAGGTCACACAAACAGGGCTCAACCAAGGCACGACCGACCCAAGTGAGTTTGCTCAGGTGTTTCTACACATCTGGAGTTACAGTACCACACTCACAACACATCTGCTGCCTACAGGCCGGGTTCAAGAAATTTTAGTTCCACTTCAAGCAGTTGCTAGAACTCTTCTTGCATTTCAGAAGAAACTTGCCACCAGAAATGGCAATGAAAATCAGAAGCTCTACGTGGCCATCTCTGGAGCACAGATATAAAATGACTTGACTGGTAAGAAACCAGCCCTGTGAATTGTGAGAATTAAGATATTTTGTTGCTCCTTGTATGAGTCTTGCCTGCCGAGGGCCTACTAAGCAGGACACAATGACAAAATAATGACAGAACTAAATGAATCCAAGTCGTGTTTGTAGGAAGAGTTGGGGTTACACAACCATACAGAGCAGCAGCGAGCCAAAAGAGCCTCCTGAAATAAACATCAACTTGCCAAAAGAAGGCAGCAAATACATTCCTGTAGACATGGAGCATTAGGAGATCCATGAGAAGGATACCATTCATTTTTCCCCACTATCTACAAGAGCTGAGTGTCAACAGCTCAGCTCAGCTCCAGGAATGTTTCAAGTCATATTTGAATCTACTTTGAAGACATGCAATGCCAGAAACCAGAATATGACTATTTTAGATATCAAGTAAGCAGCTTTGAAATTTGGATTTGAAATTGCTCACTCGAGGCCCAACCCAAAAGGACTTTCACAGAGAACAGATCATAATATCAGGGAACTAACGCCAAGCTGAGTTTGATTGATATAATACTACTTTATTCCATTGTTTCAGCTTTCTTACAAGTTTAAAAAAATGTACAGGGGTTCAGAACCACCTCAACAGAACAAAGAGTACAGCATTAAGGGAGCTCTAGAGTCAAACCACAAGTGCGCACACGTGGTCAGCTTTCATTACAAAAAGTAATAGGCACAGTCTTTACATATGCATTTTGGTGAAAGAAGGAATAGTAGTGCAGTGTTAAAAGGCACCAATAATCAATAATTGGGCCTTTTTTAAAAGCCAATAACCATCTAAGAAAATGACATTTGGTTCAAAGTTATAATTTAAGTATTGTATTGATTGGCATGCATCTGAACCCCTGGCAATTTATTACACAAACCTAATGCGTGCCCCTGCAAAATCAAAAAGATTTCATCAGTGGACCTGAAAGTCAGTTCAGTACCAAAGGACACACCGAAGCTCTTGGCCTGTATTTAACACTAAACTGTCTTGTTCACCTCCTCTGAGAAGACCTGTCTAACAAAGAGCTGCACAGAAGTATTTCTCTTAAAGCAAGTGTGACTCTTTCAATCCTGTAGCATTGACCTATTCCATGTGCTATGAAAACATTAGGCACAGACCACAATTCACATTTTCTCTTTAAAAAAATATGCTATGTGCAAGTGAGGTTCACACAACCGACTGACAGCTACAACAGTAAGCTCTTTAGACTTCCCAAAGAAAAGGGTTGGTAATTTTAATGTTCTAGGCAGTGCTGCTGTGTGCCAGGGTTCTGTGGAACCCTATCTGTGGAACCAGTAAGGAAAAGCTTCAGTACACCCTAAAGGACACTATATCGATACTGTGTGCTGATTTAACTGGGTCAAGATTGGGAATGACTGAAGAAACCATTGTACATGGGCAGCTGCAGTGAGCCAGCCAGCCAGGGAGGGCTATTGCTTCCTGCAGCAAGGATGGTTTGGAGCTCAGTTTACCTCACAGGTGCCCTCAAACTCACCCACCTACACTCAATGGAATACAGGGGTGCACAGCATGGAAAAAAAGGGGAAAGGAGAGGGAGAGCTTCTGTGTAAGTTGTACCAAAGGGTGCCAGTTTATCCCAAAGCATCATGGCCAGGGTAGGGTTTATGCATCGCAGATTTCCTGTACAACTGAAAATCGTACAATATGTGAGCAGAGCCAGAGCCGATTACTACCTGCAGTATCTACTAGAATCCTCAAGTATATAATTGACGGATAGCTGCATACTGCGGTGTGGATTGCTTCCTCTTAAATCTAGTAAAATTCTGAAGGCTACAGTGTATTCTGATACAAAGACAACTTGTCTACAAGGGGGCAAATGTAAGATAGTAACTAACTAATTTGTTTTACGAGGAACCTCCTCTGATGTGGTAGTTACTTCACGCCCTTTGGAAGATTTTTATTTCTGACTTTCTTCACCATCTCTGTTGAACCGTTCTCCCGACAATTTCACAGGAGTTCAGTGACCCCTCTTGCACTGCCTTTGCCTTTCCCAGCATCCCTTTTAAACTCACTCTAACACCACGGCAAGCTGTTCAAGTAAACATTTCTCTCTGGCAAGTTTCCAGATACCACAAATACTCTCAAAACTCTGCATTTGATTACACGTGCCCGTTTGCTTTAAATGGAGCAGGAATTAGCCCGTTTCCTTGGCTTAGGGTCCCGTACATCCCTGTCTTTCGAACACATACAGGATGAACAGATTGTCTCTGACAGTCTCCGTAGTCCCAGCCTGAACACGCTGTTGGAGAGGCTATAAATCACACAGTTGCAGAAACTATTGCTTATAGCAAGCCACGTTGTTAGGAAGGAGAACGCTGGGTTTTCCAACACCCTGGAGCTTTCCAGCAGAAAGTAAATGATATAAGGGAGCCACAGCACGTAGAACACGCTGGTTATCCGGAACAAAATCATGGCATAGCGGCGCTCGGGGCTGTGCCCAGCCTCCCCAGCAGCATCCCCTTCGTGGTTAGGAAATCGAGCTCTCCGATCGCTTATCTCTTTGGTGTGCTGCCGGCAAATTTTAAAGATGTGGAAATAGGTGAAACATATGACAAAGGCAGCGGGAGCGTATAGTAAGCACACGATAAAGCCAGTGAAGTAGGCATTAGTTAGCCAGGAGGTAGCACACCATTCAAAAATATCTCCGTGGTAACCAGGTTTTCCCCAACCAAAAAAGGAAGGCAAGAAGATCAGACAAGAGTATATCCAGATGAGACTGATGCAGATTCTCAAGCGACAAGGTGTGACCAGTTGGTTATAGGAGAGAGGCTTTGTTATAGCGAGATAGCGATCCACACTGATGCAAGCGAGACATGCCATAGACACGCTTTTGAGCACAGAGATGATGTATCCAAAAACTTGACAAGTCAAGGACTCGTGGACACCTGTTGAGTAGTGGAGCAGTGACAAAGTAGGAACCAAGCAGCTGACTCCAACAAAAAGATCAGCATAGGCCATGGTCTGAATAAAATAGCTGGTGGTGTAATGGTGCAGGAGTGGAGCACAGTGGAAAACAAAGATCACAGTTAAGTTACCCGCAATAATTAAAAATGTTAGCAAGACAATAACGACTGTCTCAAGGATACAGATGTCAACTGCACTGTAGTGACCAAATCCAAGAGGGCAGGAGAGGTGCTCAGATATGTTCATAACACTACTGCTCATATTCAGAGTCCTCCATTCAATCCATCGGGACTGGTTCATGTTTTGTGCTTAGGGAACTGTGCAATCTGAGCCTTAGTGAGCAGGTGACCTGCTGAACAGCAGCTAAACTCTGCTCCAGCGTCTCACGATCTCTCTCTGCAGACACTGCCAGTGCTTACATGGGAGAGGATTAGAGTCCCATAGCTGTTGATGCCTCCTCAGCATCAGTGCATCACCTCTGGCACACCTTGGCTTTAAGGAAAGAACGAAAGAAAGAAAGAGAGAAGAAAGAAAAGAAAAACAAAAGCCAGAAAGAGAAAGGCCACTGATCAGCTCCTCCAGTGCTCTTGACCCATCTTTAGCAAACACAAGGCACTTCTAAAACAAACAGAAATAAAAACTGACAAAAGAGACACATTCATTTCCCAGGGAAGGAGGGGAGGGAAATCTCTGCCTTATTTTCCTGAGAAAAGTCGTTTACTTTGGAATATACTGGGGAGAGGGAGAGGAAGGGAAGGAGGAACCTCAGTACAGCTCAGGTTTCCTGGACCAGCAGCTACTGGAGATAATCTTTACATCTTAGTTTAAATCACAGACTGATTGGAGACTAAAGGAAAAAGTTCATCCTCTAACGCTGTCTTTTCTTGTTCAGTTCAGAAGATAGTACTCCATCTTATCCATGCTATTCATTGGAAAAGTAAGGAAAACATTTTCGTCAAGGTTAATTCCAATAGACTCACCACTATTTGGGTATGAATAATGAATTTTATTTAGGGGGAGACAGGTGGGGGATGAGGCAGATTTGTCCTCTGGCTCCCAAGAAGGAAAACATACATCTCACATACAATGAGGAAGATTGTGTCTATTCATTTAAAAATGAAAATAATTTAAGAATAGATTTTGGAGACTTATGTCAATATTTACATTTCCTTTAAACAGTTATAGTCCATTACAATTACGAATGCCAGAATCATAATTCAGCGTCCCCACAGACAAAATAAATCCTCTTGAATTTAATTTCAGCAATGGCAATTTAAAATATTCATCTTTAAAACTCTGCCATATCTACTATGGTGCATGAGTACCCAGGAGTTCATAGGTATATCCATGATATTGCTCACCTCTGTAGCAACAACTGAATCATTTCACAAACCCCCACACAACGAGCTCAGAAACTTCCATCTGCATTCTGCTGGGAAGCTAATGAAATGCTGATTTGACTAGAAAAGCTGCCATTGTTTACTACTCCATTATTCTGTTGCTCAGCTTCATCTTCTCAGGGGTTTAAGGTTTCTGTATTTACTAGATGATCTGCATAATAAATAGTTGCTTTAAAAAATTGTTCTTCTATTTGCAGGATGTTACCTTGTTCATTTTATTCACAGCTATGGAGAGAGAAAACATCGGAAAAAAGCATCTTCTCTGTTCAGTTTTAAGTGAATGCTTGATTAGTTCAGGAATCATTAGGCAGGTAATTAAATGTATACAATCTTGGTATTTGAAAGGCCCCTAAAACATTAAAGCCATCATTAATCCTAGAGTTCCTGAGACTAGAAGACTAGCAGTGAAAATTAATGAATCCACATAAAATGATCTCCAAGGTCATTCAGCTGGCATTTGCTTTAAGTCTCTTTAAAAGTACCAGGATCTCTCTGATGTTTCTGATAGTCCTTGCCGTGTCTTCAGGAGGAATTTCAGATACTAGAAAAGCCAAACGTTCAATTCTGTCGCAGCACTTTGAGAGAAAGCATTCTTTTTGGAGTTAATTTTCTGTCGTGCATCGCCACGCTGTACAGAAAGTCCTTTTAGATTTTATAACATCCCCGAACATTTCCGCCTATTCGCTCCCTTTGTCTACAAGCAACAGAGCACGTACAAAATCACTCCTTTCTCCAATTCCCTGCTAAAGCAATAGAGAGGCTTTCTCACCTACACGCATCCTCACCAGCCGCTATGTCCAATAGTTGACAGCGAGTCCTGTTTAGCGCGGTGCGGCTGGAGCGGCTGCCGCTGCTTCCCCGCTCCCCCCGTGCGATCATTGCCTGCACCTGAGCCGCTCCTCCTCCTCCTCCTCCTCCTCCTTTCCCCCCTCCCCCCGCCGCAACCCGGAGCGCTGCCGGCCGCTCCCCTGCTCCCGGCCCGTCCAATGGCGGCACCGGCAGCGACACCGGGAACGACACCGGCAGCGACACCGGCACCGACCCCGCAGCGGGAGCGACACCGGCACCGTGAGCTACACCGACACCGGCAGCGGGAGCGACACCGGCAGCGGCAGCGGGAGCGACACCGGCACCGTGAGCTACAACGACACCGGCAGCGACACCGGCACCGACCCCGCAGCGGGAGCTACACCGGCACCGGCAGCGACACCGGCACCGGGAGCGCCACTGGCACCGGGAACGACACCGGCAGCGACACCGGCAGCGGGAGCTACACCGGCAGCTACACCGGCACCGGGAGCGGGAGCTACACCGACACCGGCAGCGGGCGGAGGGAGCCGCGCACCGCGGGCAGGCGGACCCGAGCGAGCCGGGCACCCGCGGCACGAACCGCTGCGCTCCTGGAGCCCGAGCAGGATGCCAACACGTCCCTCCCAGAGAGATGTGCATTCATAAGCCAGACACAATCTCCTAAACGGCCGTCATCGCCCCGCTAAAGCTGTTTACTCGAACAGTCCCGCGCTATTCCCACCTTACTAATTGTGCACGCACCTTTTAGGCATCACCTGCTAAGGTTTAGCTTGGTAAAATATCTGCCACGCAGATTTTCTAGTCTTCCTTAAAAGGCAAAATTACCCTTTTTAATTACGTCCCCTAATTAATTACTTCCAAACTTAACAGATATATGCTATAAACTCATCTGTACCAGTATTAGTAGTACCCTAATTGCTTCAACATAGGTTTAAATACAAATACTCGTAACACACTATTTTCCAAACTGAACCAATTAACTCAGCTCTCTACTCCTGCAAACAGATGCAGTCTGATTAAATACTCAGAACTTTTGTTTACTTCGTGCTTCCTAAAAATAAACCCAGTCACAGAAGTACAACCATTGAAGTTATCTTACACAGACACTCCATGCATCCTTAGACATTGAAACAGCAAATTTAGATATCAAAACACCAACCACAGAACAGCATTTTGGGCTACTGATCAGCAGATGATGTGCCTTGGATGGTATTGAAGGCTTTAACCAACCATGTCATTAGAAACCACAGTGATTTAAATCCTTCTAGTTCCAAGGCAAACCAAAGGCAAAACTTTAATAAGCTGCTCCTGAGTTAACATCTTGTATTTTGAGTACTGCCTGGAGCGAATGTCCAAGCCTGAATGACAAGTCTGTAGCAATGTGAAGCAGCACAAACTGCAGCAGTGTAAAAGTGCCTTGCAGTAAGGGCATGTGATCATTCCAAAGTCTTCTACCAGAGGATTTAAGAAAAAATTAAACGATCTCTGATACCTTGGAATGGTAAATGGCTGCAACAACATACTTAATGACTAAATTTAGTCCCTGAGCACAGCTTTAAGCCCCAGTTATCAATACCATGGGCAGAACAATAGGGAGCAATTTTTATCCCTCCTCTTCCCACTCCTCCTGTGGGGGAGGAGGAGAACAGACAGTGTGCACAGGCATGGCAGTGCCCAGTATTTCTCCCACTTCTCCTTGGGACAGATCGTGGTTAGCACCAGGGATATAAAGAGTCAAAATACCTTAAAATGGACATTGGGGAGCCCCAAAGGCACACAGGGGTGTGAGATAAGCCAAGGTACAGCCTGACAAAGCAGACCACAGGAACTACGTGCTCGGTACATCCTGCTCCATACAGATTTAAGGACTGGTAACTACTGAAGCTTCCAAATGTCACAGTAACCACCGAGTCACCTTGATGTCAGGTCAGCCCCAGCTGGTGCCTGCTGTGTGTGCCCAGAGTGCTCAGCTCCCAGAACAAGCACTCACAGCTGCCATATGTTTCGGCTCTGCTGCAAGAGATCCGGGCTCTGCTGAGCAGGGAACAGGAAAATCAATGGCAACCTCTGCTGGCTGGTTCTAGATGCAGGTAAAACGTGTCCTCCAAAGAAATTAAAGGGACAAAGTGGTTCAAAGGAGGCAAGTTTGACTTCTTTGGGAATAGGAGCAGGCTTCCTTCACTTCCAAAAAACCAATCATGCTGCAAGCTGCCAGCAGCTTTACCACCTCAGCCACTCGCTATGAACACCACGCCAAAGGCACCAAGTGGTGCTGTTTTATGTATATTTGGAGGCACGTGAAAATTAAGCAGAAATCAGCTAATCCTGATGAAACCATGCAAGTACAGAGGGAATTTTACAAGATGTAGCAATAGCAGAATGTTGTATCCGAGGTGGCACGGTAAAAGCTCTGTGCAAAAGGTTTTTTTATTTGGAGATTAGAGACACATTTGGGCCTCTGGCATAGTTTTAAACAAAATGTGCTTCAGGATTTTGGTTTTTTTTAATTTGTGTTTGAAGAAAAGGAAGTGAGAAAGAGAAAAGTTCTGCTGGAAGAATTGCCTTTCTGTCACCAAGGCAGCATCCTACATGGTACACAAGTTCCCGTAGCTGGTTACATCCAGCTGGTGGACTGAGCACTCTTCAAGCTGAATAGAAGCAGCAATTCCACACCTTCTTTATAAATTACATCAGCTAGAAACAACACAAGTCTCCATACAAAACAGAAGACTCACACCATCTGATCCTGCTGAAAACAGAGGGGATGTGCTAGGAGCATGAGCTTTGTATATGCAAAACAAGGCTGTGAAAGCAGTGGTGATGTGTGACCCTGAAAGGGAACCAGATAAAGCTTCTCAGACAGAAGAAGTCCATATGGAAGGAGATTTAGAAGCTCCAAGCAAGAAAACAATCCATTAGTCATTCTGTTTGGAAAGGAATAGCAATATTGGCTTCCTAAATCCTTTTTTTGTAAGGCAACAGGACTGATGGAAGCAATCCCTGCAGTGCATGGAGCAGCATCTCAATCACACCACTCACTTCTAGTTTGAAGTCTTTGCTTGTTAAATTATTGGGTGGTCAGCTGGATTAAATGGACAATGATAATTTCCATAAAATCTTTTTTAAAAGCATTGATGAGAGCAAGGAGATGCAGCTCAGAGTGTGGGATGAGGAACACAGTAGTTATTTATTTAGCTGCAGACCTGAATGACAGTGTTGATACACACACCAGCTCATCAGCTTCTATTTTTTCTGCCCAACTCCATTTTTGTTCTACAGTATTTTTTTTTCCCTTACATACTTTCTCCTAAGCCTAAAGAACAAAGGTGTTTCTTTCTGTTTGCCTTATTTTCAATCTTAACAACATCTATGTATCTTATGGACACTCTGGTTTTATTTTTAATGCCTCCAGAATAATTCTATTCTATAGAGCTTGCAGTTGTAGTGCAGCTTTAAGTAGCAGAGGAGGAAGGAAAATCATTTGTTGCCTTAAAAATTGTGTGTGTGTGTGTGTACATAGATGGGGTTTTCTACATCATATTAGTGTTTGAAGTTGCTCTATGAAGTCCTATTAGTGCTGTATTTAAGGCACAATTCTGTTCTGTTTGTTATTTGGAATATAAAGCCTCTTCCCCAAATCCACCCACTACAGCTGTCTATTAAAAACCTGCCACGGAGAGCTCGCACTCACACAGAACACACAGGGATTCTGACCTGACTGAGGAGATAGAAGGAGTTTATATACACAAATAAACCCTTTATTTCTTCTCAAAACAAGCTTAGGCTTCTCAAACTCCTTACACTCTATGGCTACCACCTGACCCCAGCCCTGCTCCAAACAGGGCCAAACTTCTAAAACCCAACACCAAATTTAAGCCTTGTTGTGCTGGGTCCTACATTCAGCTGAGCTGTGAACATCTCCAAGGACAGAGTTTTCACAGCCTGCCTGGGCCCCTGTTCCAATGTCTGACTGCTCTCCCTGTCACTCTCACTATCAGCTCAGAAGTTTTCTTCCTGTGGTTTCTCTTCATCCTCATCAAGACTACACACACTTGGGCCAGGGTTGAAAACCCAGAGTGTCACTTCTGAAGGAAACAGTATATTGTAGAAACCTTTACACCATTTCTCCACCTGCTAGTCTCATTTATCAGTTTACTATCAGAGATCAGTTCCCTTCCTTCTCCCTCCCACCCTATGATCCTAAAGAATGCCATATAAATCATTTTATAGTGCTATAAAATCAAAGATCAAGAGACACCAGGTACAGAGGTGCATTTCTGAATTGCAGATGCCCTTGTGGAGCTCTTACCTCATGGGTACAGGAAAAAATCCAGCAGAGGCCTTTCCTGCACGAGGGCAAACCTGGATTTGGTGGCAGGAGCAGAGAGGGTTCTGGAAGGTGGGGGAGAAGGAACAGGCTGGTATAATTTGGAGTCAAGGGTGGGGGCAGTTCAGGAAAGACTGGAAGGGGACAGCAGCCTTCTAAAACATCAAGACATCTCTTGAAGGGAGCTAATGATCTCTTTGCCTTTTACTCCCCCAGCAGGCTGAAGTTCAGCCTGGTCCTCTGCTGGACTCACAGCTCAAGTCCTATTCCAGCACTGTTTCTAATGATGCAAATATTAGCCAGTACCACATCAGTGTTAGGTAATTAGGATGCTGTGATGCAGAACAAGAAGAAATGGGCTAACAATTTTTTTTCTCACTTATCAGTAGAGAGAGATGGGCATTCACATTTGCAAGTTTATTGTGCAGTCTTTTCATGCTGTTAAGTAACAATTACACTGAATGCTTCTAAAGTTCAAAACTCTCAAATTACTCCTAATATTATTCATGTATTTAATAAATATTAAGCAAGTTTTTGGGGTAAATTGCCACAGTCTCCCTTTAAGCATTACTGCCTGTGATCTCATTGATTATATTTCATAGCATCACTGAATGGTTTGGGTTGGAAGGGATCTTAAAGATCATTTTGTTCCAACTCTTCCCTCCATAGGCAGGAATGCCACCCCAAGAGGCATACAAAGCAAATACTTTTCTGAATTTCATATAAAAGAACGTTTTCCTTAAGGAGAAGCTTCCCTCAAGATGATATTGATGATTCTATGACAAATTTAATCCACTTTTCAACTCAGTCCAGAGTGATGAATACCACCAAGATCCTGTGTCCCGAATCAAAACAGAAATTAAACTCTGTGCAATAAACTATCAATCAAGAAGTGAATTTACTTCAGGGAAATACTGTGCAGCCAACTGAATAGTGATAATTAACATTTTTCAGGAACCAAGGAGCATTTGCTTCAAACAGCACATAAGCTACAGAAGGATGCTATTTACTGACTGACCATATATGATAAGAAGCACAGGAAAAACTTCTTAGGATGGTATGAAAAGCAAAAAATTAAACATGTGCCCTAAGGCAGTTTCATGCAGGTGCCACTAACTCTAAACCACCTGCTCTTACACTAGCAGCAGTTTAAAAAAGAAAAGTCAGGTGGCAAAAAATCACCAAGTTACAATCTCCCACTGCTCCCATCTTTCAAGAGACAATTAAAATATTAAACCATGGGACAAAAGCCAGCAATTAAGAGAACTGTAAATGAAGAAATGCTGAAATCTAGAGAATAGTCTGCACAGTGCAGATAGCATCACCCTCTCCTTTCCTATGGGAATCATTTTTCCTATTTCAAAATAACACATAAGAGATTTTAGTACTGCATTCATTCAAACCTTTTAGAGGCATACTTTGACATAGCTGTATTTTTACTAATACTTTTGTCTGTGTCAAGCCAGGAATTACATGGCATAGATATTGGTATTCTAAAAACATATTTCATGTGGGCACCAGAAAAGTGTTTGTTGAAAAGGATTCCAGCTCACGTGGCAGGAGTGTAAGCTCAGGCAGTGTTAGCAGTAATTCCATTTCAGCAGAGCTAGAATAAGAAATTTTAAAGCTATTCCAAAACAATCCCAAACGTTGTGATTGCCTGCTTCAATTTTTCACCCACTGCAAGCCAAACAGTTCTCTTAAACTACAGCATGACCTTTTAAAAGGCAAGCACTTTTGATTTAATGAGTTCAAATGATGAATAATTTATTGCAGCCTTAATTAGGCAGCCAACTTGTAGGGCCCATGCAAAAGCAACTCCTAAGAACACAAGGATTGAACCCACATACACCTGTCTGTCTTTCAAAATCAAAAGTTTGAATGAACTGATGCCTTAAAGGGCTCCCTGGAAACAGAGAGCAGACAGGAATAAAGGAATAAAGGAGGGATTGATTGGAAAGGCCTTCAGAGGTACACTCTGGGCTCCAGAGGCTCCTGCCTCAGTGCATCCCAACATGGACAAGGACAGCTCCCGAGTTCTTCCCACTTGGATCTCAGCATCAATTCCCCAAGCAGAAGCCAGGCAAGGATGGAATTTGCCCAAGCTTGCCCCCCTGTCCCCAAGATTGTGGTTTGCAGTTGTTGGGCCTAGGAGGGTCTGGGTGTCCTTGGAGAGCTGGAGAGGCTTTGTTGTGTGTGTGTGAGCATGAGAGAACAGCACTGAACGAGCTCCAGGGAACTGCAGAGTGACACTGGGCAGGGCAGGGCTGGGAACATAGAAAAGTTAAAGCCTAAGGCATCATTACCACAGAACAGTTCCACTTCAGGCTAATTCTCTCTTCTTAGTATTGTGAACTGCCAGCTCTTAGATGACAAACACACAGACACACATCAAGAACAGGTTCAAATCTGCTCTCCGTGGATGTGGCCTGGGATAAACACTCACAGAACATTCTCTGGGAACATGCAGCCTAACCCAGAGTGGCTGCCTGGAAACACGGGCCCAGTCCCACCAACAATTTATGTTTTACTTGATTATACAATTGACACATTCCACCCTAAACTTTTCCTTTAACAGATCTTTTAAAAATAGGTCTTTCTCAAGGACACCAGAGGTGGCTCAGAAAAGCACTGAACCAGGATCATTTAAGAGATGAATTGTTGGTATGGGCAAAATCAGTTCAGAACTAAAGGGCCACTGTTTTAGTTTACTGTAGGGGAGCAGGTGGTACCAACCCCAAATCCCAGTAAATCCAATTCCACTGCTTCCTGAGAACAAAAAAGCTATAAATAACCAAAGCAAATAGTGGATTTTTAGGACTATTTTTAAACTAAGTGTTACTCAGGATTACTATTCTACCACATTGTGAAGAAACAGAAAAGAGGAAAATGATATGGCATGCTAACTATTTATAACCAGAAGGGTGGCACATTTTCTTTTTATGGATTTTAAGCTCAGCTTCATTTAGACCAAATCTTCCTCCCAGCTGGAAGTGCTGAAGAGGTATCACTTCTGTTCTCTTCCAGCATGGATCTATACACACTTGCATCAATATCCACAGATGAAAAAGGACAAGGAATAGCTTCCTGCTGAGAATGATCTACAGGGAAAGCTTTGCAAATAACAGTGGAAGTACATTCCTGGGTAACTCACCAAAGTGGAATCTGGAAATGAGAGGTGGTGGGAAAATGCCACTGAAAGCAAGAATTACTGACTTTCCCCCCCACAGCCCCGAGTTAAAAAATAGCTAATTAAAATGTGTAAGATCATCATACATCTGGTAACTATTTTTTAAGATTAATGACATCTAAATACATTCAACTTCCAACAACTAGCAAATTTTGTCTTGTTAGATAATGAGGACATTTATATTTATAGCCAGAAATTGGCACACGTAAAATGTTATGTGAGCTGAGAAATCATTTATTCTAGAAGAAATACCCAACCTGGGATTATTTGCCATCTCTTAGGAAAAAAAATGGAATTAAATATATGCTTTACCAGCACAAAGAATAGATTAAATATAAATAAGATAACAATAAGATCTACAAATCCCTTTGGAAAAGACTATTAGGGACTGGAGAAGTCAAGCCTACAGATTGATCTCAAGGCCAACTTTTTTCACCAATATTAAATTCACACATAAACCTCTCCCCTCTGCTCAAGATTACAGCTTGAAGCTGAAAGTCAATATTTTAATTCATATATTTAAAAGATATATCACATAAAACTGCCCCAAACATGGAATATCAACATGCTGTACAAAACACTGCCCCTAACTCAGTGACTTTATAGCCATTCTGTATATTGAAATAAAGGCATTCAAAATTACCCTCTTAACAGTTAAGGTTTTCTAATAAAAGAAATAAGAATGACAAAGAGCAATTTTTTACAAAGGAAAGGTTCTACACAAGTGATTTGCATTCATTTTTCTGTCTAAGTTATGAAAATACTCAGTAGTCAAAAAAAAAAAAAGCCATAGAAATGGAATAAGGCTAGATTTTAAAAAGTCTTAATTTTTAGCTAGTGTTCTAACCCGGCACTCACAGGGGATGAGCTTTGCCACATTTCCTTTCACTCCCAAAGAAGGTTCTTTATAAAACAAAACAAAACAAAACGAAGTAAGGGAAAAATGGTTACATTCAAAAAGCTATATTTTATTGTTATGGCAACTGATGTGCTAAAAATAAAGAAATAAAGTTGTTATGGCAACTAGAATTTTAAAGGCAGTCAAAAGCAGAATAATCAAACATTTTGCTGGCTTAAAATATAACATCTATGAGTTAATTTACAGAAAGAGCTTCAGAGACAAGTAGATGTTGGGTTTTTTTGGGGGGGCTTCTGCTTTAGAGATCACAATTCATACAATTCCAGAGAACTCTGAGGAGTGCAAGGGAGCAATCTCAAGGAGAGTAGAAAATTACACACTGTGAGTTCCCACAGTCAGTAGGAAGAAATAAACACCTAGTACCACTTATTTGATGTCCTGGTGACCTTACCTAGACCCATAAAATGTATCAGGCTGCCCAGAGCAGCTGTGGCTGCCCTGTTGCCTTTCTTTGGTTTTAAAATTAAAACCAAAAAACAGTTTATGGGGAAAAAGGGGTTTTTACCTCAGGATTTATTTCAGAATCCTTGGGTCCAGCACTTGGTCCAGCTGGAATGCCCCAAAAATGCACACAATTCTAGGCCTTGCTAATTAGCACATCTATCAAAGATCCCCCAGTGAGAGGCTGGAGTGAAGCCCTCGCTGTGAGGAACCTTCCCCCTGGCTGGGCCTGGCTGAGGTTCCCAAATGTGTTCTGGAGAGGCCCTTGGTGTCTGGGGCTCCCAGGATGTTTGCTCTCCTGGTTTAACGGTGCCGTGGGGCTGAGCTGAGTTCTCAGCCTTGGGGAGGTACAAGTGTGGGGCTAAAAGCACTGAGAATACATCAAACTATAAAAGAGTGTGTGAGAGGGGTGTAAAAGAAAAAGCAAAAATCATTCTGGCATCAGCCCCATCCCTGGAAGTGTCCAAGGCCAGGCTGGACAGGCCTTGGAGCAACCTGGGCTGGTGGAAGATGTCTCTGCCCATGGCAGAGGATGAAAGAAAGATAAGAGTTAAAGTCCCTTTCGACCCAAACTATTCTGGGATTCCCTGATAAAGGTTACTTAATGATTTTAAATTAAGCACTGAAAAGTTAGGAAGTACCAAAGTTTATTTGTCTGAAGCAGCAGAGTTCTGTCCCTTTGTATGTATGGAATTATAAAGATGCCTATGACTACAAGATGATAATATATTTAAATATCTGATACATCCTTGATGATCATTACAAGGCTTCTAATTAAACAAGCACTTCCACTACAAACTCAGAGAACTCTTCTCCTATCCATTATTTCTCAGATTGTCAAAACTGCTACTTCTATTAAAAATTAACAGAACTGTGTGCACCGTGAAATATTCCAAACCCCATACTCAGACAAGCTTTAATAAATAATAAGCAAAGCATTTAGCAGATACTTCAGGAAATTATGACTAGAAACAGTAACTTGTACTGGAAATATTTCTACTTAAACAGTGTGTGTAGCATGTGCTAGGATCCCTCTGTAAGCTGGTACTCTAACACAGCATGGGCCTTGTGTTTTGGCTTCACTCCACTGAGATTTAAGGTTGCTACCAGCAGTACTCCTAACTCTTTTCTGACCCACATGAAAAGCCTCTCACTGTAATCCTCAAGAGCTTTCAGCGAGCAGAGCTAGCATGGCCAAAAACTCAGCTCAAAGTCAGGCTCTTCACTTGTACTAAATGGAAAAGAATCAGATTAATTCCTCATTGCAGCACAGAAGTCAGATGTACACTGGAAATTCAAATAATACACAGGACTGGGCAGCAAGGCTGACACTGAAAATTCAAGGGTATTTCTGCAGTTTTGCTTCCCCAGCCCCAGTATTAACCCTTGAGGGTGCATACACAGTTACCTCATTCACTCTAATGTGAAGCTAGCATTTCTAGAAGTGCAAATCATGTAGGTAAATATCTTACCCAATGGATCTGGGACAATCAACAGCTTCTGCAAAGGAAACTCCATGTAGGACACTCACTGTACATCCATTTTCATGAGTCAGGGTGGATCTTAACCATGGCAATATCGAGACTTTCAGTGAAAGTTTCAATGTCTCTGCCTGGGCTAAAGGAGCCCAGCTGCATGTTTTCAAGGCTTGTTGGTGACTCAAGCAGACACTGCACACAGTCCTGAAAACATGACCAGCAACTGCTGCTCTGAGCTTTCTATGAAATCAGTCTCCTCGTTGTGTAATAGCCTAAACTTAATCAAGTGTATGGCTGCCTGAAATACACAGTTCTGAGTGCAAAGAAAACGAGCAGACATCCAAATGTTACTCCTTGACTGCCAGCTGTGTAAATCCACTGCTGGCATTCAGCATCAGTGTTCTTGTTGTATCAGGGGCAGCCATTCTGCACTGAACACACATACATACAGATATACATATGTATACAAAAGCATCACCAAAGAATATTCATTCTGGAATCGTGGGTATATTTTATCCCTAATGTGCATTCATATATTTTCAAATTCCCATTAAAGAAGAATTGTAGAGTCTCCACTGAAAGGCAAAGGAAATCCTAGACAAGTGACAATAAAAGAGCTTTCTGGAATTCCATTTATGAGCTCATGAAAGAAAGGGGGCATGGTTTCAAAAGGTACCTCCAATTCCTCTGCTGTACAGGTACCAAAAGCATAGACTGCAATGTTACATTAACCTACCTAAGGGTGCCTCAGCTGTCCATCCTGCCTTGTCCATCCTGCCTTGTCCATCCTGCCTTGTCCATCCTGCCCTGTCCATCCTGCCTTGTCCATCCTGCCTTGTCCATCCTGCCTTGTCCATCATGCCCTGTCCATCCTGCTCTGTCCATCCTGTCCTGTCCATCCTGCCCTGTCCATCCTGCCCTGCCCATCCTGCCTTGTCCATCCTGCCTTGTCCATCCTGCCCTGTCCATCCTGCCTTGTCCATCCTACCCTGTCCATCCTGCCCTGTCCATCATGCCCTGTCCATCCTGTCCTGTCCATCCTGCCTTGTCCATCATGCCCTGTCCATCCTGCTCTGTCCATCCTGTCCTGTCCATCCTGCCTTGTCCATCCTGCCCTGTCCATCCTGCCCTGTCCATCCTGCCCTGCCATCCTGCCCTGTCCATCCTGCCCTGTCCATCCTGCCCTGCCCATCCTGCCTTGTCCATCCTGCCTTGTCTATCCTGCCCCCATCTCTCCCTCACACCACACCTGAACAGTGAATCTCTCAGGGAGAAATGAGGGGAAGGAGATTTTCTAAATAAAACTCTGCAATTACTGTGACTAGCCCTGCAAGTGCTAGGTAAGGGTATAAAAAAGGGATGGAACATGCAGGAAAAGAAACCTCTTTTGGCAAGCACGCTGTCTGAAGCTGCAATCCCCATTAACGAGGATTTAGCTTTAATCCAGGCTCTGTCTTGTACTACCGAGTCAAAAAAAAGGTTGTGTTTTGAAATTGGATTGCTTTGAAGACAAATCAGCCACATGAAGACAGCTTTGTCATACGCAGGATATGATTAAAATATGTGCAGCTCCATATCATCAGTAGTCGGTTGTCAGTTTAAAAAACAACTGATGAAAACTCTCAACAAGAAAAAAACATCCTAGCTGCCAAAATATTTGTGTGTGTCCACAAAAGCCTACATAAAATATTGTTAGAAAGAGGATATGCAGTAGCAGCCTGCAATCTCCTTCTGGTTAGTTTACCTCAGCAGCTGCAAACTTCCTTGCTGATAGGGGACACAACTCTTAATTTGTATGATCATACTCATCACTGCAAAGGGAAAAAATTCCTTAATGGATACAGACTGTAAAGAAGATCTACAGGTTTCTCATCTCTTATGAAGGTTTTACTGTAAAATCTACCTGAATGCTATCTCAGGTCTTTAGAAGAGCATCCTATAGAACACACAAATAACCCTGTCATTTGGGGTTTTATCCTGAAGAAGTCATACATAAAGTAAGGCAAGCAAAAGGTTCAGAATTCACTCCTACATCAAATCAAATTCCAGTTTGGATTTAAGTGATGCATTCACCACTTCTGTATGCTTTTATATTCTACACATGCAGGTTAAGCCTTGCTGGGTTTGTTCCCATTTCAACTGTTCTGAACTGCTGTCCACAGCTATGGTAAAACATGCTTTAATGAATATTGACTGTGATAAACAGCTGCTATAGCACTGCCTTTCTCAGACAGTGAAATATAACAAATATTATGTATTACAATATGTTAGGAAATATTATGTGCATGTTAAGACTAACTTTGCTATGCAGACAATTACTAGTTAACATCATAACCAGAGTAAAAGTTACAAGATGCTTATATAGCTTGACTTATAGAATACTTATATAACCTGAATCATAGCTTTAGTTATAATGTGAATCATAACCCTCTATACCTATAGAACCTGAATCATAGCTTGAGGTATAATCTGAATCATAACTCTCTATACCTATAGAACCCCAACCATAACTTTCTATACAATGCAACAGCTAATTGCTTAATGCTTAAATAAATGGAAACTCACCAGGTGAATAATCTCAAAAGCAGACAAGTACAGCTAGATAAGGGAAGGAGCAGGATGTACCTAATGAAAAGTTGGCAACAATGGAGGCAATTAGCCACCAAGTAAAGAATTTAAACTGGTCAGGTTCAGAAAGACCTGAGAATGCCATAACTGCACATGCTCCAAAGACATAGTTCAAAAGTTCAGATGGGAGGTAGACTGTCAGGGCATGGCTTCTTTCCCAGCCTCTCACCCTCACTCCCCAGAGCTGGGATGAAATACAGCACATGTGGTTTTCCCTTGTTCACACTCACTTGTTTATTGGTTCTTATCTATGTTACAGTCACAGAAGCTGTGAGTTCTGCTAACAAGGTAAAACAAGGCCAACAGTGGTGGTTCTCTGGCTTTGCAGAGCTTTTTCAAGGACTTTTGGTCCAATAATGATTTGCCACCTAAATTATTTTGATTTCTAACCCAATATTCTAACCTCTAAGTTCAGCAGTGCAGATTTTCTTGTCCAATTATCAGACACTATCTAAACTCATGAAGAAGAAGGAAGAAGAAAGTGAAAAAGAAGTATCTAACCACCACCCTAAAATCTCCATCTTGGCACATATATATTACTATATTCTAAAGCCTTAAATCCTGAATTTTTCACCCTGTGACACCACACCTTCTATTCAAACTACACAGGCATGATTTTAGTGTCATTCCTCAATTTTGGAAGCCTATCCCAAGGCCTCAGATCAAATGTGGAACAGTGCCTTCCAGCACTGTTGTGGAACAGTGCCTTCCAGCACAGAGAATTCAAAATTCTCAGCTTCCAGGGCTGCAACAGTAGACCTCAAGCCTTCATCAAGAAGACCCCCAAAGACCCTCAGGATCACATCATGCATGCTCTAAAAGGCAGGTCAGGGGAGGGACTATGGTCATACTGTCTAAAAAAAAAAGTAAATAAGTTCTCAGAAAAAACCTATGCATTTGCATGGCAGTTTATTAATATGCATTGTAGTTTATTAATATGCATCGTAGTTGATTAATGTGCATGATGTTAAAGCATACAAGCAGGAAGTCTGTGTAAGTGTCTCTGCCTCTGGCTATGAGTGATGCACCCAGCACGCTGTGGGTTTTTGCTTTAAGTGATCTTTGTCCCCTATTGTCCCTTATTAAATTGATAAAACTCCAAAAAGAGGAGTGAGGGTTGTTTCTCACAACTGACCACCAGTATTGGTGTCAAAGGCATTTTAAGAGACTTTAAACACCAAATGTTTAGATTCTTAGTGTTCATCTCTAAGCATTAAGAGCACTCTTTAATTTTTATAGCATCAAACATTAACATACTGAAACCAGCAACTAATAGTCAGGAAAAGGTGGTTTGCCCTCTTCAAGAAAGGTATTTAAGATTTCTAAATCTCCAGCTCTGGAATGCTGCAGCCTCCTCAATGCCAGTTATGCAACCTATATTTGAAAGCAGAGGCCGGCTGGGAAGCAGTGAATTTGAGAGGGAAGAGGAATACCAAGAGCAAGCTGATTGCTTCAATTATCCCTCAGCAATCACAGCTCTTGCAGTGGCCACAGACATACCAGAACCATTTGCTCTGGGTAAGGATCATAACAGAGAGGATCATACACACACAATTCCATGAAGACAACACACCCTGCAGAGAACTTCTGAAACAATCCAGTTTTACTCAGGGATATCTATTACCATTATGTTTAAAATGTCTCTACTCCAGCTGCTCTTTCAGCATCAGCATCACCACTGCTACAGGAAACTGAACACCTACTAAAAATCCACCACTCAAATTCAGCTGGGATACCTACTCATGTTTTATCTAGGAAGGATTATCAGGGATTTTTCAAACGAGCTCTGAGGTGCCAAGAACTAGCAGCTCTCAGCACACTCTAAGGGAACAGCAAGGCAGTGACACATCCCAACTCCATCCTACTTAAAAACCACTTGTTATCTGCATCAATATTCATATATCCACAGCTTATGACACTATCTGTTGCAATATCAATTCTTCCATTGAATTAAAGCATTTAAACCTATTCAGGCCATAAGACTGATACACCCTTGGTTTTATCACTGCTTGAAATGTTGGCCAACTCTGCTCCCCTGGTTTGCAGATAATGGATCATAAATCCACCCAGACAGAACACAGTACAGACTCCAAGGGGGCACATGCAAATCTCATTTATACTCCACCCTTCAGAATAAATGTGTCATTTTATGAGACTTTTAGGGCAGAGAGGTCATACATCACCTCAAGAGACAGGGATTGTATTGTGTCATTTTAGGGTTCTCATATGTGCTTATGTATGGAAAAGAAACTGCAGAAAAATTCTTAATGCAACAGAACATTTTATAATTTTATGCAGGCTCTGAAAATAAAATCCTACTGGCGATATTTTCCACCCCAAGTATCATACATAAATATTAAAATTTAGATAACAGAAAAATAAAAATTACTAATTGATGCTCCTCCTTTTCTTCCTGAAGGGACCTGTCATTAAACTGACAAATTCCTTTGAAGATCAGGAGTGAGCATAAGATTTTCCCTTTTGTGCACACAAAATTGAAAGACTTTCTCCAGATGAGTGCTAAATGAATCAAAACCTGGCAAATTAAATTCACCTTAGGGACATTTTATTTCTGAGTTTGTCAGAGTAATATTAACATTTGCTATGGAACTAGGTACCCTGGTACATTTATCATAAACTAAACCTTTTATCTGAAGTCTGAATTTAAATGAAGCTACTGAAAGAATTAAAACTGCATCGACTTCTGCTCTTCAGAGACAATCATTTTTCTCTGATTTCTAGGAAGTATTTTCAGTTCCTACATACTTTTATTGTCCCACAGTATTGCAGCACCACTAAAATAATTCAAAGTAGGTGACTGTAGCTGTCAGCACCAACAGATCAGCTTACACCAAAAATGAGGCTTCCCATCACTCCAAGCAGCGTGAGCTGATTTGTCTCTACAATCCACATCACATCACAAAAATATCAAGAATCTACTTGCCATGAAATGAATGGTCTCAGTTCAAGAGAAGAGTTAAGTAACAGTCATCCTATCCTTACCCTTTAAAAAATGTGGGGAAAAGTAAAACCTAAGAAACTGCCTAAACATACTGAATTCAAAAGAAACAGGAAACTCATAGAAAGTGATCAGTTCCTCCAGAATTATTTTGCCTAATACCCAAGTACCTCATCCAAAAAGCAAACCAGCAAGTATTAGCTCTTTCTCTTTTTAGTCAACTGAAAAAAAAATCACATTTTTATTATAATGATCATTGATCCTTATGTAAAAGGATCTTTTATAATTGCTTAGCATACTGCTATGCCATCCTTGAAATCTATTTCCTTTAAAAGTCAAGGGAGACAATTCCTAATTAGTAAGGAGACAAAATAAAGATGTAAAAAAATCCCCTATTTCTCACTACAGAGGCCTAAACTCCCCCATTTTCAATCAGAACAAACAGATGCAGCATTCTGAACACAAATATTTCCTACAAAAATACTCTAATGTTTCAGTCCATTAACCAGCCTGCTGTGGCAGCTGGTGAACAGTCATCTTTTTAATTAGACACCCTTACTGATTAATTAGTCTCAGAACACTGAGCAGTGGAACCCTGCACGGTGCCACTGGAACAGAAATATATTCCTCTTCCCCTTCTCAGTGCTAACTTAACATCCTTTGGTGTTGCTGCAAACAACAAGCTTGACTTGTTTCCTACTCACACCAGAACAGCCTTCCCGTGTAAGGGATTCTCTCTCAGCTCCCTGCTAAACTGTTCCACACAAATTGCATTTGCCTCACACAAATAAAACCCATTAAAAAAACCAAAGGAACAAAACCACACAAATGTGGCATCGAGGCACCAGTTTCAAAGTCAGCTGCATTTAATCTTTGTACAGAAACAGTGACTCACTTGAGATCTCCTCAGTTTTCCTTTCACTAACTATGCAAGCAATAAAAATTAAAAAGCCAAGTAGATATGAAGTACGAAACAAAGAAGAAAATGCCTTTTCTTGTTTGAACAGTTTGGGGAAATTCAAAGTTTAAAAAATAAATGCACTTCTGCATTAGGTTCACATGAAAGTTGGCCTTCAGTCCTTGGAGCTCAGTTCGAAGATTGATGCACTAAGACACAGATTAATAATTAATTAAATATATGAAAGATTGTGCTTAAGCACATGCTGAAACTTCAGTAAGGGGATTTGCTATTTTCATCTATCTAACTATTATTTTTGGACAATTCCAGAAACCTGCAACCTTAACTTTTGGGGTTTTTTTTTTTTCTGCTTTAAAATGAGAGGATTTGTCTTGTAGGAATCAGAAATAATAATGCTGGTCCAAACTGAACAGATAAACTACATTTATTAGCACTAAATTGCTTAATTTCATCCAGCCCCAAATCCAATCCACTTGCTCCATCTTCTGCAGCAATGGAAAATACTTTCCTATGTTTGTTCACTACTGCATGAGAATTATACTGCTGGAGTAGTGATATCCCTGATTAGTGCCATTTTCTAATTATTAAATTACTGAGATCCATTATTTTCATGATACAGTAATATTTAATCCCAAAAACAATGCCTCTCACAGCTTGGAAGAATTCTTAGGATTTTCACTCTTCCGTGGAGTGACTTGAAACTTGATCCAGACATAAAGCACCAAAAAATACAGTCAGCAGAAAAAGTGATGTTTTGGCCAAGTCTTCTGAAGCCTGACCCTTTAATTAGTTATTATCTCTAACTGTTCTGGGCACATGCTCACACTGCCAAAGGAAATTATGACAGTAAACAAATAATCTTATTTTTGGTTCCCTTACAAGTCACTTGGAAGGACAGCCACTCCATCTTTCTTTAAGACCTTTGACTCAATGTCACCATCCAGTCCAAAACTGGGCATTCACATTCCTACATAAACTTTCACTGTTTTGAGTAAGATAATACTGCCAACATCTACTTTATCTGAGAACAGATTTTTCTGATCTTACTTTAAAAAATAATACAAATAAATCTAAACCAAGTTCTGCTTCCTTAAACCAATGCATTTAAAATAAGATGCGAGATGAACATATAATTCATTTCTTAAGGGAATTAATATTGTAAACTGGAAGCCTTTTATGAAAAAAATCATACATTTTAGAATCAGAAATGCTACCTCAAAGCAGTCCATCCAGAAGAGTTCAAACCCCAGAATGTGAGTGCCAGCCTTCTGTCTCTGCTCTCATTTTACTTACACACTCAGCCCTGACAGGAAAGAAGTCTCACCCTACAAACTCAGCAGTGAGAATACCTACAAGAATAAAACCATGTACAACAGAGATGCAAAACTCTAATGACAAGCAGTGTAAGATGCAATAAATAAAACACCTGTCCCCATGCAGATGCAGCTAGTGTTTCACACCAAGTTGCTGCATTGCTGTCATCCACTGATGGCAGCTTTTTGTCATTTACACCCTGAGGCCCCAGTGGGAGCACAATCCTTGCAGGAGACAATTACCACTCACTGCAGCCCTAAACAGGGCACACTGGCTGGGCACCCACCAGTTTATCAGAGCTCTGGATATACCTCACCGTGGAAAAATTCATTTGAGTCTCTGGAGAGGAACCCTTGAACATGAAATAATGCCACATGGGCAGGAGGAAATGCTCTGTCAGTGAAGTGACCTCAGCTCGTGCACGTTTTTCTACTTATATTCCTTTAACAAACAGATCAGAGATGCTTTTTCAAAAGCTCATGAAGTACCAATATTACCCCTTCATTATCATATGCTCTGATTTTATTTTCCTCATAACAATTACATAAATAAAAATTCCCATTTACCCCTTCTGATGTACATTTGACTTGCCCCTTCCTGTCAGCTGCCACGTGCAGCACTGTGAAGAGCCCATGGCACACATGGCAGCAGGGGAAGCAAGGCAGATTTCTGATTGTCACACAGAACACATTTACATATATGTCAGGAACGAAGCAGCTGCCAAATCACAACTCCTACTCTCTGAAACTCTATGCAAGGCCTACTATTGTGCTCCAGTCAAAATTCCTGAGCAACTCTCACTAATCATCAAGCTGGAACTCAGCAGGAGACCCAAGAGAGTGCAAGGCAGTGCTTGTCAGTACTCATGAGAGCAAAAGTATTTATTTCTCCCTTCCCTCCTGGAACTCCAAACTCACCTAGAGGTGGGAAATGAATGCTCTGATCTAGGGGGAAGGGAACACAGTTCACCAGATCATTCTTGACAGACTGCTGATCTCCAGCACACAGGACTGGAGGACATGGAGGCCATGGAGGCCTTCTGGAGAAAATAAGTGCAGCACTGGTTTTTCTAAATGAGACATTTAATTTTGCTTTCAGTGCTGAATTGAGACTCTAAAACAAGCCCCAAATTACTTTCTCCTAGAGAACTCACTGAACCAAGCACTCCTGTAGCTGAGAAACACTGCAGCAGATTCCAGAGCTCAGCATGCAGATGGATATACACAGTATAAATGCACAGCCAGGTTTCTTAGGTGATGGGACTTAGAGCTGGCCAATCTAACACAGCACAGCTTCACAAGACTGGAAGAGAACAACAAATGTGTCTATATCATGGTCTCTACACTAAATTTAAATGCTCAGAGTCTGCTGTCATTCAGAGTATCACAAGGCACACATTTTTGGCCTGCCAACAACACAACTCTCACTAGTGAGCACAGTTTCACCAGAAGTTAACCAGTAACACTGCAGTAAAGTCAGAGTTTGTAGCAGATTTTGCTCTGTCCCCACAAGAGGCAACCATAAATCAGGTTTTCAGTACTAAGAATTCCACGTATCAGGTTCACCTTTCAAGCTGTGACAGTGTCGTGGCAGAGATTTTTCCAGTGGTCTCCAGTGCTCTCTTTCTCACTGAGGTGCTGCAATTGCCAATTTAACCCAGGAGTGCAGGTCAGGCTGGATGGGCAGGGAAGGGCTGGCAGAGCAGGCTCAGAGGAAGGATCTGTTACCTTGGGCAGCATGGGGCAGAATCTCAGGGACTGCTCCAGGAACTGGGCAGCAATGGGGAGCTGTGTGAGGGAGAGAGAGGTTCTGGGGGCTTGTGGGGTGTCAGCAGGCAATGGTTCAAGTTCCTGCATGTTTGTACCACCTCCTACTTCTGCTATCTCAGCCCACTCCACCCCTAGGACTGCAAGTGCAGAGCATGAGCAGCTCTCCCCAGCCAGGAATGCCTTCCAGAAGCACTCTCAGGAACATGTCTGCTCACAGAATACTCTGCTGAAGTGCTCAGCACACCCACAAACACCTCCAGCTTCCAGAAGAGAAACGTCAAGCAGGATGACCAAAACACAAGGAGAAATGAATTTGTGTAAGCATATACATAAACTGAAAGAATCAAGATGAAAATTATGGGTTTGATGGGGAGAACAAATAATTATGGAAGAAATAAAGTTCATGTCGTTGGTATATTAGGATGGTAGCATACAAATAATGCAGAGAAAGGAAATCATATAGGAGAAGCAAGTGAACAGTCATTAATACCCAAATAACTCTGAAGCTTAACATTATTAAGTTATTATTGACACACATAAGGTAACACTACAACTGAGATTTTAGTAGTATATACTACAAAAAGATACCTTCTACTACTCTCTCTGCTTAATTCACATTACTGACATGAAAAGTTCTGTTCACAGACAATAATATCAGATAATAATTCATGTTTTTAAAAAATCAGCTGACATTTGTTTCTGGAGTATCCCATATTAACTCTGCCCAAAGATTGGCCCTAGCTTTGGTATGGCACAGACTCTCTCCTGCTCATTTCTTTCGTGAGTCTTTTACTGCCAAATGATGTAATCACCAGCAGTTTAGACAGACTACAGAAAAAGTTTTGCCATTTCAGAAGGGAAATTATTTACTTTAGAAAAAAACCCTGTTTGCACAAACACTTCAGGCAGAAGACTTAAATTTTTCATCAGTGTATGCAATACTGTATGCAATATCATCTTCCAAAATACACATCACTGCCATATTTCTGTAGTGGAAAGGCCAAGTGTAGCAAGGTATTTTTAAGGCACGAGGCCTCAGCATCAAAATAAACCTTGCATTTTAGAAGTTTTCCACTCCCTCCTCCACCATGACACAAACATCTTTCCCACTTTTGGAAAGCAGGAGCAAATAATGGAGGTGGCTTTGATGCAACATACAGCTGACAGATGTCCTGTGAATGGTTTCCAAGGGAAGTATAACACAGCTACAACATCAAAAGGAAAAATTTACACTATCAAAACATTCTTCCTTCTTGGTAAAGAAAAAAGAAGCCACCAGGATGGCTCTCACTCTGGGCATGCTTCTAAACTTCACAAACATATTTAATGATGTCAAATTAAGAGGACAAGTAGCACAACAACATGAGAATGAGAAACAACTCTGGATTTGGTCATAGGTGTGGCCAAATAATTCACAACCCGGATAACAAAGGCAGCACTTGCTCTGAGTGCAATGATCTCCATCCCTTTCTGCCATTAAAAGCCTGTTTGACACTGCTGCTCTTCTCAGAGCTGTAACAGCCCCCAGAGGCAGAGCTCCAGAACCCCAAATGCTGAGACCACCTGTGCCACTGCACAGAGCTCTGACACAACACAGAGGTCCTCCCTCTTGCCATCACACATCTAAGAAGCTCAGACAGCTCCACAGACTTCTTAGAATGCTCACTGACTGCACTGATGACATCAGGACACAGAATGGGCATTTATTCCTAGAAGGATTCTCCTCTCAGCTCACCCATACAGCAAGGAGACTGGTTTCTTGCTGGATCAAAATGTTTTTAATATCCTTTTTTTAAAATAAACAACAGAAAGAAGAAATGCCCAATTTTGTGACATTTTGTTTGGGATTAAGGCATATAAAAAACAAATTTTTGAAAAAAGCAAGCAAGGGATGCGAGTTTATAAAAATACCCACAAGCACACACCTGAAGAAGATGATGTTCTTATTATCATCACAGCAAGAGAATGGAAAGCTAAATGTCAAGCATTACTATGGATATAGGTCAGCAATTTCTATTGCTAATGCCATGCAGCAGGTACCCATGGCAGGAGGTAAAGTCACATAACCACAATTCCAGTTGCTTAAAACAAATCAAACTGTTTCACTCTTCTGCCACCCTGGCACTGACTAAAACTGCTGCCCAGCAGAACTCATCTGAACCAAAGGACAGTGAACAAAAGAAGGAAAGAACAAATAATAAATCCCTTACCATTGTGATGAGTAACCTGTATTTCTCCAGCATTGCCTGGTTGTCATGGCATCCTGCCAGCAGCTGCCAGATCTCTGCCCTCAGTGCCTCTGGAACACCACTCTTCACCAGAGTGGACAATCCATTTGGTCTCACAACAAGGTTGTTGTGCCTGCAACAAAGATGATAATTTTTGCTTGTTATACTTCAACTAGAGGAGTCAAAATAAAGACTAAAAACATTAAAAATCTTTAAAGTTATTCACTAAAGCGGAGTCAGCAACTGGCAACACAGACTTTTCTTCTACTGGTTATGGTAGTTAGCATTTATCAGATGGAAAGCAAAAACTCTGCAAGGATTTACAGTAAGAACCAGTGGCAAAATGTAGTGATGTCCAAATTCTCTAGGCATGATTAATGAAATTCTCTGGGAGTTGTTGCCTTTCCTTGGTCTTAAAATTTAAACCAAAACACTGTTTATGGGGAAAAGGGGTTTCACCTTGGTATTTATTTCAGGATCTTTGGGTACAGGACTTTGTCTAGGTGGAATGTTTTGAAATGCATGTACTGTGCTCCTTAGTACACACCGAAATGCACACAATTATAGACCTTGCAAAATTAGCACATCTATCAAAGATCCCCCAGTGAGAGGCTGGAGTGAAGCCCTCGTTGTGAGGAACCTTCCCCCTGGCTGGGCCTGGCTGAGGTTCCCAAATGTGTTCTGGAGAGGCCCTTGGTGTCTGGGGCTCCCAGGATGTTTGCTCTCCTGGTTTAACGGTGCCGTGGGGCTGAGCTGAGTTCTCAGCCTTGGGGAGTTACAAGTGTGGGGCTAAAAGCACTGAGAATACATCAAACTATATAAAAGGGTGTGTGAGAGGGGTATAAAAGAAAAAGCAAAAATCATTCTGGCATCAGAGTCATTAATAAAAATTGACAATAAACAGTTGCAGAAATTGAACTAAGTTAGCTAATGAAGAACAATTTGAATTGGAAGATAAAAATACACTATCTGTGCAGACAATTCAATTTAAATATTTGTTCAACATATATGTTTTAGCTTAGGTTAAGAAAAATAGAGATAATGTAAGCTGTACAGAAAACTTAATTTAGGAAAACAAATAAAAGACAATTTTAAGAGTACTGTTATGCAGACTGAAGTCCTAGTTTCACACTTCACACCAAGAATGTGTTCCAAGTCCCACGAAACAGGAATCCTTGCACAGACAAGTGTGATTATTTGTACAATCCCACTATTTCAAATAAATCTGCCTGTTGGTCTGAGCTGCTTTATTGTGTGGCTACACACACACCCCAAGGAATGTAGGCATACAAACATCACTGCATGTGCACAGCACTACAAAGCTTTCAGTTGCAGCTGTTCAAAAGCTCTCTCTGAGATCACAGAATTTGCTGATTCAGGTAAAGCTCTCTTAGACTCATAACAATCTTCAGAGCAATGCAGCAGAACTGCCCTAGTGATGCCTTAGGTTTTGACTTTTATATGTTTCCAGCCCTGCCCTGCCCAGGGTCACTCTGCAGTTCCCTGGAGCTCGTTCAGTGCTGTTCTCTCATGCTCACACACACACAACAAAGCCTCTCCAGCTCTCCAAGGACACCCAGACCCTCCTAGGCCCAACAACTGCAAACCACAATCTTGGGGACAGGGGGGCAAGCTTGGGCAAATTCCATCCTTGCCTGGCTCCTGCTTGGGGAATTGATGCTGAGATCCAAGTGGGAAGAACTCGGGAGCTGTCCTTGTCCATGTTGGGATGCACTGAGGCAGGAGCCTCTGGAGGCCAGAGTGTACCTCTGAAGGCCTTTCCAATCAATCCCTCCTTTATTCCTTTATTCCTTTATCCCTGTGTGGTCTCTGTTTCTAGGAAGCCATTTAAGGCATCACAAGTACTGAATGGCTTGCTGGGAAACAGCTTGAGCATCCATAATCCTTGCTCAGAACAACAGAAATGAGCAGGAAATAAAATCTTGTCTTATTCTAACCTTCTCCTTTATCATAGAGGGGGTGACCACTCATAGATGCTGACATCTTTGTTACAAAATGCTGCAATTCCTCTCCACAAAACTCATAAACCAAATTTTAAAATATCAGAGAGCAAGGACTCAGACTATGCTCCAACTTGACAAAAACATGCATTTTTGATCAAACACTGTTATTGATCATTGCTACTGGGTTTTTTTAATAAATAGTTGACCAGTCAGCTAAACCAGCTTAGCTGGCAAGAACAACTTTAATGCTGAGGATATAGTAAACAGTAAAATAAATAGATTTACCATTACATTTCAATTGTTTGTCCTATCTTTTTGGTAAATTATCTTCTTCTTATTTCTGTTTATGTGTTTGAAGAAGAGTCTTGGAACAGTGTTTCTGCTGAGTCCAGTAGGTTACAGTGACAATTTAACGAAATGACAAAAAGCAATTAAAATGCAAGAAATTTTTCATCTAAGAGACAAATCAGCACACCAGTTCCCTAAGTAGAAATGTTAATTTTTGTTTATTTACTTTTTTTACAAGTGCACAGATCTTCTGCTAACATATGGCGCAGTTTCAACACACTAGAAGATTTTATTTCAATTTATTTTTAGTTTTCAAGTGCTTACCCTTTTTCATCTGTTACTCTAAGTTTTGTTCTTAAAATGTAACATAACACTATTCAAGAATTCAAGTAGTTTACAGACTTCAATGTCCCTCAAGAGGTAATACTGCTTGAGACACTTCTCAAGAAATGTGTGCTAGTCTTCAAACAGGCTGGGATCTCCCATTTCTCACCCCATTTTTAACTACTTTTAAGCTGTTTTAACTACTAAACAATTCTCTGATTTATGTGTAAGTTATGTTAGCATTCCAAAACAGTTTATTCCCAAAGTCTTAAATGTTTTGTCTCATCAATTCGTACACTTGAGTAACCAGAAGAAGTGGTTGGACATGTGAAACTAAAGGCAATGACCTGTGGGTGGCTTTTTACTTCAGCATGCTCATCCACAGAATCCAGGTACACAGGTTAAAAATAAAAGAATCAACTGACAAATTAATTTTAAAAAGAAGTTAAATTGAAAAGTAGCATCTTTCAATCTTGGATCTCGGATTAAGGTGAGAAACTTGGGTGACAGAACAGTTAAAACCACCCAGAAGGAGAGGGCTCCAGAGGGAGGGTTCAGTTAAGCTCAGTAAAACCTTGTGATACCTCAGCTAGAAAGCTTTGTGTGAGATCACTGTACAGATGAGGATGATGCCTTAGGTTTTAAGTTTCATATGGTCCCAATCCTGCCCTGCCCAGTGTCACTCTGCAGTTCCCTGGAGCTCGTTCAGTGCTGTTCTCTCATGCTCACACACACACAACAAAGCCTCTCCAGCTCTCCAAGGACACCCAGACCCTCCTAGGCCCAACAACTGCAAACCACAATCTTGGGGACAGGGGGGCAAGCTTGGCCAAATTCCATCCTTGCCTGGCTTCTGCTTGGGGAATTGATGCTGAGATCCAAGTGGGAAGAACTCGGGAGCTGTCCTTGTCCATGTTGGGATGCACTGAGGCAGGAGCCTCTGGAGGCCAGAGTGTACCTCTGAAGGCCTTTCCAATCAATCCCTCCTTTATTCCTTTATTCCTGTCTGCTCTCTGTTCCTAGGGAGCCACTTAAGGCATCAAGGTCAGCAGCAAGAGGCTGTTTCTCCAAAACTACAGAGCAGCCAAGCAAAGGCAGGAATTGCCCAAATAAATCCTTAAAATGTTGTTCATCTCTCTTTTTGGAGTTAGGAAAAGAGAATTGCCAATTCCAGATTAAGGGCCTCTGATTATTTTTGTCTCCAGCAGCAGGAGCTGTTCCTTACACAGGGAGAACCAAGTAAGTGCTTCTGGCACTTGCTCAGGTCTCTCTGAGGCAGTGAACAGCCAGACTTTCTCCTCTCTTGGCACAGCACACACTGCTACTGAAACACATAATTAAACAAGAGAAATAACACTGCTGAGAACATGGTCTGGGCTTACAAATAGTCTTGGTTTTATTCACCAACAGAAACAGTTTCAGTGAGGACTCAGAGTCTTTCTAGATTCCTTTCCAAGTGCTTACATATAGCACAATTTTAAAAAATAGGGGAAAAAAAGTGTTTCTAAAGAAATTAAATATAGACCAGCTGGCACAAATGGCTTAGATGGGACACATGGGAGTGGCTGTGCCTGTCCTATCCTGGCACTGAGCTTCATGAGGATTTAACACCCAGCCCCAAATGACCAGAAAGTTCTGCCTGTGAAGTCTCATCCCTGCTGTGTGAGCACATACAAACACACTCTCAAACACTGAACAAAATCAGACTTTTGCACATGCTATGGGAAAGATTTGTCAGAAAAACCTCCAAGTTATCTATATCAGTCCCCTTTAAATTAAGTTTAAAAACTTAACTTCAATGTGTCTTGCATTTTAGTTGTTAAGTTGTTAAAGTGTACTGCAGGCTGAAGAATTTCAAACCTCCTGCTCAGGAGCATATAGTGTCATAAACCAAATAAAAGGTTAATTTTTAAAATAGAATGAAAGAAATGAGCATTACCATCTCCCCAGTAACTCTCCCCAGGAATACAAAATCTTCTCAGGACAATCCTTTGACACATCACCAGTGCCACTGGAGAGTTCATTATCGCTCTCTGTAAAAATAAAGAAAAAAGAACACAAAAGCATGCACAGGTTTACCCAAGAGCACAGATGCACACATACAGGTCTCTAATTTTTTCTCATATATCAGTTTTAAAAGCATAAAATGACACAAAATTTTAATGGAATCATTAAGAATGCTTAGCAGACTTTACAAAACAAGTGTATTAATAAATTATAAACTTATAAAGAACATGACCAGGGAATTCACAGCAGTGTTACCAGAGAAAGGACTGGGACCTAGAAAAGCATTATGTGAGGAAAGTTTCAAGGCTGTCAACTCTCCATTTAATGAAATTTCAGTGTAATCCAAAAGTCACATCCACTCCAGACTTCACATAAAGAGAAGTTTCTGTTAAAGCATCACAGATAATGCTGCTTCATTACACCATGTCCCTTTGGCTGTTCTGTGGTACCCTGAGCTCAGGAAGCCTTCTCTGAGCCACAAAATCATTTTTTTACTGAATAAGTTCATGGATGAGCAGAAAAAAAAAAACAAGACTGTGACATGAAAGGTCATAGTACATGGAACAAAGAGGATGGCTTCAAATAAAACCTCTTAACTATTAAGAATGAAACACTTAGGGAGGGATTTGTGCCATTATATGACGAACACCCAAACCCAGAAGGGATAATGTGGGCCTGGAACAGCATGCTCAAACAACCACCCAATCCAAGTGCCCATTCACTTTCCAGGTGCCTTGTGGGCCTGTGCAGCTGCCCACAGAAAGCTGGACAGTCCAACTCCATATGGCAAGTCCTCCTGCAAATACACTCTTGCAGTTGTTTTGACTTTTTCCAGTTTAATCTGAATAAAATACTGGAAGGAATTAAACAAGTGCAACTTCAACAATACCACGTGCTGCCAGGCTCCAGCTCTCAGTGTCTTTAGTAGGGAACACAACCCAAAAAGAGACACAGCAGCAGCTCTGTTCTCATCATCACAGAACCCCAGAATGGGAGTGGAGGGTCCTCAAAGCCCATCCAGTGCCACCCCCTGCCATGGGCAGGGACACCTCCCACCAGCCCAGGTTGCTCCAAGCCCTGTCCAGCTTGGCCTTGGACATTTCCAGGGATGGCACTTCCAGCTTCTCTGGGCAAGCAGTTATCCTCACAAACTGCTGAAGGCATGGACAATTTGATGTCAGAGGCCTCCAAGGCTGCTCTCTCCCATGACCTGAACTGTCTCAAGAAGTTAAAGTGTAACAAAAAAAAGAAGAACCAATACATCTGCCCCCCAAAATCCCATCAATACTCTCTTCCACGCAGCTCTGTCACATCTTGCTGCCGACCTAATATCCTGAATTCCCTCAGGCACATTAAACCCTTCAACTCCAGCGTTATGTCAACAAAAGAGTAGTTCAGGTAGAAGAGGATCTTCAGTACTTGTGCAATTACCCCATTAACTCTTCATCCTTATCATTCTCACTTCAATTACACATCTCTAATTTATCTTCTTAGCAGCTGTCAAATACAAGTCATTAATGAAATATCATCGGTGCTTGAATCTGACAGTGAGCTGTGAGGACAAAGACAGCACATACCATATTTCAAGGACAATTAACAGCAAAAATGCTGCCCTGAGAGAAGCAGATCAGAAATCTCTGTGTTTCAAAATGAACCCTGCATGGTGAAAGCCTTTAGCTTGGAACCTGTTTGCACAGCTTTATAGTTCCCAAGTACAAACCCAACCTCCATTTAAATACTTCCCCATTAGAATTATAAATAATAAAAATAACCACCCACCCACATCACAGATCTACAAAAAACTTGATTTTAACGTTTCCCAATCTTTTACATGCATTCACCAGACCTAAAGATGGAAATAAGAAGATCTAAAACCCCCAAGTTTATAATTTTAACGAAAATTTGATATCACAGTAACAGGTTTTCCAGTAACCGAAGGACTCAGTTGTGTTCTGAGGGAAAAAATGTATTTGACGACTCAGCTTCCCTTTTAAAATTACCAGAAGTAGTGTAAAGGCCAATTTCCTCACTACACAATCATGGCAGTAACTAACCAAAAAAAAAAAAAAAAAAAAACCAAAAAATTTGAGGAAACCTATGAGATGAGTGCATTTGCCATGCAAGACACAAAGTACATGTCAATGATGCCAGTATGTATTAAAAATCTAGAGAAACCTAGCTCACATCAGGAATTCACCACAAACTACAATTTCAGAAAGGTTTTATGCAAAGTAAAGGAAGAAAATCTGGCACAAAATGCTGAAAGGAAGAGATTAGAATTCCTTTGGAGAGACTGAAGAGCCACAGCACATCTGTCCAAGAGTTAATGCTGGAAATACACACAAACAAACCCTGCAGCCTGGAGTGAAATCTGGTAAAGATGACTCAAACCCCCCAGCAGACCAAAATGAAGCTCCACTGAATCCTTTGAGCAACAAAGCACACTCAGCTCTTATCAGATCCAAACCTGAGCTTGCCAAGGAATATTGCCACCAATAAAGAAACAAACCCCTTCATTTCTCACCCTGCTGCTACTCCGTGCAAAATTCTTCGAAGTTCTAAAGGAGACCAGTGTTACACAGCACATACACTCCAGTGCTTCAGCCAGAAAATTCTTTCATCTGGAAGGCTTGGCAGTGTTTGAAATGTATTATTCAGTTATATGTCAGAAAATCTCAGGCCTTAATTAGAAATGCCATATGCTCCCTTTCAAAAGACGCTAACGTCAAACTTCAAAATAGCACAGGGCAAAGAGAGGAGAATAAACAGCCTTAAAAATCTCTACTTTGTTTTCATTCTGAAGAGTATTTACATATTCTAACCTGTTAAAGCATTAAGGTATAAACTAAGGGAAAAAAAGATGGCATGGGAGGGATATTTAACTGTAGATGTTCTTCTCTGAGTATTTTTACACAATTTTTTCCACATTCCATAGCATCTGTAAGCCAGCAGAATTAGCCAAAGCATTATTTAATCCACCCTTATCCTGCTGGGAAAGCCACAGATCCCTTCTTCTAAACATTCTGTGTATTTCTCCCTTCCTCTTCTATTTGCCTGATGCCTTAGGTTTTAACTTTTATATTGTTTCCAACCCTGCCCTGCCCAGTGTCACTCTGCAGTTCCCTGGAGCTCGTTCAGTGCTGTTCTCTCATGCTCACACACACACAACAAAGCCTCTCCAGCTCTCCAAGGACACCCAGACCCTCCTAGGCCCAACAACTGCAAACCACAATCTTGGGGACAGGGGGGCAAGCTTGGGCAAATTCCATCCTTGCCTGGCTTCTGCTTGGGGAATTGATGCTGAGATCCAAGTGGGAAGAACTCGGGAGCTGTCCTTGTCCATGTTGGGATGCACTGAGGCAGGAGCCTCTGGAGGCCAGAGTGTACCTCTGAAGGCCTTTCCAACCAATCCCTCCTTGATTCCTTTATTCCTGTCTGGGCTCTGTTTCTGGGTAGCCATTTAAGGCATCATGCCCTGACCTCTCAGAGCCATTAACTGGGCAATGAAACTTAAACTTTGTCAGAGCAGGTGGACAATGGAAGACATCTCAGGGGAGCAAACCGTGGGGTTGTAAATGTGTGTACACACAAACAGGCTTTAAGACTACCCCAGGGTACAGTAAGTCTCAAAGGTTTTCTGCTTTGTTCTGAATTGCAGCATGATTCACAAAACTCACAAAAAGGTCATGCCTCATGAATCAATTCCCTGAATTTAGAGCCTTTTTACAGCAAGCCTGAAGGATTACACTCCCACAGCAAGCATTGCTCTGCATGGTATCAGCATGGAATAATGCTTTGGGCTGGAAGAGACCTCTGGAGATCAGCTAGTCTGATCCACTCCAAGCTCTGGTTACATCAGGTCACTCCAGGACCCGAGTGAGAGCTGTGCTGGCTTTGGCTGGGAGCAGCAAAAGGGCTGGGGGTGCACAGGAATCTGGGAGGGGACACAGCCAGGACAGCTAACCCCAACTGACCCAAGGGATGTTCTAGACCACAGAGCACCATGCTCAGCATGTAGAGCAGGAAGAAAAAGGACAAAGGGAACTTCAGAGAGATGCCATTCACCTTTCCTAGCCACCGTTACACACGATGGAGCCCTGTTCCCTAGGAGATGGCTGAGCACCTGGGAAGTGGTGAATGAATTCCCTGCTTTGCTTGAGCACATGGCTTTTCCTTTCCCTGCTGAACTGTCTCCATCTCAACCCACGAGTTTCATCACTTTTACCTTTCTGACTCTCTCCTCCATCCCAGCAGGGAAGAGTGCACAAGCAGCTGTGTGGGGCTGAGTTGCCAGCTGGGGTTAAACCACAACAGGAGGTTAGTCTTGAACCTTTGAGAAAGCAGATTGTAAAATCCTGTTTGAAACATCCTGTTTCACTACTTGACCACACTGATGGTCTAAAAACAAACAAGCCAACCACTTTTTGGAGACTGAAATGTTATAATTTATGACATAAACATCTACATGAAGAACTCTTGCCTATTATAGCAAAACTGTATAAAACCAGAAGCTGAAGACCACCACACTCTGAATGGGGCCCTGCACTGCTCCTTGATGGAGATAAGATAAAGTGACTCAGGTGTGGGCTGGGGGAAGAAGAATCCATTCACAGAGGGATCAAGCTTAGCACCTTTGGGGCAGAGACCACAGCCCCAGGGCTATCAGCTGCCAGGCTGAACAGACCCTCACACCAAAGGGTTTGGGTGTGTGGTGTGAACCAGAAAAAGCCTCTGGTTCAAGGCACTCCCATCCTCTGCTGTGCAGGCTGGCCCAGCTGTGGAGCCCTTCAGCCCAGGAAAAGCCACATGCACGTGAGGGACAGCAAAGGGGCTGTCATGGCCCCTCAAAGGCCAAAGGGCTCCCCAGACCCTACACCAGGGCACTGCACATGATGCAACAGATCCACAGTGTTGCAAGGGAGAGTGTCAAATTTTCCCTCCCCAGGGGAGGCACATAGGTGTTCCCACCTGGCCCAAATGTAAATTAATCCATGGGAGCAGCAGGGGACCCTCACCACCGAGACCAGAGGGAGGGGAAGTACGAGATGTCATTGGAACCCTTGGAAGGGTGGCATGTTCCTACTTGTCACTCTCTCCCTGTCCCCCCCCCATCTCCTTTTCTGTTTCTTTCTTTCTTTTCTCTTTGCCTCTTTTACTATTATGTAAAATATATCAAGGTTTTTGGCACCAGCATCTAACCTTGTTTGGTTTTACTCAAGTTTTTACTCAAGTTTTGGGGTATATTTTGAACCTTTCTGGGTTTTGATCCGTTTTATTCACAGAGACTTGGTTTTCCTTGCTCTTCTGTGTTAATTCGGTTAAAACCAACCACATCCTTTTAGCTAACCAGAATTTCCCAGCTTCCAACTTGTGCCTGGTGCCTCTCAGCCTGTGATCAGGCACCTCTGAGAAGTGTCTGACTCCATCCTCACTAACTCCTCTGATGTAGTAGATGCAGGCAGCAACACGTTTTCCACTCCAGCCTGAACCAAACTCAGTTCCATCAGCCTCTCACTGTACTCCATGTGCTCCTGCCATCTGGCCAGCCTGGCCACTGGACAGGGTCCAGAGTGGCCATGTGAGTCCTGTAGCAGGGAGCCCAGAGCTGGCTGCACTGCAAGCAGGGGCTCCCAGGTGCTGCACAGAGGGCACTGATCCTTGCCTGGAGCTGCTGCCTGCACTCCTGCAAACAGCCCAAGCTGTGCCCAGCTGCCCTGGCTCTGGGCATGTCCTGGTGACTTGTTTTCAAACTTTTGTCTGCTGGCATCTCCAAATACTTTTCTGAAAAGGTCACTTTTTATCCACTTGGTGTTCAGCCCATCTTGTCACAGGAGGTTGTTCTGTCACTGATACAGGACCCAGCACCTGCCTTCATTGAACTTCACAAGGCTTTGCTAGTGCCTTTCTCCAGCTGGTGCAGGTCCCTCTGAGTAGAAGCCCTCCAGAGCACTGACCACTCCTCTCCCTTTGCTTTTGCCTCCTCACCTGCTGGAGGTACACTTGGTCTTGTCACACAGGTGATTAATAAAGACATTTAACAGCACTGACCCCAACACCAATCCCTGAAAGACACCACGAGCTGCTGGCTGCCAGCCAGACTCTGCACCATTGATTGGTTCTTTGCTCCCAGCAGTCCAACCAACCTTCCAACCACATCACTTTCCCTTGTCCAGCCCCTATCTCATTGATTTCATGATAAGGACACTATGGGATGCAGTGTTGGAATCCCTGCTAAAACCAAGGTGTACAGCATCCACTCGCTGTCCCTTGCCACAGAAAGTGATGAGGCTGTCACAAGGATTTGTCCCTCATAAATCTATGGTGAGGGTTCCCAGTGATGCCATTGGACATTCACATGTTCAGAAACTATTTCCAGGAGTATTTGCTCCATAACCAGTCCTGTAAACCGAAGTAGATTGATTGACCTTGAACTTCCTTCTGGCACTTTCTTCCTTTGGGTATTTGCCATTTCTATGAATAGGTGAGATGAATATGGAAGCCTGCACAGGTATCCCTTGGGTGGGGAGAGGATCCCTGGATGCCAGATTTTCCATGTGCTCTGTTTTGTTAGTGCACCTACTGACAAACAAATGTGTAAAAAATCATCTCTCTCAAACACCTGCGGGGACATTCAAGAACAACCTAGAAAAGAGTGAAACTAATAGAAAAGAGGATTGGCAGTATATGGATAAACATAATTTTGTCAGTTCATTCCAAGGATTTCACTGCTCTTTTGACTGTGTTTCTCAGCTCAAGCCTAATTTTTTTCCAACCTGCAATTTATGCCATTTACTTTCTTCTCCTAAATAATTTTAGCACATCTCTTTTTCAACAAACAAACAAACAAACAAACAAACTTAGCCTTTATTGTTTCTTCTCTAGAATACTCTGCTTATTTCCTCAAAGGACAAATTCTCCACGCTTGTGTTCATTTCCCATTTCCTCCTCCTCCTCCTGTGTTTTTTTCTTGATGAGAGATGTTCAAAGCAGAATTACACACACAGTAACTAGCACGAGCAAATACCCCACAGGAAAAAAACACAGGGAAACACAAAATCTTGCCCTCTTCTTTCCCATCTCGTATTTTGATAGTGCAGGGTATCAAATAAAGGTCATCCTCAGAGGGTAACACCAGCACCTAGAGCAGCACTGACACACTGGGCAAAGACCATAACAATGAGAAACCAGCTCAGAGCCAAATGAGGCAGCACAGAGGTTCCTCTCTCTCATCAGGGATTAACAGACTCAACTTTGTTTATTGGCACACCCAATTTTTGGCTCGAGGAAATAAATTCCCATATAGACTCTTACTCATGCCAACAAACACTGAGGTATTAATGTGCTTGAATGGTTTTTATCTTCTCAGTCTTACAGTGAAAGGGGTTTTTTACAGTTTTACAGTGAAAGGTTGGTTCGTTTGGGGTGGTTGTTTTTTCAGTGGGTCGTTTTTTTTGCATCACACTTCAAAATTTGGCTTTAAACAGTGCTCTCCTCATCTATATTTTACACCAATTATATGGCTATAGAGCAGCTTTTCCAATGGATTCAGTTCTTCAGGAAATTCTACTAGTTCACCTGAAATATGACAATACCTCAGAAGTCAAACTCCTTTTTCAGTTAACAAAAAGGGAAACAAGATGGAAAACTACAGAGTTGGTTCAGAGACGTTGAGCAGACAAGTAAGTAAGTAAAGTACCTCCAAAATTAGTAGAAAAGGATAAATAAAGCAGATAAAAAATGAACAGATGGGATTTAAGCACTGCTGTGAAGGAGAAAAAAGGATATTTAATGAGTTAATTGAGAAGCTGTTACATGTGAAATAAAAAGAGTAGGTGGAACTGAAAAATAGTATAGTTGGAGCAGTCTGAAGGAGAAGGAACTCTTCAGGTCTTTAAGACAGGTGGGAACAGAACTGGAATACTTCAAATATGAACAGTATGATTTTTATGTAAGGGAAGAACAAAAATGAAGGAGGAGCTGCAGTTGGCAGCATATTATCAGGGCACAAGACAGAGCATTACTGACACGGAACCTTTCCATACATCCAAGATAAAAGAGGATCGTGAGAAAGGCCACAAAGAAGAGCAAGTTTGCATTTGGAAGGTAACAGGAAATTATAGAGCACGAACCATAGTTCTGCCAGGGAGGAGGAGAGTGAAACGAAGTTTGAGTCATGAAAGTCAACCCAGTATTAAATAAGGCAGATTTTCAGAAATGTCCAACTTTTTAGTTATAAAATATTATATTATAATATATATAATGTTATTTATATATTTTATATATATATATAATTTTATATATATTTATAATTATAAAATATTCCGATGAACACAAAAGGATTTCCAAATGCCTTCCAAATAACTGATTTATGAAATGACAATCATCAATGTGTTTTCTTATTTAGAGGGAAGAGGAATGATCAGGAGCAAAAAAAACAGAGATTAATGAATCTGAACAAAGAAAACCTGCATTGAATTCTGCTCATAAGAACCTTCTGCTCACGTTAGTTACATAACTAACTTGAAAAATTAATTTGTCAGCTACTGAAGTACATGTAGAGAGAGCAAAAATAAAAAATAAAGACAACTAATTTTTCACTAAAAGCAAGCCAGTAAATAATAAAAAAAAAAAACCACTTATTTGATTCTCATTCATTTTTATGAATTACAAGATATGCATTTTTCACTTATGATCATTCAGGCAAAACCTAATGCTGACAAATCACCAAATTTTCATGACAATGCTGCAAATTTAATTGCTGCTTTAGGTAACTCAAAATGTGGATCCCAAACCCTGTATGTGATAAACACTGAGGGAGGGTGGGGCAACAGCTGGATGACCTCTGCCTTTCCCTCACTGCAGACCATCGTGGTTTGCACATGTTAAAGACTGTGCAAAAATCTCCTAAAGGAACCACATTTGTGTGCTGCTGGCTTTTTAGTGGATCTTCAAGAAATCCAGCAACAAGCTTGAAAAAAGCAATTTCTTCTTAAGTGTCCTGAGTTGTAACACTTCTCCATTTCTAAAGGGAACATTTGCAGGTTCCCAGAAGAACTTTGACAAAGAATGTAAATAGAAGAAAGATGTTTTGGTCAGGTATTTTCCTTGGCCAATGAAAAAGCTTTATCTTCATTTGTTCTCATGTATTGTGGGACACTGTGCTGTTCACAGACAGACAAAGAGACAATCTCTGTCAGCAGCTGTTTGCTAGAGAGAGAAAAAGCTTTCTTGCTTTTTGCTTCTGCATTCTGCACTTTGCTTGATATGCTTGCATGAAATGAAATAATAAATAGAGCCTTCTGAAAAGCTATGACATGGAGTCATTTGTGGGCCAGGCCCTAGCATTAGGGCTAGCTCCCACACACCTGTACTCAAGAGCAGTCCTGTTGGTTGTGTGCAATGGCCAGCCAAAATGACCTTTTTTCTTTTTAATACAACAAATTCTGCATTTGAAACCCTATCTTATATCCTTACATATATCTGATGTGCCCTACCTTTAAAACACTACCTTTGTTCTTTGTCATACACTTTTGACACAGGCCCTGCATCACTGACATATGGAATGAGAATGATTTTAAAATGTCCCAGAAACAAACCTTAACTGGGCATCCAAGAAAAGATCCTCCCCTTGTGTATAGCACAAAACACTGAGCCACCATGACAGCTCTAAATTTGATGTACAGACGTTTAAAGCTGAGTAAAAGAGAGTGGAGAAGAATTATCACTTCAGTTCAGGAGCTTTGCTCCCACACAGATGACAAAGCCAACGAAATGCTGCAGTGGAGGTAGTCCTGTAAACACAAACATGTTCCACATGCACTGTGCTGTCTGAGAGCTGACAGCTCAGGGAACAGGCAAGGAAATGCAATTGGAGATGTTGTCACAACTCTAAGGCAATGCATTAGTAATTTATGGATTTGTAGATTAGAATCTACTCCCATCTTTGATGTCATCAATGGGTAAAAACAAGTATCAGTGGTAGAAACACTTGGAAGTTATGGATTGCCTGGCATTTACTTTAAGTGCCAAGGAAGCATGCAAGGCACTTAGATTAGAAAGCACTTACACTCACAAAATACCAGAAAGCTAATAACCAAACTAAAAAAGAGAAGAATCTCATTCTGAGGTTAGGGGAACTGTTGGTTTAGAACAGTCTTTTTAATAATCTTTATACAAAACTGGTTAATTTTTTTTAAATTATATGAAATGTGCGATTATGTAAGCAGTGGCAGCTTGAGGCCACCCAAAATTGATGACTGAAAACATGAGAAGATCTTTTAGCAGTAAGAAGTTTGAATTCCTAACAAGCCAGCAGGATTGCAAATCCTTTTTCAAACTGCTTTCATACTGATTACAGATAGACAAAGAAAGACAACCACTAATGAATAAAGCATCCAAATCATACAAAATCATCTGCAATTGCTTCCAGACAAGATGAAAACACCAATTTATGCTCATTTTGTGTCTATTTTGTACCACAATCTGAAGAGATTTTATGAAAATTATAAAAAACCCAAAAAGCCTGAAATCCAAGAAACAAAATTCACCTATGTACACACAGAATTGAAAACTACCTTTATGTGAAAATATCTTTTTCTGTCATTCTGCAAAAATAAACCAAAGGCATCAACAGATTTCCCTGGAGCATTCATGAACCACAGAACTAGGGAATTATGTTTTGCTTTGAACCTCACAAAGTAAATGTGAGGAACCAATTTTACCAAAGAAAAATCCCTACCCACAGAGTGTTCCCACACCCACTGTGCAGGAGTGTCGAGTGGACACTGGGGAAGAAGAGAGGGATAAAAGAGCTCAGGGTCAGTCACACTCTGGGTGTGTTCCACCTCCTGGAACAGAAACAACCTTAAAAATGCCCCATTTGCCATTTCATTTATATCCCTGCAATTTCATTAAACACTTCTGCAAGGCACGGAAGTGGAATTGGAAATATTTCCAATATTCACCTTGTAACACAAAGGCCATACTTGCACAAACAAATCTAAATACAGCTGTAACTATCAGCTGCCACTGTATTAAAAATATCAAGTCCTCTGCACTCAGTGGTTTTTATATATTAAGGGAAGTATCACATGATCACATTCCTCCTGGCAGCACAGTAATAGCTGCAGAAGTCAACTGAGTGCATTTATTTCATGATTTTTAATAACACAAGTGAACTCGTGAGGTGTGAAAATAATCCATTTTGGATTATTTTATGGACAGTAGAGTCCATAAAATGACATCAGGCTCGTCAGGAATACTTTCTTTTCATTTGGATGCTATTCTTAGTAGTGTCTGTATTTTAAAACACATCCCTTGTGGAACTGCAGCAAAGGGTTCTTGTCTGGAGGTAGCTACTGGCCAAATGGCCTCATGAATGTAGGACTTGTGACATTTTAGTTCATTTCTATGGAGAGAGCAAAAAGTCTCCAAGACTGATTTAATTGATCTTATTTAGGACCCACCAACTTTCCTCTGTTGGATTAATATAACAAACAGTTCCTGTGAAGTACACGAAGCTATTTTTGATTTGGATTAAGATGCGGAGTTGACTATTCCAACGCTACTCGTGTCATTTTTCTCACACAATCACCCTCACTTGTTCGCATCATAACCCCTATTTTATCACTAAATACTCTCTCAGTAGTTCTATTCACTCCTAAAACGTCACCTCCTCTACTCCTCTGCTCTCCTGAATGCTGAAAACAGCCTCTACCCACCCACAACTCTTGACCCAGCATTTTGATGCAGCCTGGCTGATCATCTCCGATCATTTATTATCGCCCACCTCTTACCCACTGCGTGCACCTTCTCTTTGTGTGAGCAACACAACACACCCTGAGGTCTTCTGAAACTTTCACCGTCCCTTGTTCTTTTATGCCTCTTTTCCATGTCAAATCCTCCATCTCCACACTGAACTTCCATACCTCTGAAGTTAATTTTTCTATTGTCTCTCTCTCTCTATTTGTTCTTAGTGTTCAGACAGCTAGAGGGAGTAGGAAGGTAAAAGTAGTGCTTTGCAAAGTTTTTCATTTCTTCTCTTGGCAAACAAAACACAAATGGAAACAGTTCTGGGTTCCTGGAAGTCATCAGAGAGTGTTCTAGAGGCACCTTACAGCTCATGTTCAGAAGATTCTTTTTGGTAGGCAAGTCATCTTTTACCTGAATTACCTTTTACGTATTTCAGGGTATCTGTTAAACATTCTGTGCTTACTCTGCAGCCAACTCACAGATGGGAACAAGGCCTCGTAACCCTGGGACCACAAAAAGCTTCAGCAGAAGTATTTTCAACCCAGTAAAAATCAGCTTAAAGAATGTTTTCTGGTTTTGAACAGCACTGCTCCTGCTTACAGTGATCCTTAACCTTCTGACTTGACTTTATCCTGACTTCAGAAGAAACTCTAATGGAGTTATCTAGTGTTCTCCTGAAATGTTACACATAGTTAAAAAAAAATAAAAATCAAGTATTAGAGCCAAAGGAAGGCAACATTTCACACAGGGTCTGAGCAAGCACTGCTGCTAAAAGCAGCCAATGTATTCATACCTTTCTCCCTTAGTTACTTATTCCTAGGACCCCATCCTCCTTTAAATGCTTCTGCTGGAAAGCTATTTTCCCCAATCTTAAGCTCCCAAGTGCAGCCAGCCACTTCAACCAACCACAGAACAATACTACAATGAAATGCTCTCTGAGCTTTGCTTTTCTCAGTACTGCAACATCCAGACCATCGATTCTGGG
>VZTN01005334.1:74942-143741 GCA_013400515.1 Erpornis zantholeuca | reverse complement strand
CTGGGCACGCTCTCACCTTTCTTAATGCTCTGAAAAGGAGAAAAAGGAGTTCAACCAACTGTGCTCTGCACCTTGTTACAAGGTTCTGCTCAAAATTAAATATTAACAGTCAACTTCTCTGCATATTAATGAAAGTTGATACTTAAATCCACTTTATTTGAAACCTTTTCAGAAGGTGTAAGAATTACCCCATTTAATACTTCTTAAATTATATGTAGAACTCAACAGAAAGCTCCTAAGGAGTGCACTTCACATCCCAGGTTTTGACAGGAGATTATTAATATAATTATATTTTTTAAACTATAATCTCCAAAGCAAGGGACCATAAGTGATTGGGTTGCCAGAAATATCTATTACAATATTAGTAATTAAAAAACAAAAGTGAGGTTGACTGAAAGATATCTAAATAACAACTGCACAATCTTAGCAAAGGTCTTAATTTTTTAATATATTGATTTGAAATATATTTGAAAAATCAAGCTAAAATGAGAAAAAGTATTAAAAGCTAAGAATGTTATTTAGAGAGGGTATGATCTCCATTTTCTACATGCAGTTGTTGAAAGATAATAGGCCTAACTTTAGTCTAGTGCTTATTTAAAGTCATTATCAGCAGGGATCATGTTTGGCCTTTCATTAGAACAAAAAGAAAAGAATATTGAAAAAATGCCTTCTTTTTTATGACCATCTTTATTCATATACTCATGGCACAAGACATCCCAGTGAGCTGTGTGCATGCAGAGTACACAGGAAACAGATACAGTGCATTCTTATACAAGAAAAATGCAGTGTAAAGTGCTTTTGAAATAAAATAAGAAATATTCTGTGGCCATGTAAGAAAAAAGCAAAAAAAGTAAGAAAAAAAGAGAGAAAATTAAAAAGTAAAAAGAACCTATATAGCCAGGTAGCTATCACACTTTACATTAAAAAAAGAAAAAGCCTTCTTCCAAGGCTAAGACAAGACATTGTAAACTCAAGGGGTTTTTTTCCATCATCATAATTAGTACCCTGAAAAGAAAAAAAAAAAAAAAAGAATGAAGAGATTTATTTAGAAAAACTGCAAATGACTCATTGAACCTGCATATCCTCCAGGATAAAGAACTTCTCGGCACAGAACTCTAAATGTGGTTTCCATGAGAACAGAGGCACATCATATTTTTAATGCCTTCTCTTAGGAAGTCATCTACATTTGAAGTATGGAAACTAGCATTAGTGAGCTAAACCAAACTTAATCTGAGGTTCATACTCCAGTGGAATACTTTTTCTCCCTAATAAGATAAAGGCATTCTGTAATAGTACCAAGAGGACAGCATCCATGTTATTCCTAATTGTGCTGCATTCACCACATTCTGCAACAGTTTCATTCTTCCCAATAACAGCAATGTTGAAAAAAAAGTATTCAATTATTTAAACCCTACCCTATCAAACAAGTCCCACAAATCAATTTGGCTCTACAACTCACACATCCAGCAAGGAAAAGAACACCAAGAGCTGAATTACAGCCAAACCTGAACTAATTCTTGCTATGATCAGTAATGAAAGAGAAGAATTCCTTTGGAGAAAATAGTATTTTTACTATTCACAAGTGGTACTTGATACAAAGGAGGGGCTGACATTGCTAGGCTGTGCCTATTCCCTTCCCTTTCAGGAATCAGATCCAAGTTCAAAGAGCACTTTTTTGCAAGCCTGGTGTCACCTGGGATATTGGGGGGATTGTCTTGTGATTGGGACACTAACCACACCTGCCTGCTCCAGCCTGTTAATCCCAGGCTTCTGACCCCTCCTGCATAGGCTAATATCCAGTACTTACCTATAACTAAGAACCAAAGAAGGATTTTTCCACAGTAGTGAGTTAGACTTTTTACAGTATTGACAGAACAGTGCCAGAAATGTGAAGAATAACTTGGTGATACAATCACAATTTCTGGTAGGTCAGACATCCACACCAAAAACAGCACACAGAAAGCCTATTCTGAATCTAACCCTCAGAGTACACAGAGACAACAGTAGGCCAAGGGCCTTCAAAAAGACAAACAAAACATAAAATACCACCCCTGAGAAAACAAAACCCAAACCACCAGTGGGAAATATCCTGAGGTGCTGTAAGCTTTGGAAGGGGCAGACAAATACACTGGGTCCAGGAACTGCAGCAATCCCCAGCAAACCAAGAGATATTTCAGTAAGCCCTAGATAAAAGTGAGGAAAAACAAATCCCATGCTGAGCAGACAGTTGGGAGATGAGGACATTCCCCATGTAAGCCTGTCTGGGATATTTTTTTGGTTTTCTTTAAAAACAGGCATTTAAAACCTGCCATTTCAAAGCCTAATTTCATGCTATCCTCTTTAGCAGCACAGCACATTCAAGGCAAGTGGCTTCTGATCAGAAGAAAATACCTTTGAAAACCATTTTCTAACCTGCTGGCAGAGCATGGGTGCCTCAGTCATGCATTTTGCAGCACACACAAAGATGGACACACATTGTCTGCTGCTGCTATTGGAAGACATCCAAACAATGGCTTGAGAAAAATACTATTACTGCTAACAGAAAATTACTGGTGATCTTTTCAAACAGTTGTATTAAGAATTAAATACAAAATTGTTGTGTTAAGAATTAAATGAGTAAATGAACAGCAGAAATATAACAGTACTATCCATGGAAACTGTAAGTGCTCGTTTATCCTTACCTTCTTCTGCCTCATCCTCCTGGGATGACATAGGCCCTCCTCCACTTGTTGGGGTGACTAATTCTTCCTCTCTGGCAGATTCTCTTTGCAGACTGACAACTTCATAAATTGCATCTCCAGCACTTGTGTGGTTTTTTCCTTCAGACTAAACCAAAATATGGGTATGTATTAGGTTGCCACTGTTGAAAAATAAGGCTATACAATAGTTTGGTCAACACTGCCTCAGATTTCTTTGCCTTGGCACAAACAGATGGCAGTATCTGACAGTTCTGTTTCTCTCAGTTTTACAGGTAGAAAATAGAAATAAAACTGCATTATTTCCAAAGCTGCCCCTTAACAACCATTTTCAGCATTGTTCAGAACAATGATTAAAAAAGCTTTCCAATTCAAACAGCTGTAATGAGATTAAGTCAAAGAGAAATCTCAGCTACAGAAAAGAGCAGAGAACAAAGAGGAAAAATATTGGAGTAACTGAAACAGGAACTGAATGCCTGAGGGGGGGAAAAAATAATGGTAAGAGTTTTTTTGTAGTAAAGACAAGACTAAAGAAGGAACAAAACCTCATGCTTTTGAAAAGCTGTAAATTGTGAAAAGCACTTTTTAGTGCTTTGCTCACTATAAACCAGGAAAATATCTCTTTCTTCTGCAGAATATAATTTAAAATACACTCCTTCCAGTGGAGAAATGTAAGAGAGCCCCATGGCAGGGGGATTGGAACTAGATGATCTTGAAGGTCCCTGTGAACCCAAACCATTCAATGATTTTATGACTTTCTTATGAAAAAGAAGCCAGTTAACTATAGTTTAAGCAATTGCAAGTTTTAAAAGAAAACAAGGATCAGTTTTTCCTCCGAGTTACAATTATTTTTTGTGACATGTAGTGATTAATATATTTTTAGAGCATTGTATATAACTGCAAACTAATGATGGTATTAAATGAAGCAGCCCAAAATGTTGTGCTATTTTGTTCCTTGTGCATCTTGCCTAATCAGTTAAAATGAGCTCATTTTTGCAACATACTAAAAACATCAAATTAACCATGAAAATGAAGACACTTGCAGTTAGAGCACCCTCAATTTGTTTGAAAAACAAAGTTGAGATAAAGCTGAAAGGCTCCACAATACCTGCACTGGAGATACACACACACACCACTGACCAACACCTGCAATTCCAACCAGCTGGTGAAATTCTGCAGGTGAGCAGCTTAAACTGTTTGGACTGATGCAATACAAATTATTTTATAGTGGAAAATGCTCCTTGTTTACTTTAGATTAATCATTCAGACCTGCTTCCCTTAAAGCAAAGGCTCCAATTATCAGCCAGTTTTGCTGACTGCATTTCTCATGAAGTCAGTTTAATGAATTTTGGGGTGTGGGCATAAATGGCTTGCATTTTGTAAAATAAGCAAGGTAATATGAGAGCCTTTATCCCTGTTTTATTCTCACATAACACCATCATTGAGTAATTACAAAGCACTTGGTTAAATCAACCAAGTATTGATACCACTAATGTAATGAACCATGGCTATCCATAGCTTTTATTTTTGAGAGATTAAGGCATGAGGTACTGTGGGGTTTGCTGTTTGTGACAATAATTACAAGCCTTCAGCTCCTTGCACGAGTTCTGGTTAACTGCAAGACCCATCTGTGCAAAATGTAAAAAGTCTGATTATTGGTTTATACTAAACCCACCATTACAAGGACTGTGCTCTGACAATGAAAATGTGCATGAGCAATGCAGTGAGGCAGCCAGAAAGAACAATCCTAAATGACACATTAACCTGCATATTATACATACTTTATATATATATACACATATTATACATTCTTATACCTGACTGCACCTTACCCATCTCAGCTCAAACTATCAAATCTCTCTGAATCCTTCCTCAGAAGGGTCCTGACTTTTCTAGAATCTACTTAATGTTCAGCCACTTTCCCAAGGAGCTCCCAAGTGGTTGATCCCAATGCCATGTGCAGAGTTTTCTCCCGAGGAGTAACAGTGCCCTGAGGTCCAGGACTGCTCAGAGGTATGGGCAGGAACAGCCACTGCAATGCAAACTCTGTTCAGCTGAGAACTGGTGAAATAAAGACTTGATACAAATCACCCAAAGAGATCCTGGCAACCACAACCAGGATCTCATCTTGCAGAAGGATTACTGGGAGTAAAAATACTCCTTTTCTGAAGATCTGCAGAGTAGACTATGGATTTTGCAGCAGGAAGAAATGCATGTGTTTCTTCAGGGAAGAGAGGCATGTGCATGTTTGTCACATTGTAAGGGGTAAGAAAAGGAAAGCATCCATACTACTCAATTAAAAATGGTACAGGTTGCAAGTGATTTAAAAGACAAGATGAACTGATTAGAGATAAGTATTAAACTGCTGAGAGTGGAATATTTTCAAATGTATTTTCTTTAATGTCAAAATGCAGATATTCTAATTTGCATGTAACAGTAGGCCTACTCAGATTTTCTTGAATTCTAAGTTGCTATGCTAATCTCCAGAAGAAATACAGAAACAACATTGCTTGAGACTTATTTACATCCTAAGTGTTAAACACAGCAGCAATTTCCCCATACAATATCAACACAGCTTGGTTTTTCAGACCTATTGCTGTGCCCCACAGAAAGAGCATGACTTAAATACTCCCATTAGGCTCAGTAAAATTAAATCACTGCTCTCTGGTACCATTAGTCAAAGATGATGCCCCACTGCTCCACTGCACACAGTACCAGTGGCCTCTGCTCTTCACTTTTTGAGGCAATACCAAGTTGTAACTCTTTGGAGAAAGCAGGTCAGCAGTGGCTGCAGGAGGATGCAGCTGCACACCATTCTGGGCAGACATAGCTCTTGTATGTATCTCAGCCAAGGCCAAAACCAGAAGAGACTTGAGCTCCAATCATAACAGCCTCAGTCTCTTAAACTTCTGCATTAGGTTTGCCTTTAATGGGCCACATGCAAACAGCCACCTGCCTCCATACTGTGAGTGTCAGTAGCCCTTTGATTTTAAACTGAACAGAGCCATTTCCCAATTTTACCAGTCAAAAGGACTTGCTTTAGAACTCTTGCTTTAGAGGTCAGATTGTAGAGAATTAAAGAGAATTGAATAGGTAGGTATGAAATAGTTAAAGCCCACAAAACCAATCACTTACAGCTCCTTACAACTGAGTTTATAAAATGTGCTGGGTTTGGCTGGGTTAGGCTTATTTTCCTTCACTGTGCCTGGCATGAGGCTGTGCTTTGGGTTTCTGCTGCAAACAGTGTTGGTAACACAGGGGAGTTTTAGTTTCTGTCCAGCAGCTGCTTAGACAGAGTCAAGGCCTTTGGGGCTCCCCATCCCATGCCAGCAAAAGAGCTGGGGGTGCACAGGAACTTGGGAGGGGCCACAGCCAGGACAACTAACCCCAACTGACCCAAGGGATGTTCCAGACCATACAGCACCATGCTCAGCATGGAAAGTGAGGGAAAGAAGAAGGGGGAATGTTTGGAATGATGGCATCTGTCATACCAAGCCAGTGTTACACTGTTCCCCAGGGGATGGCTGAGCACCTGCCTGCCCATGGGAAGTGGTGAATGAATTCCCTGCTTTGCTTTGCTTGAGCACATGGCTTTTGCTTTCCCTGCTGAACTGTCTCCATCTCAACCCACGAGTTTTCTCACTTCTACTCTGCTGATTCTCTCCTCCACCCCACTGTGGGGGAGTGAGCGGGTGGCTGTGTGGGCCTTACTTGCCAGCTGGGGTTAAACCATGACACAAAGGCAAACTATATACATGCTACTTAATGCTTATGCATTAGAGCATCCCCGAAATAAACAGTTAAAAGAAACAAACTGCTGAGGAGCAGGTGCCATACTGACTTTTCTAAAGGCCAAATTAGGACAGATGAGACCAATGTTCTTAAAAAAAAAAACCCAAAGGCATTACCTGTTTCAGCTTCATGTAAAAGGTTTCTGTGAAGGTTTTCCTGCTGAAGTACCAGAAGCGCTCATTGGCAGGATACACACGCACAACAGTCTCCAGCAGAAACCTGACTGGCTCTACCACTTCAGTAACAACCATGTCCACAGCCACAGTCATGAACACACGCTTATCTGAAACACAGAAGTGACAAGAATTTAGTCAAAATTCAAATCTGTAAACTGCTGAACTTTTCAAACTGAAAATCCTCTCTCCTTAATTAATGATTCTATTGCACCTGTTTTAGGTGCCTGAGTTCTGCTGATGCCTTAAGTTTTGACTTTTATGTTTTTCAAATCCTTGTACTGCTAGTGTAGCTCTGCAGTTCCCTGGAGCTCGTTCAGTGCTGTTCTCTCATGCTCACACACACACAACAAAGCCTCTCCAGCTCTCCAAGGACACCCAGACCCTCCTAGGCCCAACAACTGCAAACCACAATCTTGGGGACAGGGGGGCAAGCTTGGGCAAATTCCATCCTTGCCTGGCTTCTGCTTGGGGAATTGATGCTGAGATCCAAGTGGGAAGAACTCGGGAGCTGTCCTTGTCCATGTTGGGATGCACTGAGGCAGGAGCCTCTGGAGCCCAGAGTGTACCTCTGAAGGCCTTTCCAACCAATCCCTCCTTGATTCCTTTATTCCTGTCTGGGCTCTGTTTCTAGGGAGCCCTTTAAGGCATCAAAGATACATGATCCCTCTCAAACAAAAGGAGCATGCAGAGGATAAGGTTACAATGTGAACTGTAAAGATTTCTGTTACATGCTACTAGAAATAATGTGGTTTGAAAATCCATCAGCAGGAGCAGTGACACTGGCTGTAGGTACTCAGATATGCCTTTAAGCAAATGACGTGACCTCTGCCTCGGGACAGAAAACTAACTCCAGATTTACATTCTGAGTTTTTCAATCCCATCAGAGAATATAACCTCCAGCAATAAGAAACTGTGCCATATAATCAACTACTTGAATGCATCATTGGCAGCTTGCCCAAGATGCAGGGGATGAAATGCTATTTGTGATCAACTCACACCTAGATGGAGGAGAACCCCAATGCTTGCTATTCACACTGCTTTGCTGAGTACAGCTAATGCCAGAATGATTTTGTTTTTTCTTTTATACCCCTCTTACATACTCTCTTATATTTTTATATATTCTTAGTACTTTTAGCCTACATACTTGTAACTTTCCAAGCCTGATAACTTAGCTGAGACCCACTGCACCATTAAACCTAGAGACCAAACAGTCTGGAAACCCCAGACCCCAAAGTCCTCTCCAAAACATATTTTTGAAAAACTAATATAAGCCCATCCAGAAAAAAAAGTTCCTCAGAAGAGAGAGTTCACTCAAGCCTCTCATTAGAAAATCTTTGATAAATATTCTAATTTTGCAAAGCCTATAATTGTGTGTATTTCAGTGTGGTGGGGAGTGCATACATTTTCAAAGCATTCCACCTGGACCAAGTGCTGTACCCCAGGATCCTGAAATAATACTGAAGTAAAAACCCCTTTTCCCCATAAACCATGAGTTGGTTTTAATTTTAAGACCAGAAAAAAGCAACACAGCAGGTAGAGAACAACTTGGAAATGCTCAGAACCAGAAAGTCCTGATAACCAGGGACAGGCATATCAGCCCCACACACTGATGTTACACCTCCAAACCAGCACCACACTGCTCTATGGATGATATTCACAACTCTGTGTTGTACATGTTTATACAGAAAAATTCCTAGCAAAGGACTCTTGGAACATAATGGATCATGTACTCAGACATGCACTGTGATTGCCAGGAGAAAGCACACACACCAAACCCCTGCTGATACACACAGATATTCCACTACCTTTAGGAGTTTCCTCATTCAGTACCAGAAACATGGGTGCATTAGGATTCCACATTCCAGTAATGACATAAGCCTTCCCATCTGAACTCTTTCCCATGGATTCCTAAAAATAAAATCATACAGGATTGTATTACAGTCATGGTTTGAGATCAACGAGATGGAGCATGGGGATGAGAAATAGTTCTAGGAACCTTTAAGAAAATTAATTAATGGAATGAACTATTACTAATATGAGGCAAGTACATGCTTCCTAAGTTTTCTGGAACAGTCCCTATGGATCCAACAGGCCTGTTTGGTAGGCTCTCTATAGATGAAAGGAGACTCATGTTCCCTCTCTGTAATCCAGTTAGAGAAATAAAAGTGATAGAGATAGAAAGAGAGATATAAAAGAAATAGAGATATAAAATCTCCAGATTTAATATGGAGAAAGGAGGTTGAAAGGAAATCACAAATGTCTATTTCTGTGCTATAGTCAAGAAATGCACTAACAATTCATTATGTCCAGCAGTTAAACCTACTTGGAGTATGAATGTAAACAGAATTCAAGATGGACTAAGGACAGGAATTCAAATAGAGTAAAAAGGTGTTATATGGATTTACAGGAACAACAACACTCCAAAACTCAGCATAATTTATTCAGTTTTATAATCAAATAATACATAGGGAAAAACTGAACTAATTTCAGCAAATAAAACCAGGAAAAAATGAGCTAGTAAATACAATCAGGCCAATAAATGAGTCTGACAAGAGAACTAAACACTGATAGAAAGAACCAGCAGCATGAGTACAGAAATGAATCAGCCAAAAGGGGACAACTCCAGGGCCTCAAAAGGGCTTAACTCTAGCACTTCATAACTTGAAAATGGCTGTGTTATCCACAGAGAGAAAGTAAATTGGTATTATCACAGAAAGGATCACATTGCTTTGCAGTTCTTTTAGAAGCAACTCTAAGAAAGGGAATATTGTAGGACACAAGTGAATACTTCAAACTCTGGAGAAGAATTTAAAATCAAATGAAAGAAATAAAGGCAAAGTATTCATTCCCTTGTAAAAATAAGAGCACTTCCCTGGCACCCAAATACAAAAGCAATTATTCACTCTGAATTTTTAGGGAACATGCTTAACACAACACAGAATGCTCAGTTATTTGTAACAACCTAACCTGTGCTTCACTAATTGAATAAAAGCCACATGCCACAGGTTCTGACACTAATTGAAACATTCTGTCCATCTTATGATTGTAGATATCAAATCCCAGGATTTAAGAAACAAAAAAACAAACAAAGAAAAAGCCCTTAGAAGCTTGTTTTGGTGGGGTTTATTTGGTGTTTTTTTTCAAATCACCTTATCTTATTGAACAGGTTATTAGGGCTAAGGCTCACCATGTCTAGTAAGTGCATGTCACTGTTCTTCACATTTCGTCCAGGGCTTAGCAGCATCCCAAAGCACCTGCAAAGTTTATTTAAAACAAAACAAAAAAAAGGAAGAAGAGGACATACATTAGCTTTTCACAACACAAAAGTCTTTGCTTGAACATAATGGACAGCCACCTACTGCTTCTAATTTTAAAAGTACCTTTCAGAGAAGTTGTTTGTTATTGTTATGGCAACGCTCAGGAAAACAACACAATACATGTTACAGGAAAGACATTGACATTGTTTTGCAGAATGAGGATGGCAGAAATTAGCATCTGCTAAAACTCAAAATTATTCCTCAAAACTCAATTATTCCTAAAGACCATTTATAAAATGGAGTTCGAAGATATCAACAATTCCTGTACATTAGTGGTGGAGACTGGCAGGAAGAAATTCACTGTCTCCCCAGTTCTTTTGAAAAATTGTTCTCATGCAATCATAGGAAAAAATCCAAATTTGTTCATTCCATCATTCATAATAGCACTGCTGAAAAAAAGCCATGTAGCATCATGGGCCCTTAAAAAAACCCAAGAAACAACAATTTGCTCAATTTTAAGACTTCATTCATAGTTCTTTAAATCTGAATTTGTGTGCTACACAGGGCCTCGAATTCCATAATTCTAGTCCAAACCTTTTACAATAAAATTTTCTTGGTATTTCCAAGAGCAAAAATATTAAAAAAAAAACCCTGAGAAATTCTCCAGACATTCAGATTTTTGAATTTCCTGACTACTGAAGGCACAAATCCAGGTCTGAGGTTTCTGCAAATCATCTGTATCTTTCTCTCCTTTGAACATACTCCATTATGAATAAAAATACCAAACAGAATCATGTATTTGCACCCAGCAGCAAGCTGTCTTGCACAGGTTTTTCAAAACCTTAGATCTCAAATGAAAAAAGGGAAAAAAAATTGAAAGTAATTGCAATTTGAAATATTATGGAAAATTGGGGTTGTCATTCAGAGGGTTTTGTTTCAAGAAGTTTTCTTCTCTTTGGTTCTCTGATAATCAAACCACTTTTTCTCACTGACTCTCAGAATTATGTACTATGCTGAACAATGTTGCTTGGACATATGAACACCAGCAACTAAAATTTTAATAAAACTATTAGCTGTAAAAGTCTCAAGATATGCAATTACTACACCACCTAGCTTTCCCCTGTTACATCAGGGGTATATGGTTTGCATTTGCCACCTCGTTACACTTAACAGGAACTTACATCCACAATTGTATTTCCCATTCTCCATCCTCTTTCACTCCTAGAATCATAAAAATCTCAGTGATAAATACAGCACTAGACAACAATTTTGATTTATCTATATCCATATTGAGGTGCCATGTAAAGCACCCAAGGCAGCTCAGATAGAGGATTTGGATTTAGCCACATAAAGCAGATTCTCTGAGGGACTAATTAAAGAGGGCAGAAGCTACCAGCTGACCTACAACTTCTTGTTCCTGGGGCAGAGACAGCTCTGAGAGAGCTGTAATTGATAACAGCAGGGGAGTCACCAGCTTCTGGTGCAGCTGCTACAGAGAAATGTAAGGCCAGGATCCAGAGGCAGGCAAAATATCTGTGGCCTTCAAAGACAACAGCTCCCAGATGCTACCCCTGCTGTGCATCGCTCAGATGTACACGAGTTCTGATGAAGGACAGCCAAAATTTTTGGGAATTATGTTTCCAGAAGAATTGGAGTCGGGAACAAGTAACCCCTACCTCTCACAGATGCAGAGACTTATGATGCCCAGCAGGATGAAGAGTCAGGGCTTCTCTTCCCTCTTGTTTCAAAGAGGAAAATCAGTTCAAACCAGGTCAGGATCCTCACTTGCAGAAGATGGATTTTACAGAAACAACCATCAGCACATTCAGCCTCTGACATGAGGAGGCTCAGCCACACAGCCAGGACTCAAAACAACCTGCACAGACTGTGGGCCTCGGTCTCACTTCACACTTGCAGGGTTTCTGCACTTAAAGCTGGCTACTGAGCAGCTCTGTGCAACTGCACAGACTGCCCACTACTTTCTAGACCAGCAGGGAAAAAGAAAAGAACTGTAATTGTTATTCACTCATGTATCTTTTCATTTATAAAACTACAAATGCTACCCACAGATAAAGCTGATAGTATTAAGCTGACACCATGACAGGACAAGGGGGAATGGCTTCACACTGTCAGAGGGCAGGGTTAGGTCAGATATTAGGAATGAATTGTTCCCTGTGAGGGTGGGGAGGCCTTGGCACAGGGTGCCCAGAGAAGCTGTGGCTGCCCCTGGATCCCTGGAAGTGTTCAGGGCCAGGCTGGACAGGGCTTGGAGCACCCTGGGCTAGTGGGGGTGTCCCTGCCCATGACAGGAAAGGGTGGTCTTTAAGGTCCCTTCCAGCCCAAACCATTCTGGTATTCTGTGATCTTTAAGAGTTTCCACTACTAAGGAGAAACCAACCAATATTCTGTAATTCAGTTCTAAGGATACCAGACTAGACTTTAACCTAAGGTACACCTACATAACTTGGGACTAACTCTCATGTATGACTGGCAGCAAACTACATCTAAACACCACTGCACTGAGAAGAGTGTTGATCCTTCTATCTTTCAGAATGAAAGGCTATTTCACTCTTCAGAACAACTTCCTTAAAGCCCATGCTCATTAATCAGGATTTTCTTCCTGAATCCTGTAACCAACTGAGACTTGACATATCCCCCATATGAACTGAACCTGTGTAGTGGCACACACCACTCAGAAATGAACACCATCTCTCCAGCTGCTTTGATCCCAACACAAAGTGGCAAAACCCAGGACAAACAGGGCACAAGAGCAGGAAGGGCCAAAGGAAGGCATGAGAGTAACTTCCTTCATCACCCTGCCCCAAGCCCAGGCTCTGCCTGAACACCTGGAGGGGGCAATTTCTCTGAGAAGCAACCAAGTCTGATCTGAAACCAGGACAAAAGATCATTGAAATCTTTAGACCAGACACCAAATTTCTTTAGATTTTTTTTTTTTGCATTGTAATTTCCACTTTGAAGTACTTTTGAAGACACATTAAATTGCCCAGAAGCTCAGTCTGATGTAACCTGCATTCATCTTTCACCAATTCTGAATTTTATTATTATCAGGGTAAGTACACAAAATAAGCCTGGGTATGTCATTCCAATTAAGCAACTTTTTCACAGCAAAGCTTGTGGTGATAAAAATAACATCTAAATTGAACATTCTAAACTCCACTAAAATACAAGCTAATTTCTAAGAAAGGTAGTTTCACTTTGGGGAGAAAAGCAATGGTCAAATGCTATTCATAAATGCCTCATTAACTGAATCCTGAAGGAAAAATTATTTAAATTAAAATTACACTGAAAATAGATTTTTTTTAAAGTCAATGAGAAGCAAAAGCCTAATTTTACAACACACAACAACAAACAATGGTAAAAACTTCTACTGCATATTCCTCATCTAAAATTTACTTTCTGTTCTGAAGTAAAAGCTTGAAACCAAGTCAAGAGATCAGTCAGGTTTTGGGAGGGTTGGGGGTCAGTTTTTCTTGATTCTCCTGTTATTTTAAATTTGCTTTTCACTAGAACTGAATTCTCCTCTTGTTATTCTTTTGTTAAGATTGCCATCTGGTGGCACTAATTCAATTGTGCAATCATACTCTGTGTTATTGGTACATTTTTTTTCTCTCACATAAATTGCAAAGTCAGAGAAAATTACGTTAAATACCACTCTTTCAACAATCTAACCTTCATCATTTTTGTAAGATTTTTACCTTTCAATGGCCAGTTCTTTGTTGGAGAGTTGCTGAACTGTGATCACCACTTTCTTCTCAATTCCCTGTTTAAGCTTGAAATACAATTTATCTCTATCCTTTGGCACAGGGCTAAAAGAATAGAAACATCTTTCAGCAGGTATAGAACATGAACTGTTAAATACAGAAAACAGTTTACACTTTCTAAATTGTCAATTAATTCAAAATTAGATTAAAAGAAAATCAGAAGAGAGACCATTAGACTGTATTTACTCAAGAAACTTGGTTTGACTGAAGTTTTTAACAGACTTCTTGCTATCTTTTCCATTTGCACAGGCCTATATTGAGCACCCCTAAAAGAAATTAGGTAGTGAAAAGAAACTAACTTGAAAAAAAAGGTATCCTGAATTTTAATCTTTTTACAGAAAAAACACAGAGAGGAAAATTGTAACATCAAAAGAGCAGCTTCCTATTTATAGCACATCTGCTTATGAAAAGAGGTCAAATGAATTTTATTGTAGTTGTGCATGTTGAAAGCAGCTGTGTGCTTTCACCAAAGACATTTCTGCTTTTCCCTTTCCAGTCTGATTACCTGAAATTTCCTTTTCCATCATCTTCTTTGACTTCTAAGGAGACACTGAAAGTGTACACATCACTATCTGGCGTGGGAAGAACAAAGTCCTTCACATGATCAGATGCTTGCTTGGAAGAACGCTTGAATGCTGTGGAGAAACTGTACAAAATTCGGCTGACCTGCAGGAAAGCAAATTAATTCTGATTAATTAATATTAATTAATATTCTGATCAAAAATAAGGCTCTTTTTAATGAGGCATTGGGATATTTCTGAAGGTCATAAAATCGTTTGCCTCTTACACTGAACACAAATCATGCCTCGTGTAACACAAAGCACTCAACATCATGTGTTCAATAACCAAGGCATTTCAATAACAACATCTCCTATTTCCATTCCTGTCACATTCCCTGCTCATGTCATGCTCAGTCAGTTAATGTAAATTAGATTAGAGATTAGGAATGCAGCTCATTAGGGGACCTGGATAATGTACTTTTCAGGCTGTGTTTTTAACAACACAACATACAGCTTGCTCCAGCAGATGTCAAAACCCAAGGAGATTTTGTCTTTTTCAACCTCTTTTTTAACCACCCTAAAAAGTCCTTTTCTCCCTGTACTCAGGTGTTCATTTCTGAGTACTCTCCCTTTGCTTTTTAGGAAGAAATGTCACACAGTTCTTCCTGAAATATCTAGGGGAGAGTACCATAACATGGCTTTTTGTAATTCAAAAGGTATACATTGCAACTTCAGTATGAAACATACCCAAAGGAGGCCTACAAAAGCCCCAAATGAGGCCTGCAAAAGCCCCAAATGAGGCTCTCCAGACCTTCCCATTACAGTGCACTTTAGAATGTTGTTGAAACACTAAAAGCAAAAACTTAAAATTATAATAATGTTAATGTATGACACATTCTGCAAAACTTATGAATATGTGCTACCATATTTTTCAAGGCCCTGTGTACCATTCCCACATTGGGAATGACCTCTTCAAATACTGCCTGGATCCTTTTTCCCAGTCACTGCACAACACAGAATACTTACAGCCTCTTTAATCTCACAGGAGAAAACGTGGATCTGGAACTCTTCTGTGCCACAGCTGCTTTCAGTAAATGCAAAGCAGTCACTCTCTGAAGTCCCATTCTGCCCCCGAACACAAAACAACACTTTATAGATGGGAAACGAGGCTATCTCCAAATTGCTTGATTGATCAATTATCCTGGCAAGAAAAGGGACAGGGAAGATCAAAGGAACAGGTCAGGAAAACAGACAGGCTTTGCTGCAACTGGATAAACAAGGATCTAAACTAATTACTATTAAAATTCAAGTAGGTGAGATGGGTAGCAGGAACAGAAATGTTTTGCTCTAAAAATTTAAGATGTAAATGGTTCTGGTTCTAACACTGACTTAACTTCTTTTGTACACCATAATACAGACAAATACAGTACCTCTATATCATACAGTAAACAATGGCCATTGTTTGTGAAAAACACAAAAGAAGGAACGTAGAAACCACAGAAACCATAAAAATGTGATTTGTATACAAAGATCAGAGAAAATGCAACATCATAAAGCAATTTAAACATCTGTCTAAGAAATTGTTATGAAAATGGTTTTGCAATTAACAGGACTGCACAGCTTGGCAAACACTGCCACATTCAGGTGAATCTTTATCACAGATCTGAGACCTCATACAGAATTTTAAAACACTCTCAAACCCAGAACCCAAAGAATATTTCAGAAACTTAGAAGCAGGAGAGTGGTGTTTCAGAACAGACTGGTACATAGTGACTTTTAAAGAGTAATAGAGCCACAGGGTTCTCCTCTGTCTTTTCACTACTTGTCCAGATGCACATTCACATCAAGGGTCAATAAACATCAGCCACCTAAAATCCCAAGTCTGTAACAACAAAAATATAGGGTTAAACTAAAGGCAAGGAGAACCCTGGGAGGATTCAGCACACTGTAATACTGGTGGACACAGTATTACAGACAAGGACAAGTATTCAGACACCAGGAATGGACACACTCTTAAAAGTCAACACTGGTATCACCTGAGCTTTGATGGAACATATCATGTCACACATGGATTCACCTTTCCAGTTCTGTCCATAGGCAGTCCTTCATTTACTGATATCCTCTGACACTAAAGATCAAAGGAACCTGCTGTTTAACTTGCAAAAAACCCCCTCCTGAATGGCCACACTGAGTACAAAAAATAGGCACAGAAACCCTTACAATCTTATGTCTGGGTGACTCTTGCCATTGTAGAAGTACACAAATAAAGCATTTCCTAATGCCAAATTAAACTTAAATTAGGTTCAAAGAAAAAAATGGAAGAAAATACTACAGATTCTTGAAGCTCCTTCTCTTTCTCCACTTCAAGAGAAAGAATGTATTGACTTATGTATTGACTTCAAGATGAAAGTCAATACATAAGCATAGCTCGGGCAAGGAAGGAAATCTCATCATATCCTTCAGATACCTTGGTATCAGAGCTTGAAAAGAAACATCTTAGATATTGAGATACTCCCTACTTCTGGATGTAAGAATACTCCAGGTCCATGTTTAGGGCACCCTGATTAAGAACCTTTGACTCTCTCATCACCAATTAAAAGAGCCTTCCCACATGAGGAAAGTATCTAGTATCTGGAGGCTGAGGAAAGTTTTCTAGTATCTGGAGGCTGTCAGCATCTGCATCATGAGGCAGACACAGGTCAGAGCTGGCTTCTGCACAGCAGTGGCTGGAAGCAGAGACTGACATCTCAACTCTGCAACACATATGGAGAGTCTGAACTGACAATCCTGCAGCAAACCAAAGGCCAGGACTCCTGCAGCACTGTACCTTGGAAGTGTGGACACACTAGGGAGGTCGGGAGAGCACAGGTTTTATCAGCTCTCCCTTTCCAGTATCTCCCTTATCATATTTGAACAGATACTGAGGTAGAAAGAGATGCTTTTACTGGCACTGTGTGGCAGCTGGTACCACCAGCTATGCACTGCACGGTGAATTTGAGCACACATTTCGTTGCTTTAGATGAATTTCTCAAAATTAACTGTCTTCAGCAAGAACTTCAGGCACAAACCCAGCAATTCTAGCTCCCTGTGCAAGTAACAAAGTCAGAAAGCAATTCTTATCTTCTTATCAGTCTGCTTAAGTAACAAATCCAACTCCTGTGTGTTACCTTACAGAGCCTTCAGGAATGTTTGGGACATAGAGTGTTACAGGTAAGGGGGCTTGACTGGAGGACTTCATGTTTGCCATGGCGTGCAGAGCTTCTGGTTCATTCCGTGGGGCTGACACCTTGGTGCAACCTAAGTAAGTCAGTTTGTTAAACAACACACTGTCCTCTTCCAGGGGCTCACTGGGAGAACATGGCCTTGGTGCAGAGATTTCTGAAAATGAAGAAACAGCTTCTTTAGCCATTTGCTTTTACTGTTACACTTTTTTTTTCCAGTGAGTTCCACAGCAAAATCTCCTAGATTTTCCAGGAATGGACATGAGAGTAGACAGTTTAGCTCCAATAAGGAGAAATCCATTTAGCAGCTTAATACTACTGTGAAGTCTGCTCTAACCTAATTCATGTTTCCAAGTGTGGCATGGGGACAAACTGCATTTTGATTCTCTTTGGCATCACTGGAACACAGCATGGACATGCTAAGTCTTTCTAAGCAGTCACAGAATCACAAAAGCATAGAATGTTAAGGGGTTGGAATGGACCCTGAAGATCACCTAGTCCCGACCCTCCTGTGTGCCCTGTTATTTCTATTTCTTTTTACTAGAGCTGATACTGCTCTAATACTTAGAATCATAAAGGCTGTAAAACTGAATTATTCCTGTTGGGGCTGGAATAGGATGAGAGAAACATATCTACAAGTATTTCTTTGTTTACTCATGCTAAGGGTTGCATGAAGAATGCATTTGAAGAATGTCAAACACGAAGACAGTGAGGTAAGTTTCTCAGAAATACAGCACACATGTAATTAAAGTATGGGTATTTCCATTTCACATAAACTATCTTATTCTACCACAAGAACATCTTTCTTTTATTTCCAACAGATGCTGTGGGAATTAGCTGACAGAATACCACAGAAGTGCCCTGGGTGCAAGTGAGGAAAAAAGAATTGTAGTTCAAGGCACACAGAGATGACCACAGCCTTGTATTCCCAATATATGTAACAGAATACAAGTATTTTTATATTGCAGCTTCTTTTATATCTATATAAAAAGCTACATTATATTTTACATAAAATATATACAATATAGTTTACGTTAAAAGCTGTCAGTCCTCCCTTATTCACGAAAACTTCAAGCACCAGGGAAGTACCACAATCATTCCTAGCAACTATCAAATCCAAAGCTAGCCTTGCTTCTATGTGGTGACAGGATCAGAGATGGACAGTTTCATCAGTTTGCTCAGGGTGTATTTCATTTGCAGGTAGCACCATAAAGGAACACTGCCCTGAAACTTCTTGAGCTCCAGCAGCAGGAGATTCACCTCAACTATCATCCACTCAGCAACTCATACAATCCTTAGTACCAACTAATCCTTGGCTGAAGACAAAATGAACATTATCTTGACCAAAGCAGAGCAAGCTCAGGGTATCAATATGATGATAATCTATTCCTATCTATAATCTTCAACTTATAAATAAGAGGAGGCCCCAGGGTATTCTCCAATATAGTTCTGGAATGAAGCTCTGGATAGCTCTGTATTCATTTCAGGGTTAACTTGAAACTGCCTAAAGAAGCAACCTGCCATGTGTGATTAAGGGGGAAAGCACTCCCTACAGGGCAATACCTGTAGCAGAAGGATCTAAAACAAGCTGCAAAGAGGGCTGGTTTGTTTGTCCTGCTGTCCCATCTGCAGCTGCCTGGCCACTGGCATCACTGCAACCTTCTCGGGGTGCAGAGACATTCTGGTCTTTCTCAGAATCCCGCAGGATCTCCTCCATTGCCTTCTCCAACTCCTCATCTCCATTTGAAAACACCTGTAAGCAGAAGGAGATGACATTTTGACACTGTAGTTCTTTTTCACTGTTATTTTTCAAACATATGGTCTTACTAATTGCAAAAGTTAAGAAACTTTGCTGAATGAGACAACAAAGAGAGAATCAACAAAGTCAAATCAAATATAATCAAGTATCACACCCCCTTACATAAAATGCATGTTCTCACTGCTAATCCAAAAACCACACATCAAAAAACTACAGACTTCTCTCAGAGTAACAGGTTTGTGTATTTAGAGCCTCCATTCAGACTAGAGATCAACAGACTTTGCTACAGATTAGCTGTAAAGAAAATTTTACTTTCTTAGTCATATCCAGTCCATTTCAGTTGCTTCACAGATTTTCCCACACATAAGAGTGGTGTGAGCCTAATTAAAGGAAAAAAAAAATTGGAGACACACACTGCCTAAAAGAAAAATAGAATCCTTCACGAGGACCAGCTTTTCAGACAAAAAAAAACCATGGCCAAAGCTGCATCATGGATTCTGCCTCCAGTTCACCAGCTCCTTTCCAGACTGAAGAAGCAGATAATGTCTAATACAGACAGAAATTATCAACTGGAAATAACTGTACTGCAAAGAGTACTGCAAAGACAGACTAGGTACCTACTATCATTTCAGGGGGAACAAATTCCTATTGTTCCAAGCAGACCAAAACCAGTACATCAGCTACTACAGCTCAAGTGGAGAAATCTGTATTTGACCAATCAGCTGTCACCCAAGTACTAACATACTCTGCTATTTAGAGGTAGAAAGCTTCTAGAAAAGGTCTTGCTCATGACTAAAGTAGAACTAAGAAGGAAAACTGAATCAAAAATTGAAGTCCAAGACCCTGTGCAATCTATGCCTACATAGTCTCATAGTCTAATTACATGCTTTTAAGGTAGCAGAGTCTCTGATCCCTCAAAAAAGAATATTAAGCTTTAAAGTGAAGCTCATTCACTGTAAATTCCTTTACTAATGTATAGATCCACAGAATATAACAAAGCTAACCCCCAAAGAAGTTATTAAAAGAAAACCTGAACTGCCACTTTTGGACAGATTTGTTTAATCAGAGCTGTTCATTTCACTGGTAATCAGCAAGGACAAAAATGACAGTCTCAGACTCTCCTCAAGCACACACCAAGTATGCACTCTTTTCATCAATATAAACTTTGCTACACATTTAAAAATAAAATCATAGCAAACCTTTAGCTGTGGTTTTTCATCATTTCCAGAAGTCTCTTCAGATTTCTGATGAACCAAGACAAATTCTTCATTAATTAATGTGGATACAGTTTCAGGAACCCTCCTGGCTTTGCTAAAAGATGTTTTGACTTCCATCTCAGGTCAGTATTCTCCTCCTGCCAACAGGACCTAAGAATCAAAAACCAAATTAAATAATTAGTTTTGAAGCTGTACACAATATGTTAATAGGTATAATATTAAGTTATTGTGGAATAATATAATGCTTAAAAGTATACTACTGTATTTCTCAAACTCTGATTTCATTGGTATAAGGAATCTTATGATTTTCAGGTTGGTGTTTAAAAACCCTGATTTAAAAGCAATGGTTGTTATCATTATTTTCATATGTATCATGTTATATCATAATTTCCCAAAAACTGCATACCAAAGTGTATGCTCTCCAAATAAAAATATTATTTAGCAATGGATTATGTTAGGGGCTTTTGTTATCCTTTATATCTATAGGTGGTGAAGTCAAAAGTGATATTAAACCACAACGATTTCCTTCTCACCTAACTTCCCTGAAACCACCCACGACAGTTAAAATTAACTACACCACTTAAAAAAATAGAAACACAAGCCACAACAAAATTATAAATCTTATGGCAACCAAGAGCAAGTTTTCCCATGTCTCCACAAGAATAAAAATAAATCTAGAAACAAAGAAAATAGGGTAAAATAACGTCAGTGTATACATTACAAGTTCATATAAAAATACAGAGCTGAAACACTGCAAGCATGTCAGCATGAGGACAGCTTTTGTAGGTAACCACCAAATAAAGACAGCATCACCTACATTAACACAGATTTTAGACCTTGATTCCTTAGAGAATGAAGAGCTGGATCTTAGACTTTTCATATTTTAAATGCATCTGTGTTTTTATATATTCTGTGTCAAAAAAGAGACAACCTATTTTCACACTTTATAAACTTTGCAAAGAGCATGCACTTCCACATATGGTCTACTTCCATTCCAGTTTCCTGAAAAACACTGCTCTGGCTGAGAGCTGCGATATGTTGTGCTTAAGACAGAGCTCAGGAGAGTCACACACAGCACAGGGGGAAGAAAATCTGTGAGTGTCTCCTCTGCAAGGCTGGGAAGTGCCCAAGGAGGGAGAGCTCAACCCACATCTGCTGTGACCAGGAACAAGAAGAGGTTAAGCTTCTCCCTGCCCTTCCCAGCAGCACCAAGCAGAACTGCACCACACTTCTCTTACAGTTCCAACCAGCCAGTGATCAAGAAAAGAATGCTAACTTAGGTCTAGCTATGGGGAACCAGAGAAACAGCACATAAAGGAACAAAGATGTGCATGTTCTCCACCATTTTGAACAGGTGTTACTTATGCTGTTAGCCACAACAGAAAGTTTAGCAATTTCAAACCAAAAATAGCAAGTGTGGGACCCAGACAACTTTCAATACTGTAGCATTTTCTATCAGTTTTGAAACTATAATCAACGTGCTTTTGCTCTTTGAAAGACTTGGCTTGGCATAACTTAGATGCAACTCCTCAAAAAGCAGTTCCCTCTCCCTAACCTGGCCACAGTTTTAGTCATCACCTCAGTGAGGGCATTATATGCAGGAATCCCAGAAAAAAGAATTCAAGTTCTTCAGATAACTGACTTTTACAGCATAAAAACTCATCAAAAGTCACCTTATAAAAAAGCCACTAAACAATGAAAGCTGGAATATTCAGAGAGCAACTACAAATTTGGATGAGCAGTTTCACACACTCTGATGTCTTTCTTATCTCTAGACCAATCATGAACTCACAAGCAGGAATATTTTCCTGACAAATGATGTAATCTGAGCTCTACCCAGCCTACACCATGGACTCACTGCTGCAAAAGGTGTTGTTCCAATTTTTTAAAGCATCTTTGCCTTAAAGATTTTTCTTGGCAAGAGAAAGACATGGTTTTACTACACAAGATTTTAAGTATGCTACAAACAGTTTATTAACTCCATGTGTTTTTAACAAGTGTTGTAAAAACATTGCTGAAGAGCTTGTTTGCAATAAAAAGCAAGTCTAGCTCAAAATACTAATTTCAAAGTAAATCCTCTATATGAAAGTCAAGGTCAGCAATTACAGAACTCTTTGAAGGCAGTGAAAGGATGTAAGTTCCAGTCCCCAAATAGAGCATACCCTGAGGAATCATTATCTTTGCAGTGACATCACCACTGGAGAAAACAGCAGAGGTGACTATCAGCCACAGTAGGAGCAAAGGTCCAGGCTATGAGAGGCCCCTTTTCCTCTCACTGCATACCTGTTATTGCTGGACCTGATGATGACAAGAATGAAGCCTCAACCACTACTTCCAGCACATCTGCAAAAAGGAGGGATCACAAGAGATCCTATTCTGATCCTTTGTGTTTCAGTCTATTTAAGCTTAATTTTTGAGCTTACTTATGGGAGAGCAACACAGAAACTCCAATGTAAAATGGTTCTACTCTATTTATTATCAAAGCCAAAGGCAGGTTTCAAAACATTACTTTATCACCAGTTCTTCTTTCTGCAGTGAAGTAAGAACCAATAGAAACAATGTGAACTATGAAATGTCTTCTATAGCAGTATCTCAGTAATAAAATGAGGGAAAATGTACCACTTGTAAAGCCAAAGAAAATTAGGATAATGCAACTACAGAAGCACACTGACACACTGAATACTTGTTCTTGGCCCATGCTGGCAAAGGGAGTTTAAAATTTCTACTTCCTAAATATTAACCTGAAAGTAAAGAAAATATTATAAACATTAGATGACTGCAAGGAGCTCCATATTCAGGTCAGATACTTCAAAGTACACCACACATATTCCTGCAATTACTTTTGAGTTACAAGGCCTTTAATGTGTTTAAGAGTGTACTCCAAGCTTGCCTTTACAACCAGCTTACACCACCACAGCCAGTGCAGACACATTCCTTTTCCTGTACACAACTATGTTAACTGAGTTAGCAGCCCAGAACCCTTCATTCCAGTCCTTCATTACAGACTACTCCAACCCAAGAGTGTAACTGTAATTCTCATGAAGATTATTGAGATTTACACCATCTTAAGTAGTAAGCTACTTAAGGAGAAAAAATTTCTATTTTTTCATTATAAAGACACATGATCTAACACTTCAGCTAAGTTCTTTTGATGAAAATCAGTAAAAAGAATAAAAACCTCTCTAAAAGAATCATGCATTAAGATTATTTGAGGAAGGGAAAAACATCTGGAGATTTTTATTCTTTAGAAACAAGAAGAGGCACATGTGCATTCTGGACTTCTCAGTCACCTGCAGTCAGTGGATGATTACTGTCATTTCCCTTCTGTCATTGGCTCTAGTTCTCTTTTTTATTCATTACTGAATTATGCACTTCAAATCCCCCTTTTCCTACAAATGTAAAGAAAAAATGACAGTTCACCTACTAGACACAAACAAAATCTAAGAACAGACCCCTACTACTAAACTCTAACATCTAATTTCTTTAATAATCTTTTTTGATGAAAAGTTTCAAGTTCAGAATGTCAGAATTTCTTTCTGATTGCATTAGTCAGAACATACAGACAGTTGTGCAGTCTACAATCACATCAGGTTTACTCCCTGATGACCTCAGCAGCTGAATGCTGGCTCAGAATCCTGAGGAATGAGGTCCAGCATTTGCTTCACCAGTTTAAAGTTTCTGGGAGGGCAGCAAGCAGCAGTGAGGAGCTGAAAGTCAGGGACAGGAAAGACAGCAAATACAAGGCACTTCAGCTACCTCAGTTCCACGTGCAGCTCCTTGGTTTAAGCTGCTGGTGGAGTTCAGCTCCAAATGAAAAATACACTCTCTGTTCTGCCAGTGCTGATCCAAGCACTGAAAGCTCACACCAGATGGTACCTTCTCAAATCATCAGAGCCAGGAGTCAGAGCTGCTCCTCCAACAGCGCCTTCCAAAAGATGACAACAGATTCTGCTGTCAGAGTTCTCTTCACAGTAGGAATTACTGGAAGTGTGTACTGCTACCCTGAGGAAGTCACTGCTACAGAAGAGGTACCTTCAACAGTCATGCTTGTTCCTATAGAGAAGGTATTTTCCCCCCATACTTCAGGGAACAGTATCACCACACACACACACATAAGTCAGCGACACATATATAAGAGGGAATTTTACTAAACTCAGTGAAGTAAAGCCTATGATAAAAGAATTAAATTTTTTAAGAATAAGAGTTTCAGAAAAGGTTTTCTGACAAAGATTTTCAGACCTGATGCCTTAGGTTTTTAACTTTTCTATGTTCCCAACCCTGCCCTGCCCAGTGTCACTCTGCAGTTCCCTGGAGCTCGTTCAGTGCTGTTCTCTCATGCTCACACACACACAACAAAGCCTCTCCAGCTCTCCAAGGACACCCAGACCCTCCTAGGCCCAACAACTGCAAACCACAATCTTGGGGACAGGGGGGCAAGCTTGGGCAAATTCCATCCTTGCCTGGCTTCTGCTTGGGGAATTGATGCTGAGATCCAAGTGGGAAGAACTCGGGAGCTGTCCTTGTCCATGTTGGGATGCACTGAGGCAGGAGCCTCTGGAGCCCAGAGTGTACCTCTGAAGGCCTTTCCAATAAACACCTCCTTTATTCCTTTATTCCTGTCTAGTCTGTTTCTACGTAGCCATTTAAGGCATCAGACCAAAGAATTTTTGAGATACAGAAATTATTCACACATCGTTTTAAGAGAGAGTGTGTGTGGAGGTGTGCTATGGTGTGTGGATCTTGCTCCAAAATATATTTTAAACCATAGGAACAATACAAGGACTGCAGAAAAAACTGTTGCTCTTCTCTGTGAACTTTATCATGAAGTTTGGTCAAGCCAACCCCTCTGATGCCCACCAGTTCCCAGCGTTTTGCTTATACAAAGTCTTGGATAAAAGGTAACTAAGCCATCCTTGGACTATATGTGTTTTGGGACCAGCAATCAGAACTTACCTTCACATATGTGCAGTACTAAGCTGTGGAAGGCTCAAACCCAGCAGCTTCCCCACCTCATTTCTGAAAGGCATGCCAAGTTCACTACAGCTCCCCTTGTAAAGTAGCCAAAGTGATTAAAGAGCAAGAGAAGGTGAAGAGCTGTGATTCTAGAAAATCCAGGGGGATTCAGCACTGAATCAGGGCAAGGGACACAGGACAGAAATGCTTCTGATTCCTTCCCTCCATAACTCTTCCATGTTTTCACACTGAATCCAGACTTGCAAAAACACATCACATACAGAACACAAATACCTAGGGGGGGATGTATGTCCATGGGATTGCTGGGCAGAGCAACACAAGGGACAAGGCACTGATGGCAACACACACTCATCATCACAGGAGAAAGAATCAAAGGTTCTGCAAAGCCACTGACTTTCCAGAAGGAAACTGCTTTGCAGACCTGATAGATTCAAAAACTTCCTCTGCAAGCTGGTCCCCAAAAGTAAACATAATTTTTACATTAATCAGTCTTCTGAAGCAGTTACCAGACTTCTTTGTATTTGCTTCCAGTTTGTGTTCAATAAATATTTCAGAGTTACTGCTCTAGGTCACTATTGGTTTGTGGAAAGAAAAAAAAATCTTTTGCTTTAGCACTACAAGCACCAAAAAAATTAGAAAACGTAGAGCTGTGAAAAGACAGCAATTCAGGAAGATAAATGTTGACCTATTTTCATGTTTTGAAAGGAAGTTTCTTACCTGCTTGAAACAAGACAGTCAAGAGCAGGCTAATTCATAATTTTTTTTAGCAGAGAAACAAAATCATCCTGTATTACAGATAGGCTTGTACTAAAGGCAGGCTTCAAGGCCATACAGTTTGCCTGACAATCTCAAACTGCAAAAAAAAACCTGGAAATAAGTTGCATCTATTTTCAGAACTGTGGTTCCTCAAGAGAATCTCTGGGACCTTTGTGAAGAGGAAGGTCCAATAGAGCTATGCAGAAATTAATCTTCTGCTAACAGAAGTCTGAAGCAGAAATATACACCAAAAGGCATGGTTTATTCCCTTTTTTGAGCTACAGAATACAGGGCATGACAGCAAAATGAGCATTAAACTAATTGACTTGCAATCACTCCATGACTCAGATTTCTAGGTTACTGCAGTGGTGTGGTGACACTTCCTCACCCCTCAGGGAACAGGACACTGACAGTTCCACACACACACATAACCAAGGGTCTCAGACTCAGCATCTTCTGTTGAGAAACATCTCAGACCTATGTGTTCCCCTGGCTCCACCCCACGAGCTCCTGAGCTTTACTGGGGATGCCTTCCCCAGAAAGCCAGATGTGCTGCAAACACACAAAGCTTCACCTTTTCAACACTTCTTCACTGAAAGACTACACAACCTGATAAAATCCCATATTGTACTCTACACTGAGCCAGTACAGCTCACCATCTGCCCTAGAAACCTCTTCTCTACCAGCTGAGTGGACACACATGCAGAAGAAACTTCTAGGTGTCATAAACTCAGTTGGTTTAAATCTCACTGACCACAACAGCATTACAATTTTAATTTCAACTTTAATCTCAACTTCTCTCTGTGTAATCTTTTTTATGAGACACTGTCTGTGTGCTCATACTAAAAACTGTTTTATTACCCATAAATTGTTTCCCAGTGTCTTATCTCTGGCAGTGAAACACTTTGTAAAGCACATAATGGAAAAAACAAACAACCATTTATTTGGCTTTCTGATAGTATTTCCCAGGAATAAAATCAACTTAATACGCAACAGATACCACTGTATTTTAAACACATACATATATGTATATAAAAAATCCTTTTTATTTCCTGCTAAGCACTGTTAAGGACGAAACTCTTCCCAAAATTAAAAAGACAACAACAACAACAAAACAAACAAAGAAACCTACAAAAAATAAAGTAAAAAACGCCACAACTAGGAAGTAACCACTGACTTATTTTGGCAATACTGTCTCCTCTGAGAAAGCAAACCTCCACTATGTAGCCAACAGCAAATAATTAGTCTGTTCATGATGGCAAACTGTTTGGAATTGTTGTACTGGGTGCCTGGATACAGAGGTTTTTCCAGATTCTTTTTACACTTCAATCTCACAGCCAAAGAAAAATAACAACTTAAGGAAAACATAATCAAAGAGAACTACACAAACAAGAAAAAGTCTGTTCTCCTTCAAAAACATCTGCATCTCCTCAAATAAATGATAAGCAGCACTCATCAAACATCTCAGTGTGAATACTGAGACATTTACTGTAAAGGGGAGAACCAGCTTTCCTGACCTGAATCTCTGTGTTCCACATAACCTACTGAACCACTTAAATATTACAGTCATAGTATGGAGCTGCTTGAGGGCAAAAAATACTGCTTTTATTTCTTTTAAAGTTAAAACCACCAAGGTGAAGAACCCTTGGAGAGGAGTGGTGGGAATATGGTTGGTCCTGAGCTGGAGCAGGACTCCAGCGAGGCAGTGGCTGCTGTTCACAGCTGAGCACAGAAGCACCATCCCTCCTCCTCAGCAGAGAGCACCACTCACTGCAAGGCACAGCTTTGAAGGAAGACAAGAGGCAAAGTGAAAAAACAAACAAGCCACTGATCTCAACCCCTAACATTTACATATTGGGGGCCAGAAGCATCATGAACACTGGATGAAATGCCAGGTAAGTGAAAGCAATATTGGTAAGCTGCTGGCTACAAAGGCAACCTCCCAGCAAACTGGGGCTTCCTTTTGTTCACTTGTACAATTTGAGCAAGCAGGAGTCATGAAGGACAAGCTTCACCTTGGACAAAACAGAGTTAAAAACAAGGTTGGTGGGATTCTTCTGAACAATTATTTAAATAAATTTTCAGGCCTGAGATTTGTGCACACACAGAAGAGACATCAGCAGGAGAACAGATTACACGAGCACACACACCTCTTGCTGACACAGATTGATTCGTGCTGTTAAAAGCATACTCAATGTTAGCTTATCCAATTAGTGTTTAACCAACCTAAGGAAATAACATTTTCAGCCACTTAAGAGCAAAGCCTTTCTCCTCTCTATTTATTCCCTTCCAAAGAGTATAACGAGTAAGTGTTCTTCTGCTGCTCTATAGAGATGTTACCACTCTTGATGTGTATCTTATTAAAAAAAAAAACAAAAACAAAACAACAAACCACACTTTATACATCAAGTTCTGGCAAACAGGTTTACTCATTTAAGCAGCAGCTCATTCTGCCTCAAGGATAAAGCAGCTTTGGTACACTTTCACACTGTTTCCCTGACACCAACTAAAAACTAACAGTATCATTTCTGCAGCCAGTAATTGATTTTTAACTTTGGAAAATATAAAGCAGCAAGTTAGAGTATGCAATTTTTCAAAGCTGGAGTTTGGCAAACCCAAGTTGCTTTTTTTTTTTTTTCATTGCTACATGATGCTTGCAGGCAGCATTCAAACTGAAACCAATCACCAGCCAAGTTACTGAACTGTATGATCACTCACTCAAAAATATAATGACCTATATTCCAGAGGAAAGCAGAAGCATAATGCAGTCCTTGTTTTAAGGAGATTATTTAATGCTTTATTCCCTAGCTGTAAAAATAACACTAATGCAGTCAATGGAACAATCTCTGTCCATTAAATATATTGAGTATTTCAACCAGGAATGTTCTCCACATGCTACTATGTCCAGAAATAATCACATGATAGAGAGCAAAAGAGGCCATATGGACCAGCAGAATGAGCCAAGGCAGCAGTGATGCCAGGGCCAGTCCCTCTCCATGCCAAACAAGCACCTTCTGCCATATCACAGTATCAGAGAAACCCCCCAGAAATCCTGACTCACTGCCTGCACCAAGCACCTTCAGAGCCATGACAATCCTTCTTCCCCAAAGCCACAATTGGAAGTTATGACACTTGTTAGCTTGAGCTTTGCAACATGCACCCTGGGAATATTGGGCTTTGCAGATTTAACTTGAAACCACAATGTTTTGTGCTTAAGCTCATCAGGCACCTTTGCACTACCAACTGCAGACAGTATTTCTCAAAAGGTGTTAACCTGCAGTCAGTGCAGCACTGACTGTGGGATGGACTACATAACGTTCCATGGTCCTTTCTAATCTCTTTTTAGATTTTTTAATTCCTAAGTCTTTCACTCTAATAGCTGTCAAAGGCAATCACAAGTTGTAAATGAATAACAACACTAGGTGCTTTTTTCATAGTTCAATCACAGATTTTCCAAAATGGCAAAGACTCTGAATTTTGATTCAACAGCCATATCTAGACCTCTACTGCTGTTGTAGCAAAACTGTAGTTTCAACAGTGTCCCCAATACTTAATAAGCACAATACCCCTCCCTTTGTAATAGGAAAGAAACCAAGCTTCTTGGTAGAAATAAAATACTCCCACATAAGTCAAAAATAAACATTTCCATTCACATTTAAAATAAATTTTCACATATATTTAAAACACTTTAGGTAAGAAGCCAAGATTTTACATTGTCACTTGAACATCTACATATTTAGATATAACATGAAAAGATGGAGAGAGAAACCATAGTTATTTCACTTCTGAAAGTTACCTGCTTGAAGCTGAGAAATACAGAACAAAGTGCATGACAATGAAAAGCCACACCAAATGATTCTCCTTCTAACCACTGTCCCTCCCAGTCCCATGGATGATGAACTGCACTGGTTCAACTAGCACTCCAATTTTTATTTTACCAGTGAATTCTCAACACACTCCTCATGTCAGAACGAATCTGCTGGCATTTCACATTGCTAGGGCAAGTGGTTATACAATATATTCCACAATGCAGCTCTGTTGTTAATTCCAAAGGCCTTGACAGGTCTTAGAAAATGGAGAATGGAAATTCACACAAGACATTAAGACCATTTCCTTATTAGAAAGATGATCTTCCACTGATAAGAAGAGGTCAATGAGAAATCAGACATACCTAGTACCAACACACCACTTTATCCCCCTAACCATACCAGAATAAAAAGACTAAAGGCTTTCCTTCATTTTCTGCTTTTTTTTTTGCTTTTTCCATTAAAGTCTGAAGAAACAAACCACTTGGTTCATGACATTGATCAAGGGGAGGAAAAAACAAGGTTTTGCCTCAACATTCAAATCACTGTTAAAAGTCTTTCAAATTACCTAAACTCTTCTAGGAACTGGTATGAGCTGTGCATATGAAAGCTTCTGGAAGACAGGGACCAAGGAATGATGTGGAACTTCTTAAACTGAAAGAGATTTTTTTTTTTAATGTTTACTTTGTTCTTTTAAATGACAGTGTGTTCATTGAGATGATTTCTCCATGTGACAAATTTACTAATCAAATTATTTCAAATTCATTCTCTAATTCAAGTAAGAAGTGCAGCTTGGAAAGAAAATATGAAATCAATCAACTAATCCCTATACAAAAACTTGCTTGTGCAGTTAATAAACATCAATTTATAATTCAGACCAAAAAAAAAAACTTGATCAAAAGGAAGTATCCTTCGAATCTATATGAGCAAGTAATTGAAAACATTTCACAAAGATGTTTCTACTGCACTACCTGCAGTTACCTCCAAATTCAGGCCCAGGGGTGGTGTGTATATATAACCTCACACTGCCTACTGCCTTGATGTTCTGGAAATGCTGTGCAGTATGTTCCCTTCCAAACCAGAGCCTGAAAAGCTTAAGCAGCTTGTAAGATCAGTATTGCCTTCAGAGACTGCCTGAAAAGGGTAATAGGAAAGAGAACACATGCTCTTTTTCCAAGACACAATTTCTCTTCTTTTCATCCCACATATCCATAATAATCAGAATTCATTTTACCTCCTAAAGGATTCAAAAAAAAACTAGCTTTAAAAAAAAGCAACGAGCAACAAACTCATATAATGAAAAGACAGGTAGGATTATTTCACCATTCTGTGTTACATCCTTTTTTTAAAAATTCCTTGAAACTGCTAACAAACACATCTCAAAGTATTACAGAAGAGACTCAAAAATTCACTTTCACCCAAGTGATTGCGAGAAAGAAAGAGTTTCAACCTATCAATTAATCTGCCAATTAATGCTTTAATTATGTTTTACTTCATTTAAAAATAAAAGTTTTTCATTTGCTTTTGCAATTTTTTTCTAGTAATCAAACCTAGTAAATAGAACTGCTATGAAGGACTATGAATTGCTATAAAGGACTAGAATTGCTATAAAATCTATGTTAAAAACATCAAAACCAAAAGATTTCTTAGGATTAAACTATCACTGGGCTCAAAGAAAAATGGCTCAATTTTAAATTTTTTTTTTTAAATAAATAAACTTGGCCTCTTGGCCAGATTACCATTATGTAGATCTCACACACTTCACTTATTAAATTGAATAAATCTCATTAATTATTTTTGGTCTAAGCCTCGGGTTAATCTATAACAGTCTATAAAAATCAGATAATAAGATCTTGCTGAGGAAATACATCTAAAATAAAACAATATAGCTGCTTATATCATAAGTGCAAAAATCTTGAATAGAGAAGTCATTAATTTTCTTGATTCAATTTTGTCTCACAGTAGTCAACAATCATGAACAAACCCAGTATCTGTCTGTTCTGACAGGTTCTCCAGAGCAATTTGAATTTTAAGTGTTTCATCGTAGTTCCAGTTTGATAAATTCACTTGATTGCATAAAACAAGACATGAGAAGCCAAAAATCTGTACCTGTGATTGCTATGCCTTTTTTCCTTTCCTTTTTTTTTTAATCAGAGTCTCTCTCTCAAAGTTTCAGAGAGCTTCGCAAATATCACCACTCAGTTTCAACACAAATGATGCACGGTTTTCATTAAATAAACATAAAACCTACTATCCATGTTTACACACTGAATACTTCCACAAAATACTTTTACTTATGGAAACAAAGACAGGAAATTACAGGCAGCTGATCTAGAAGAAAAAATTCACAGAAAGGTGAAGTAGGACAAAAGGCCATGCTCTATGAAGTGGTTATATATGCCTATCTTTTCCACAACCTTCTTTTCAGCATCCTACTGATGCCAGAATGATTTTTTGCTTTCTTTTATACCCCTCTTACATACCCTTTTATATAGTTTTATGTATTCTTAGTGCTTTTAGCCTACATACTTATAACCTGCCAAGTCTGATAACTTGGCAGAGACCCATGGCACAGTTAAACTAGGAGACCAAAGAGTCTAAAAGCCTCAGACACCAAGGTCCTCTCCAAAACATATTTTTGTAAACTAAGATGAGCCCATCCAAAAATAAAGTTCCTCAGAACAAGAGGTTCACTCAAGCCTCTCCTTGGGGGATCTTTGATAAATATGTTAATTTTGCAAAGCCTATAAGTGTGTGTATTTCGGTGTGACAGTGTGCATGCATTTTTGGGGCATTCCACCTGGATGAAGTGCTGTACCCAAAGATCCTGAAATAAATACCAAAGTAAAAACCCCTTTTCCCCATTAACCATGTTTTAGTTTTAATTTTAAGACCAGAGAAAGGCAACACTACCTCTGGCAACTTTAAGTGAGAGTGTTAAGTTATGGACAAGCTACCAAAATACAGTTAAGAAATTGCAACTACCAAAGGCAAAGTGTCCCAATCAGCCTCAGAGCTGATGCAGTAGTGCTGCCCCACCAGTAACAAACTCATGGACTAAGTAAAGCATTTTCCAGTCAAGGAATTCAAACCTAAGCATGAAGTGTGACCTAGAGGAGCACCAGCACCCCAGCCCTCAGCCAGGTTAGAGCTGAGTCTGTGCAAAGTCACCAGGCAGGTGAGCAAAACCAATGCTAATAACTGCACAACTGCACTGTGCCAAAGTAGTACTGCAATGGCACCTCCCAGGAACTTCCTGGGAAATACACACAACAACTCACCTGCTTTTTCCATACTCCCCAAGACTCCTGGAGTTCAATTACTGCCAGAAATAACAAAAACCAGAACCACAATGATGCCTTAAATAAACAGAGAGCAGACAGGAATAAAGGAATCAAGGAGGGATTGGTTGGAAAGGCCTTCAGAGGTACACTCTGGGCTCCAGAGGCTCCTGCCTCACTGCATCCCAACATGGACAAGGACAGCTCCCGAGTTCTTCCCACTTGGATCTCAGCATCAATTCCCCAAGCAGAAGCCAGGCAAGGATGGAATTTGCCCAAGCTTGCCCCCCTGTCCCCAAGATTGTGGTTTGCAGTTGTTGGGCCTAGGAGGGTCTGGGTGTCCTTGGAGAGCTGGAGAGGCTTTGTTGTGTGTGTGTGAGCATGAGAGAACAGCACTGAACGAGCTCCAGGGAACTGCAGAGTGACCCTGGGCAGGGCAGGGTTGGGAACAAGGAAAAGTTAAAACCTAAGGCATCAACAAAGGCCAGAGAGAGAAACTGGGGGACACTGCTGGAACAAGGATCACTTGCATTTATTTGTCTTATACCCTTTGATTTCTCTTGCTACTATCAAAAGCTTAGTTCTAAATCACACTTCAGTCTGACCCTTTTATGTTCAATCAGACTTACTGATGTCTCAATACGATATCAATATGATGAAAGAGAAGAAGCATCAGAAAGGGAAAACTATAAGGGTCAAGGCAAATTATCACTCCAAACAACTAAGGAGAACTTCCAGCTTCACACTGCTGATTTGAAACTTGACAAAATATTTTCTTGGGCATTTTGATACTAACTCTTGCCCTCTCCCCTCACAGCTTTTATACACATCTAATAGGAATAAACAGTAAGATTTAACATTCAAAACAATGTAAAAATCAGTTACTGACTTTCATTCCTTACTCGTTTCCTCAGAACTGATTAACAGTTCTGTCCATGAATAATTCTAGCTATCAGTTCCTGGGTTCTTGCAAATTTCTTGCCAACACTCATTTTTAACTATTAGGATCAAGTATGGCAGGGTTAAAAATACCTCTTCTGATATGAGTGTACCTTTATGAGCAAACCCAAACTCTGTCTACACAAAGAGAAGGGACCAATGTCTCCAAGGGCCAGCCTGCACCAATACTGCCTGATCCAAGTTCCAACTTAGGTTTTACTCCAAAAACAACTCCTGGCACACACAAAAAATTCTCGTTCAACTCCACTGCTGTTTCCCACTCCTGTGCTCACAAACATTTAAGTTCAAGCAGAAGGTGATGGTACTCAAAAGCTACACAGATTTCAGTAGTATCTGGAAGGAGATACTACTGGAGGGGATTTCAGGAGGTGAAAAATGGCCTCAAAAAAGCTGCAAATGTTCCCACCTTCTCTGCTAAGATCACACTTGAGTACATGAGCACCACAACAATGCACAGAACACAGGCCAAACTCAGCAGCCAGCTCTGGGGGCAGCTATGCAGCACTGCCATCAACCAGTTATTTGAGAGTTGTCTTCAAAATGACAGGAAATAATAAAAGTATACACCAGGGGAAGAAAACAAAATGAAGGGTTTACAGAATGAAAAGAAAAAATCCATTTCCTGCTACCTATATCTCAGATTAGTCAGTCTAAATCATATAATGTAGTGTTTGTTTCTCAGTAACAGCTAATTAAAAAACTCCAAGCTTCTAAGGAAAAAAATACCAGCTTGCAGCATTCAAACTCTTAATAAAGAGAAATATTATTTCTTCCAATATCTTATTTAAATAAACAGAAAAAAACTCCAGATTATTTTCCAATTTCAGCCAGCTATTAAATTTCTCCACCGACTTCTAAGTTAAAATTCTGGACCTTGTATTTTGTATCTGAATACACACAGGGAGAGACAAAGCACTACATTAAGAATATTTGCATTTTATTTCCACTGCCTGCAGATGCCCAAGCATGGAAAAGGCATAGCATAGCCTTCATCCTTAATTAAATCTTGGGACAAGAATAAAGAGTTAGAAAACAAAAAGAAAAATAGCACATACATACTTTTTAAATTGCAATATATTTGTTAATAATACAAATACATCTACAATATGTGTACACAATACACCAATTTGTGTATTGCAACAGATCTGTGGCTCTCAGCAAAATCATTTTGTCTAACTTCAGAAAAAACAGTAATACTTTGCATACACAATAAAAGTACAAATTTAGAACTGTCTTACTATGCTGAAATAGCAGATAACAAGACTAGATCTCTGTGAAGTGCAGGAATCAAGTCAAAATATCTAAATTAAACATCTTTAAACTGTTTTCTACTGGGGGAACTTCAGAAAAGGCAGATTGCTACAGAATTTATAACCAAAACATTCAAAACCACCTGGAAACTTGCCACTCTCACACCACTGTGAAACCCTAACACCACATGAGCAATTGTACTGAACGGAAAAGCAAAGCATTCAAATGTAACCACTTCTCAAATAAAACACTGTGGGGAGCAGAGGAGGAAATTCATTTCTGGTTAAAACAAAAAACAATTTACCAGAACAGGACCCATTTCCCTAAACAGTAGCAAAGGTTATCAGAATTAACTATACAATTAGTTTGCATTAAAAGTCAATCCTTGGAATAAGATTCTTGGCCAAAGCCTCAACTCTCACTCTTTTTCCTTCCAAAATGAAAAATTAAGTCATATGCATGGACAACTGTAACAGATCAGCATCTGCAATTTGTCTTCTACTCCAAAAAATCCTAGTTGTGTGACTTGAGGTACATGCAACAGACATGACCTAATCAGAAAGGTCAGCAATACCTGAACTGAAAGCACAGCTACTTAACCTAGCTCAACATCCTGAAAGTCAGAGGTTTAAGAATCATTTATCACTGGCAAGAAGTGTAACCTCAAGACTATTCCATAATTACTAAGTAATTGTCTTCTGGAAACTTACACAATCACACCTTGCAATATAACATACAGAGATTCTGATGATGAAAGAATAAATAAACAAATATATATATACACACAAACACAAAATGTAAGAGACATTCTGACAGCTGTGTTTATTTGCCTGCAAGACAAGAGCAGGGATTGGTCATGACTGGTTACTCACAACTAATTCCTTTCATAAAAGAGCTACCACTACACAAGTTTTATAGCAAGTGCTGAGAAAGGACTTTGTTGTCAGTCACACTCGTGCTGATTTCATTCCTCACCTGTGTCACTGATATAATGTATGATAGCAATCACATTATCTCACTTCTAAGCCCAAGAGTAACATGGACACCTTACTAAACCCTTTAGGAAACTGCCTTCAAGATCCCCTCTTAGATTCACTGATTCAAATCCTGTTCTGACACTTTACTGCTTCTTAAAAACAACTTTCACTTTCCTTTTTTCTGCCCTTTTACCTTTTCTTCCCTAGTTTGATATCATGTAGGAGATACCAAGAATTGGAGCAACTAAGACAGGAAGTTTTCCACCATCATTAGTAATGAGCTGAGTATTTAAGAGTTTGCCAGTAGCCTGATGTAAAATGAAAGATCACACATGAAGGCAAATGTGCAGATTGTAATTTTATCATTAATTACCAGAGTTATTGTGAACTGTTCTGCATCAAAGTCTAGTTCCACTTCAAAATATTTCTACTATACCAGAAAACACTTCAGAACTCCCAACCATGCTAGAAACGTATTTCTAGTCCAAAGCCCTATTCAGACAGAGCAGCCAGACCAGGAACTGACATAACCCAAGGCTTTATCTTGATACCACTAAGTCACCAGAACATCAGCACAAATCACACTGACACCAGTCAGGAAACTGTAGGGAAACATCCAGAACATGCAGAGGGTTTAAACTAACCAAGAACTTTGTTTCAGACTGTCTGTCTACACAGATTGTAACTCAAGAACTCATTCCTTTATTTTTCTTGAATAAAAAATGCTTCAATTTCCAAACTTGCAGCTTATCCCAATGATTTCTAAAATGGATTTATGCATCAACAGAAAAGAAGTAATTCAAACTGAAAGCATTTATGTCTAGATGGCATCAAGTATTTATCCACCTATACTGCTGCTAAATATTAGCATCTCCTTTTCAACCACAATACACAAAAGGGTAAGGGCATATGCTGAAGCTGTAAATTTATATGTGGAATTAGTTATTTTAGTGATGGAGGAAGAAAATGAAAAAAAAAAAAAGAAGAGACGTGGATCATTTTTCTTATTGTTTAGTCTCCTTGGTCCAAGTTGCACTCCACATCTCAGGCAGGACTTACCTCCTTATACAAGAGCTTGATAATGCTTCCTGCTTGCTTAAGGGGAACTGACATCTTTCAGTCAACCACCACAAGCTGAGGTTAGAATCATTCATTAACCAACACTTCAACCAATTTCAAAGTTTTACCTATTTACAGATGTGAAAGTTTTGATCTCTGGTTCAGAAGCACGCAGCAGGCAGATGCTGGAGAGGCTATCCAAGAGGAGCCCAAAGATACAGGCTTTTGGATGGCATTAGGAAAAACCAACATTGGAGGCAGCAGGAAAGGTAAGGAAGAAGTGCTCTCTGTGCTCAGTGGAACAAGACACCTGTGAGCAAAGCACATGGAAAAGGATGACATACACACACCTTTTTTGCCCCAGTTTTCACTAGCAAGGTCCACTCACAAGCCTTCCAAACCCCTGAGCCCAGCAGCAGTCTGCTGGAATAAGAAGTTACCTCCAAAAGAGAAAGATGAAGTTTGGAAGCACTTCAGGAAATTGGAACCATACAATCTATATAACCAGACAGGATGTATCTGGGAATCCTGAGGGAGCTGGCCAGTGTTGCTGAGATATCACACTCCACAACTTTTTGAAAGGGCATGAGACTATGAGAGGTTCCTTCTGACCAGAAAAAAGGCAAATATCACACCCAGTTTCAAAAGCAAGGAGGAGGATCCAGGCAAATACAGAACAGCCAGCCTGACCTAACTCCACGAGAGGATTATAGAGCAAATCCTCCTAGAAGGCATCCCTCTGCTCAAGAGGCACAAGAAGATGATGGGGAATAGCTGGCATGGATTTACCATGGACAAATGATGCCTGATGAACACAAGAGCTTACCCCAAGGAGATGACTGGCTTGGCAGATGATGGAAGAGCACTGAATACAGAAGACCATTAACAAAGGTCTCCCACAGCATCCCTACAGCCAAACTGGTGAGAAAGGCACTGGGTAAGCAAGCAGTAAGGTGCTGGGGAATTTGACTGGACTGCTGAGCTGAAGGAACAGCCATCAGCTGTACCAAGTTCCATCCAAGCAGCTGCAATCACATCCCCTGGGGATCACCACCGAAACCACCAGTACCACCCAATGTCTTTATTAATCATCTAGATGATGGGACTGGGTGTGTCCTCAGATGTCTCCAATGACACCAAAGTGGCAGGAGTGATCAGCTCCTACTCAGAGGGATCTGGACCAGCTGGAGAAAGGCACTAGCAAGGCCTTGTGAAGTTCAGTGAAGGCAGGTGCTGGGTCCTGTATCAGTGACAGAACAACCTCCTGTGACAAGATGGGCTGAACACCAAGTGGATAAAAAGTGACCTTTTCAGGAAAGTATTTGGAGATGCCAGCAGACAAAAGTTTGAAAACAAGTCACCAGGACATGCCCAGAGCCAGGGCAGCTGGGCACAGCGTGGGCTGTTTGCAGGAGTGCAGGCAGCAGCTCCAGGCAAGGATCAGTGCCCTCTGTGCAGCACCTGGGAGCCCCTGCTTGCAGTGCAGCCAGCTCTGGGCTCCCTGCTACAGGACTCACATGGCCACTCTGGACCACGTCCAGTGGCCAGGCTGGCCAGATGGCAGGAGCACATGGAGTACAGTGAGAGGCTGATGGAACTGAGTTTGCACAATCTGGTCAAGAAAAGAGCTCTAAAGAATCCTTATTACTGTCATGTCCCTAACGAAAGGGTGCAGAAGAGAGAACTGGACTCTTCTGGATGATGGGCACTGGCATGTTAAGAGGCAACAGACAAACTGGAAAGTAAATTTCAACTAGCTTAACAGGAGGGAGGACACAAAAAATCACTGAGTGCAGACACATGTAGAAATAGATTACCTAGAAAGGTGTTAAAAGCTGGAACAATCTTATCTGAATTACTCCTGCTTTAATTTATGCAGAGAGCTGGATTAGATCACCTCCAGAAGCCCCTTCCAACCTAAATGACTCTATTTTAAGAATTTACAATTTGACCTGCCAATGATTCTATTTCAGAAACTTTCCTTCAGCAGGTTTTGCATCAGGTTTATTACTTTTAATCATGTATTTCAAAATTCCAGTTCTCCTGTACATACAGTAAGCCCACATCCAGTGTTGTACACAGAAATGTACATAGCTATCTTCTTGTCCTTAGAACTTCTTCCTTTTATACTACTGAGCTTCCCCCACAACCAGGGAACATGTTCTCAGCATCAGAAAAATTGTGCACTTTTAAGCTTACTTGATCTAAAAAAACCCACACCTTCTTCGATATCCTGACTGACAGTACAGGGATGATGAGAGTAGGAAAGCAGAGGTCTGTGACACAGCTCATTTTGTTGCAAAAGCTACCTTTCCCCTCTGTGCACTTAAAAACAGTAGAAATACAGTTGTCCCTGCTACTCTTTCCAAAGAGTAAGAAACATTTCGTGAAAGACACAATCTTACAGAGCCTTTCCAGGAGGGCCTTACTCATCTTTCAGAGCAATCTATGTTACCAAGCAGATTTTGGGAGCCCATATATGTATTTATGTTCTGTTTACAAACAGTCACACCCAACAAACTAGTTTTTCAGCTTCACAAAGTCCCCTCTGGGAACACTCCTGACAGCAAATTTAAATAAACACCTTAAAAGCCACAGAGGTGTTTTCTAATAATCTACACGTTGGTTTTGTTTCTTTTTAAAGTTAAGAATACAGGGAAAAGGTAAAATAAATAATTTTCAAACATGTCAGGCTTCATTTATGGACCACGACTCCACCAAAAAAGAAAGAACCCCTTCAGCAATCCAGGTTACAATAAAGGCTCCTTCAACAGCTGTACCAGTGTAACAGAGTAAGATTGAGACTGGAACAAACTGCCAAAGGTATGAATTTCAAAGAACACATCTTAGCTAAATACACTTGAAAACAACTTAACCTTCACTAAAAGGACACCTCCAGGAAGCTCAATGTTAATGCCTGAAAGGTGCATTTTAATTCTCACTTAATAGGTCAAGATTAAAATTCATGGGGAGAAGCTGAGAATTATTACAGGAATGATTAGTGTAGCTGGTGGCCCAAAGAGAAAACAAACCTTCCATGGTATATTTCCACACATTTTTGCATCCTTTTTGTTAAAAGTGCTTTTTTTTTGATACTAAGATCAAGAGTTCCAATAAAAAGTATCAATCCACTGAGTGCATAAAATGGAGATAATCCCATGACAAATTAATCTAGATTAGAAATCAAAAAGTGTGTAATTACTAAGGTCAGTCAAGTTTGAAATAGCCTTTCTATTGCAGCAGAGGTAACAGCAATATACAACTAATTATTTTTAAATTAGAGCTGAATAAATTTACAAAAACCCCTAACAGTGCTGAGATCACTCCCTGAAATTAAGAACTCGCCAAAAGTTCAGAAGAACAGAGGAACGAAGGAGAGAGAAGAAAACCATGGCAATTTCTGTGGGCCCATGGAAGAACAGAGACACACAGATGGCTCTTGAGTCCATTTAATGTGGTCAAAAGTAAATAAAAAATTACATCATCAATCTAAACCAGTACTGGCAGAAAGAAAGAGCTACCACCCTTACTATCATCACCACCTTCACCCCAAGCAGCTTAAGTCAATCAAACCACAATGCAGCTTCTTCTAGCAGCACTGGCTTGTGCTATATGAACTTACAGACTGTAAAGGCAGGTCCCAGCTAAGGAGCATCACAACACCTGTGATTGTTCCAGGACTGCAGTTGCACTCTACCAACACTCTACTTCCTCCTCTGGACTGAGCCCATGTCCACAGGGCTGGGCAAGTGAGCTGGGTCAGGAAGTTGTTGTAAGCAGAGTACCTCAAGGAACCAAAAAAAAGAAGAAATAAGAGTTCAGCTTTTTGACCAGATTAGTTCTTTTTACTCACTTCCTGGCTGTGGAAATCCCTTTGATGAGAGAAGGGAAGGAGCAGCCACAACTCAAGACCATCTTGAGATACTAGGGAATACCCCAGGAACACAAGAGAGCCACATTATACACTTGATCTTTCTGCAATCCCCTTACTAACCTCCAAATCTTAATCTGTGAATCACTTTTTAAAGGACTGAATTCTGTTTTTAACCAAGCAATACATTTCACTGTAACCATTTTAAAGCAAACACTGCATGGCAATTTTTATAGTTCTCATATGTAAAGTCAAGCTGAGCACAGCCCCAGAGTCCTTTTGGAAAAAAAAAGTTATTTTAAAAATCACTCAAATAAACAAAACAAAACAAACTCAGCATGATTTCCCAGCTCTGTCTAAAACAGAGGGAAGTAGTGGAAGGCTCTGTCACTCACAGAGTTCTGGGTTCATCAGCTGGCTCCCCTCTGGATACTCACTGGCAGCATTCCTACAACACAATTGGTGCTTAACTGTAACTGTATTTGTAATCTTCTCAAGTTTAAGCTACAAAGTAAGTTCTTAATCATATAATTGATACCATCTAACCCACATAAACAGAGTTAGCTACAATCCTTAAAGCCTAGGCAGAGTCATAACTTGCAGAACCAACCTTATATGCCCAGTAAACCTTCATACAATCTGGAGCCAAGGTGGTCTGACAGGCAGTCAGGATTTGGCCTGTATCACAGAGGTTTGGTTAAATGAAGCCACAGTACCTTTTCTGCATTTAAAGGGATAAGAAAATGTTGCCTTTACTGCCAACATCTCTCTTTGAAAACTGAAAGCACACATGCCCTTCTGAAAGTTTTAGCTGAAAACCAACGTGGCTGTGAGACTAGAGCACGACAGTGAAAGAGACAAGCGATGGTTACCTAAGCAAGTTATTTCTTAATTGTCACTAGACTTTCCTCTATCTTAAAGAAGAGCTGACATTCTGAATCTCTTTTGTTTCTCCTCTTAGGCACACCCTGGATGGATATACACAGCTGGGAAAGGTGGTAGGCTGTGACTTATTACAACACAGCTTTGAGACAGTGACAGCAGGAGCAAAGTACATGACACTGTAGCAACTTACACACGAGGAGAGTCACCAAGTCCATTTCATTCAGTGCCGTACCTGCTGCAGATGGTTTCAGCAGGTTTTCAAGCACTTTTTATCTAAATACAAGAACTTTTGTACCAGCTCACGGGTCGGGAGAGAGTGGAAGAGGGCTTTAAAAAAACCCCAAATAACCAGGGGAAAAAAAGAGCGCAAAATAAAACCACCCCAGAACAAAACATAACGTAGATGAATGTGACGCATGCAGATTTAGGACAGTAGTTTGCTAGTCTGGGCTCTTGGGAAGTGACTTCACTTTTCCCGCGGAGGAGGCAGGGAGATGAACGCTTCCATAGCGCTCTCCCTTTCCTGACCACGAAAACAACTTTATTTTTTAAAACCTGCCCTATGCTCGAGCTCCTCTCCTCCCGGAGCGCCACTGCCCAGGGAACTCCCCACACACTCACAAATAACACGAACCAGCGGAACCATCACCCCGCGCTCCCCCGCCGCCCCGAGGGCCCGCGGCCAGCGGAGGAACCACCTCAGGTCACCGGGCGCTATCGCCCGTCACACAGGGCGGGCCGGCGGCTCCCTCTCCTCCCGCGCCCGTCCTCCTGAGGAAGCGGCGACCTCCCCGCCTGCGCCCCTCACGACNGCCCCGGCCCGGCCCGGCCCGGCCCGGCTCGGCTTCCTGGTCCTGTGCGGCCCCATGGGAGTGCCCCCTCTGGAACACAGAATTATAGAACGGTTTGGGTTGGAGGGGGCCTTAAAGATTATTTCGTTCCAGCCTCTTGCCGTGGGCAGGGACACCTTCCACTGGACCACGTTCCTCCAAGCCCCGAACACTTCGAGGGATGGGGCAGCCACAGCTTCTCTGGGCAACCTGTGGCAGGGCCTCGCCACCCTCACAGGGAAGAATTTATTCCTAATACCTAATCTAACCCTGCTCTCTAGTGGTAAGCAGTTATTCTGTGTCCTGAAACAGCATACTCGTGTAAATAGTCTCTCCCTGTAAGTTCCCTTCAGGTACTGAAAATCCACAATTAGGTCACCCCAAAGCCTTCTCTTTTCCAGGCTGAACAAACTCGATTTTCTCAGCCTTCCCTCAGAGCAGAGGTGCTCCATCCCTCTGATCATCCTGGTGCCTCCTCTGGGCTCGCTCCAACAGGTCCATGTCCTGCCTGTGCTGGGACACAGAGCTGGGGTCCCACCTGAGCAGAGGGGCAGAATCCTCCCCTCTCCTGCTGTCCCAAATCCCCTGATTTTGATATCTGCTTCTCTCCCACCTGTCAGGAACCATCCGGCTGGCACTGAAACGTGTCAAAATCCTTGCCCACAACTGAAGGACGATGCAAGCAACCTATAAATCACAGTGCTCTTTAGAAAAAACGGGTTAAGTTTGCCTTCAGATTTGGTACAGTGGCCTCGCCAAGTGGTAGATTGTGTTTACTTATAGGCAGTGGTTTGGGTGGTTAAACAAATATTTAAAAAGTAAATATCTATGCTGAATTAAGTATCACCATTGTTTATGTTTAAACAAAATATGTTTAAATTATGACAGCTTGTCTTGTTGGGTTGTGTGTGAAACAAATTACATTTAAATTAACCACAGCACTTATACAGCTTGTCTGTGTTCTTTGCATTTCAGATGTAGTTCAGCAAAATTTTAAGGAATGTCAGATCGCAGCCTTCAATAAAACAACTTTAGCATAAAAGGCAGTGAGCTGTGTCCTGTTGCCCCTGGGACAGCCAGACTGCCCATGTGGGCATTGATTTTAGGCTGTTTTTTTGTCACTGGAGTCGAGAGGTTTATTTGTTACATGGTCTTTTTTGAGCTCAACTGTTGTAACAAACCTGTCTTGAAGCTGGCAGGGCAAGCAGGCAAAGGAGAACATTTCACAGAAGGAAAAAAAAAACTGTCTGGCCAGCTCCCCACTAAAGGATTGTTACTATTTGTCTATAAATGGTGTAAATTAAATTACCTTCAGATTACTGTTATCACACCATGGGTTCAGATAAACCACAAAATGATAGGGAAAGTAGAAGAATTCAGGGAGAGGAGGAAAATTATTTTACTGACTATTACAGTAGAGGAATAATAAGAAAAAAGTATCCTTGGCACTGTACCCAGGCACTGCAGACTGGTCTATGAATGTGGATAATAAACAGGAGGAACTGAAAGTCATTCTATTCATAACCAGAATGATGAATAAATGGTCATGACTGGTTATTGAACATAGAGAGTTTGTTCAGGAAGCCTAGGTAAGAAAAAAGAGACATAAGGTACAGAACAAGTGACAATATTTGGATAATGGCAAAAAGGAAAAGATCAGTCTCACAGCAAAGACCCATCAGCAACTTGAAAATGGATAAGATGAAGAACATGGTGCTTTAATTCTAACAAAATCATCCAGAGAATAGAATTGGTGATAATACTTGAAACAGTGTGAAAGGATTTGGGAGATTGTACAGGTGATAGGGGTCATTAAGGTAATGACTCTTCAGAAGGGATGGATGGAAAATCAAAGCAATGGACTTGAAGAAAATAAGTTCCAGCAAAGTCACCATTCGAATGTCAAACCCCACGGTAACAAATTAAGGAAAAGCACACCCTGGAAAGTGTTTCATTTCCCAGAGAATCAACACCAAGTCTGCAACCAGGACACTGCAGTGAGAAAGCAAGAAAGGAGGGGAGCAGTCTGGCCAAATGCAAGTATTTCTATGGCTTGCACCTTTTGAAACAGAAAAATCTGTGTTAAATTATTAAAATCCACAACAAGGTGATTGTGGCAATATGAAGGGAAAAACCCAGAGAGATGAACATTACAGTATGAGCTGAAAGTATCAAGGAGCCATAAAGAGTGACAACAGAAAGCTTATGGGAGAGACTGGTAGGGAAGGACTTGCCCTCAGGTGGGTGAGGAAACAGTTCCTAAACCATGTGGGGCAAACCAAAGTCTCCTGGCTTTTGCTTTGATTTACAGGGGGAGAGAACAGTCCAAATCCAAAACACAGCCCCACACCAGCCACTATGAGGAGAATTAATTCTACCATCCAAACCCACCAACATACAAACACATGATCAAAAAAACGACTGTATTTGTTTGAGATAAATTTAGAGAAAAATATATTTTGAGTTATTTTTTTGTTATTTTGTTTACAAAAAGAAATTCTTTTTGGAGGAAAGTGAAGAAGAAATAAACTTATTTATTTCATAAATATATAAGAAAAGAATAATAATGTTATTATTTGTACTGGTTGTATTTAGTAAATATATAAGAAAATAAGAATAATGTTATTATTTGTTCTGGTTTGAGACAAATTCAGAGGAAAATATTTTCTGATAGAAGGCAGGTTGTAGTCACTCCTCTTTTACTTTGTTCAGGAAAAGAAATACTTCTTCGGAGGAAAGTGAAAAAGAAACAAAACTATTTATTTAACAAACACACAAGAAAAGAATAATAATGCTAAATAATAACATTTTTCATTGTGGAGAGAAACTTGGAAGATTTTAAAGTGTTTCTGTGGGTGTGGTCCCTCTCCTCCTCAGAGCTGGGGTTTTGGCACAGGCCTCTCCACGTTCCCCAGATTTTGTTCTGGTCATGTTGCATAGTTTTAGAAAGAAGGAGAAGTTAAAATTTTAGAGAAACAAAGTTTAACTCTCTGTCTTTTTCTGGAGAAACAAAGCCAAAAGCTGTCTGGAAAGTAACAGCAGGAGTAGCAACAGTAGCAGCAATTAGAAGAACGTCGAGAGGAGTAGTTACAGTGATTTTGGAGTACAAAATTGCTTTGAAAAGTTTGACTCTTTTTCTTTCACACATAGTTTTAAAGGCACAAAGTTTATTTCTGGGCATAGAGCAGGTGACATGAGGTAGACATCATAAAATCACCCCAAGACAACTATGGAAAAAACAATTTATTTAAGATGCTTACAAAAATGATCTGCAATTTTAGACAACACATTCAGAAAAATGGTTAAGTAATCTCAAGGCTATTAGCAATTCCCTTCAAGAACTCAGAAAAGATGCTGAGGTTTCATAGATCAGCAAAAAGCAAACAGTGCCTATCCTAAAACAGAAAATGATGAGAATCAGAGGCAAATCAGCTTTATTTTGTATCAGACAAATTACTGGAAGAAATTACTAAGCAAATTATTTGTAAGGCTTTGGATGATAAGATTAATAACAATCAACAATAACATCTCAAAACCAAATTATGGAATCTTGACTGCAGCAAGGCTTCTGACAATATCTCATCTAATGCTCTCCTAAGCAGGATCAAGTAGCACAAAACTACACAAAACCTGGTTGAAATGCTTAGAAAATGGCACTCAGAAGTAGTATCAAGTTAAGTTTGCAGTAAATCTTCAGGATGCTTACATCCTCAGTCCTGAACTGCTTCTGTGAGGCAAAAGGATAGGAAATATTTTTATCATATTTGTGGAGGATATTCTGTTCAGGTGAGAGCTGTAATCATTTCGAAAGATCTAATGGGAGTTGAACAAATCATGACAAGTTGGAACAAAGATCCAAACTAATTCAATAAGGTGATAAAATACTACACACAGCTGAGAAAAATAATTGGCTGCAAAAATTTGAGCTGGAGGCAGAGGCAAAGCAGTTGCTTTATAGAAAATCTTGGTTCACGTTAGTTCACAAATAGAAAATGAGGCAACAGTGATTGTGACCTACCCCTTACCACACACACAGGCATTCCAAGCATCCCAAAAGGTCTTGAGACAATTTGGTGTTGCAAAAAGTGTGACTGCACTACTGAAATGTAGGAAAAGGCTGTCAAACACAAGAGCAAAATAGTAATTCTGCTCAAAAAGGAGCTCAAAAAGGTTTTCCTGAAGAACAGTGCTTATTTTTGGGAATCTCCTTTCAAATACAGAGGTCTCTGTGAAGAACATAAAGAACTACAAGGAGCCTGGACAGCTTGGCCTTGAGTCATACTGAAGCATAACTGAATGAAATTCAGTTGGAAGTCTGAAAAGTCCAAGACAAGCCTTCATGGACTTCACAGACCTCCCAAACATCACAGGACCCATAGCCCACCCAGTCCTTGGAGACTTCAAAACTCCCATAGCCCTCACAGCCCCCATAGCCCTGAATGACCTCACAAATACCACAGCCCTCCAAGATCCAACAGCCTTCAAAGCCTACAGCCTCACAAACCCTACTGCCTTCACAGACCCCATAGCTCTAAGAGGCCCCATAGCCCTTAAAAGCCCTTACAGTCTTCCCAGCCCCCAGAGAACTCAAAGCTGTGAAAACCCCCCCACACCCTATAGCCCTCAAAGGCCCTTGAGCCCTCACAGTCTCCAGAGACCTCACAACCCCAATAGCCCCTATAGCTCTTAAACCCCTCTAGACTTCATAGCCCAAACAGACATCCCAGTCCCCACAGACCCCTCTGCCCTGACATAGCTCATCACTTACACTCCTCCAAGTCCCTACAGCCTTCCCAGCCACCACAGACCTCAAACTCCCAAAGCACTCACAAGCCACAAAGCCCTCAGTGCACCTACAGCAATCACAGACCTCACAGCCCCCACAGCTCTCATAGCACCAGTGGATCCCAGAGCCCACACAAGACCTCAAAGCCCCTCTGGCCTTCACAGCCACCATAGACCTTGTAGCCCCCCGTAGCCATCAAAGACACAAAGCCCACATAGCCTCCACAGCCCCTATAGCCCTCAAGCCTCCTCAGGTCCCACAGACCCCATAGATATCACACTGTGTAGCACTCACAAACCCCATAGCCCTCACATCACCTACAGCCCTGTAGGTCCCTGAACCCTCCCAGACCCCATGGCCCTCAGAGACCCCTTGGAAGGTTCCTGTGTGCAGTGTGGGTGAGAGGTGTGGGACAAGCAGGGGAGGCAGCACAAGAGGGGCTCTGGAAGGGTGAGAGGGCAGCACAGGGGTGGGTGTGAGGTGTGTGAGGGGTTGTGGGGTTTTTCACTGTGTTTGTGGGCCTGTGGCCTGTTGGTTGAGAGGAAATGTAGGATTGGTTTTTAGAAGTTAAATATCTGAGATGTCCTTGATGGGAGACCTTAATATTCTACAGGTTTTTGGCCGTGGGGGTTGGATCCAGAGCTTACTCCACCCACTCCATGTGTGGTCCCCAGTACTGCAGTGACCGTAGGAAAGGGGTACCCCACAATAGTGGAAAACTGTCTGCGACTCGTGTTTTTGCCTCAAAGCCATTGTGACACTGATTTGTCCATTGTGATACTGATGCCAGAATGATTTTTTGCCTTTTCTTTTATACCCCTCTTACATACCCTTTTATATAGTTTGATGTATTCTCAGTGCTTTTAGCCCCACACTTGTCCCTCCCCAAGGCTGAGAACTCAGCTCAGCCCCACGGCACCGTTAAACCAGGAGAGCAAACATCCTGGGAGCCCCAGACACCAAGGGCCTCTCCAGAACACATTTGGGAACCTCAGCCAGGCCCAGCCAGGGGGAAGGTTCCTCACAACGAGGGCTTCACTCCAGCCTCTCACTGGGGAATCTTTGATAAATATGTTAATTTTGCAAGGCCTAGAATTGTGTGTATTTCGGTGTGTGAAGGGTGGTGTGTGCAATTTGGGCNCATTCCACATGGACGAAGTGCTGCACCCTTAAGGGTCCTTAAATAAATACCGAGGTAAAAAGCCCTTTTCCCCATAAACCGTGTTTTGGTTTTAAGACCAAGGAAAGGCAACAACACCATGGCACTGTATGGAACCCAGGGTCTGTTGTGACGCTGTAGAACTAAAGGGACCATTGTGACACCTCAGAACCTCATTAAACCAAGTGCCTGTTGTGACATTATGGGGCCTCATTGACCCAAGGGGCCACTGTGACATTGCAGAACCAAGCAGACCAATGTTACACTGCAGAGCCATGTGGAACTAATGATACAATGTGACACAGTGGAACCAAGGAGTCTCAAACAGAACCAAGAGTCTATTGTGAAACAGAGGGGCCTCATAAATAAGGGTTCTTAGTGGCACTTCAGGGCATCATGTAACCAAGGGTCCATTGTGACACTGTGGAACCAAGGAGGCCATTGTTACACTGCAGAATCCCACAGTACGGTGTGTCCATTGTGACATTATGGGGCCTCTTGGCACCAAGGAGCCATTGTGACACCGGAGAACCAAGGATACTATTGGGATACTGTGGGACAAAAGAGACCATTGTGACACTGCAGAACCTCATGGAATCAAGTGTCCATTGTGACACACTGGAGCATCAGGGAACCCAGGGTCCATTGTGACACTCTGGAACCAAGGACACCATTGTGATTGTGACACACTGGAGCATCAGGGAACCCAGGGTCCATTGTGACACTCTGGAACCAAGGACACCATTGTGATTGTGACACACTGGAGCATCAGGGAATCCAGGGTCCATTGTGACACCCTGGAACCAAGGACACCATTGTGATTGTGACACACTGGAGCATCAGGGAACCCAGGGTCCATTGTGACACTCTGGAACCAAGGACACCATTGTGATCCTGAGGAGCCTAAGGGAACCAGGATCCATGGTGACACAGAGGGGCCTCTTGTAACTCTTGTCCCTTGTGACACTGTGGCACCACAGAGTCAGTTGTGACACTCTGGAGCCTCATGGAACCAAGTGTCCATTGTGACACTGGAAACAAGACCATTGTGACACTAAAGAACCTCAGAAATCCAAGGGTCCGTTGGGACTCAGAGGGGCCTAATGTAACCAAGGGTCCAATGTGAGACTGTGGAACCTCATGGAACCAAGGCTCGATTGTGACACAACGGGACCTAATGGAACCAAGTGTCCATTGTGACACTGTGGAACCAAGGAGGCTGTAGTGACACTTGGGAAACTCATGGAACTGAGGGTCAGTCATGATTCTGGAGAACCAAGGAGTCCATGGTGAGAATTTGGCAACTCATAGAAATGGAAGTTCCTTGTGACACTGCAGAAACAAGGAGACCATGGTGACATTAAATAACCTAATGAAACCAAGGGTGTACCATGACACAGAGGGGGCTCATGGAACTAATGGTCCATTGTGACACAGAGGGACCTCATGTAACCAAAGGGCCACTGAGACTCGGGGGAGCCTCCTATAACCAAGGGGCCATTGTGAGACTGCAGAACCCCAGGGTCCCAGAACCTCAAGGGTCTGTTGAGACTATGTGGAACCAAGGAGACCATTGTGATCCTGAGGAGCCTGTGGGAACCAGGGTCCATTGTGACATAGAGGGGCCTCTTGTAACTAACTGTCCATTGTGACACTGTGGCACCACAGAGTCATTTGTGACACTCTGGATCCTCATGGAACCACTGTGTCACTGTGGAACCATGGGGAGCATCGTGATACTGCGGGATCTCGTGAAATGAAGTGTCCATTGTGACACAGTGGGGCCTCATGGAACCCAGGAGACCATTATGACACTGCAGACTCTCCTGGAACCAAGGGGCCATTTTGACTTTGTGGAAACTCATGGAACTGAAGGTTCCAAGAACCTTCAGTGGAACCAAGAAGACCATTGTGACACAGCATAACCAAGGGTCTACTGTGACGCTGATGCTCCTCATGGAACCAAGGGTTCTTTGTTAAACAGCAGAGCCCCATCTACCTCAGGGTCAATTGTGACACTGCATCATGTTACCAATGGTCCATTGGTCCATCCAAGGCTTCACAGAACCCCCAGTCCGTTATGACACACCAGAGGCTCATGGAACCCATGGTCCATTGGTCCATCCAAGGCTTCACAGAACCCCCAGTCCATTGTGACACACCAGAGGCTCATGGAACCAATGGTCCATGGTGACACAGAGGAGTCTCATGGAACTGAGGGGCCATGGTGACACAGATGGGTGCATCCTTGTGACACTATCAGGCCTCATGGAACCAGGGGTCCATTTTGACACTGCACAACCAATGACAGCATTGTGACACCTCAGAACCTCATGGAATCAATTGTCTCATGTGAGATTTGTTACAACCTGCTTAATTATAGAAGAGCAAAAAGAGCACTCTGTGAATTCCAGAAAGGACTTCAGGTTCAAATATTCCCTGAAGCAAGATAAAAATTCAAACTAAGTTATATGTTGATAAGAAAAAAAAATCTGGTATTTTCACTTTATTAACTGTAAATGGGCACAAAGAAAGAAAGGGAAAAGCAGAGAAAAGCTGTAGAAAGCTAAGATTACTTTAAAAGCATAGGATAGTTAACCACCACACTTACTGCATTTCCACTGAGATGGGAAAGGGGCAAGGGGGGAGGGTGAAGCAGTTTTTGCCTTTTCTTTTTCTCTGCTGCTCCAAGTGGCATTATCTGCATTTTCTGGTCTCAGGGCTGGCAGCTTGGCTGGAATGCAGTCAGTTGCCTTCTGGAATGCAGACACAGTGGGTGGTTCCTGCAGCTCACACGTGGCTCTGGTACATTTGTGCTTGCTCACTCCAGGAGTGTAGGAGCAGGGGCTGTTTTCCCCAAGGTGGTGGCATCTTGGCTCCTGGAAGGCTTGTCTCACTTTTGAGACAAATTTAAGAGAAAACACTCTGCAATGAGTAGTCTCCTCTAAAGGGTTTTACCAATTACCCTCCCCCAACAGAAAATGAATACTAATAGAGGAAAGCGAAAAGAAAACAAAACCAACAGTTTATTACCAACAGACTGCTCACAGAACTCACCCCCCACCCCACAGGAACAAAGACCCAAAAATGCCCAGAGAATGGGGTAAACTTGAAGAAATGCTCCTTCCTGACATGTGGTGTGAGAGAGATGGTGCTGGCTTTCATGCTGAGGGAAGTGGAGCTCCCACATAGGAGTTCCAGGAGGAGGCAAATACCTGGTGGCTCTCTGGCATCGAGCTCCTCTCCAGGGCAGACAAAGCATCTGGGCTGGAGCTGCTTGGTGTGCTTTCACTCCCCAGCTCAGCTCCTTGAGGCTTGGGGCTGGAATGGGGCAACTCTGCTTCTGCTGGTCCTGTTCCTCTGGTCTCGGAGCAGCAGCTGTTCAGTTCACCTCAAGGCAGCTGAAAGATTGCTACTGCAGCTTCTCCAAGCCAGGGAAGAGAAGAACTTTTTGCCTGGGCCAAGAAAAGCAAGCTAGCCAAGCAAAACCAAGCCACACAGCACCATGGAACACCTGGGCAATGAGGTGTCAAAAATGCCCTCCAAAAAGCCCAAAACTCCGCCCTCCCCAGCCCCACACACACCCAGTCCTTAAAGATAACAACAACCATTTTTGGGCATCAAGCAGAGGATCATGGAATAGATGCTCATCATAAATCACTCTAAGACAAGGCTTCAGGTTGTTCTCACAGCTGTAAAAAAAGGTGGTGGTGAAGGAAAGGGGGAGGGAGGTGTCACTGGCCAGAGTTTCTATCCCTCTTTTCCTCCTCCCTAGTTTAGCACTGGTTTTGCTTTCTTTTTTATGGACCTGTCTTGATTTAGAGACAAGTTTGGGAGAAAAACACTCTGGAATGAGTGTTTCCTCTAACAAAAAGAAGGTTCCAACAATCCCTTTCTGCCAAGAAGAGATTAATACTAGTGGATGAAAGTGAAAAAAACCCCAACCATTTATTGACAAACAGCGTGCCCACACTGCATGGGAAAAAGAAAATAAATATTAGATACTGAATTGGCAGACCTTACCCCCCTGCCCCTCATTGGAACAAAAAAACCCCAAAATGCTAGGGAAAGAAAAAAAACCCACAACATGATGGGGAGAAAAAAAAATGGCACCAGCTCCTGTCTCAGGGAAGGGGAAAAAACCCGAAGGGTTCACATAGCAGCTCAAGCAGAACAGATGAGAACCTGGTGAAGCCCTGGCGTGGGTCCTTTCTCTTGTTTGCTCAGCTTTTCTGAGGTCTGGGGCTGGGATGGAGCAGCCCTTGCCTTCCCACTGGTCCCTGGCTGATTCATCTGCTGCGATTGTCCTCTCTGATCTCACACCAAAACCAAACGTCCAGGTCAGGAAAAAAGCCACCGAAGGATTTCTGTCGCAGTCTCCAAGGGCAGGGAAAGGGGAAAAAACCCAATGTCTTCCTTAAGCTAACAAAACCAAAGCTAGCTGAGCAAAAAAAGGAACCCCAGTCTGCACGGCAGGACAGATGCCTGGGGAATGAGGCTTTGAATAAACCCAATTGAAGACCCCCAAGGCTCCCCCCTCCTCCAGACCCACCTTAAAGCCACAGCAACCATTTCTGGGCATAGAGCAGATGATCAGGGAATAGAAAACCACCCCAAGACAGCCCTGCAGAGGGACCCAAACAGGCTGGATGGATGGGGCAACACCAGTGGTATGAGGGTCAACAAGGCCGAGTGCCAGATCCCTACACTATGTCCACAATAAACCCCTGCAGCTCCAGGCTGGGGCAGTGACAGGACAGTGCCTGTCAGGAAAGGCCTGGGGGTGCTGGGGACAGAGGCTGGACAGGAGCCCAGGTGTGCCCAGGTGGAGCAGAGGCCAATGGCCCCTGGGCTGTGCCAGCCACGGTGTGGGCACAGGCCCAGGGCAGTGACATCTCCTGTGCTGGCACTGCTGAGGGACCTCGAGTGCTGTGTCCAGGTCTGGGCCCTCATGGCCAGAGAGACCTTGAGGGACTGGAGTGTGTCCAGGGAAGGGAAACAAAACTCATGAAGAGTCTGAAGTTTATGTCTAATGAAGAGTGGCTGAGAGAGCTGGGGTTGTTCAGCCTGGAGAAGAGGAGGCTCAGGGGTGACCTTAATGCTCTCTACAACTCCCTGGCAGCAGGGTATGGCCAGGAGGGGACTGGGCTCTGCCCCCAAGCAAGCAGTGATAGGACAAGGGGACATAACCTTAAACTGTGCCAGGGAGGCTTAGGCTGTTCATTAGGAAGAAATTCTTCTCAGAAAGGGTGATTAGATATTGGAATGCCCAAGGAAGTAGTGGAGTCTTCCCCTGCCTTGCCTTGCCAACACTTCTCCTGTATTGCCTTGCCTACCCCTGCACTGTCTTCACTTTCTTTTCCTGCCTCTCCCTTGCATTTCCTTGCTGAAAGCCAAGGCAGGGATAGGCAAGGGTAGGTAAGGGACATGTAGGCAAGGTAAGGATGGGGTAGGCAAAGAAATGGAGGGTCAGGCAAGGCAAGGGCAAGATAAGGAAGGGGCAAGGCAAGGGAGGGGCAAGATAAAGAAGGGACAAAGCAGGAGAGGGAAAAGCAGGGGGCAGAGGAAGGCAATGCAAGGGAAGGGAAAGACAAGGCAAGGAAAAGCCAGCCAAGCAAGGAACAGGAAAGGGAGAGGCAAAGGAGGAGCATAGGAGGGGAAAGTCAATGCCAAGCAATGAAAGGGAAAGGAAGAGAAAAGAGAGGGGCAAGGGAGGGGAAAAGCAATAAAGAGTAAAGGGAGGGGCAAAGGAAGGACAAAGCAAGGCAAGGGGGGGTAAGGGACAGGTAGGGGAGCGAGGAAAGGGAGGGGAGACAAGGAAATGCAATGAAGGTTAGGCAGTTCAAGGCAAGGTAAGGGAAAGGCAGGCAAGTCAAATCAAAGCAAAGCAATGGAGGTGTAGGCAAGGCAAGGGAGGGACAAGCAAGGCAATGCAATGGAACATTGGGCAGCTCATGGCAAGGTAAGGGAGGGGTAGGCAAAACAAGGCAAGGAAAGGCAAAGCAAAGGAGTGGCAGAGTAAGGGTGGGCAAGGCAAGGGAGGGGTAAGGCAAAGGAGGGGCAACACAATAGAGGGGCAAGGTAAAGCAAGACAAAGCAGAGCCAACCAAGGGAGGGCAAAGACAAGGCAAAGACAAGGCCAGGGAGTGGCAAAGGAAGGTAAGGGAGCAGTAGGCAAGGCAAGGCAAGGGAGTGGTATGCAAGGGAAGGCAAGGACAAGGAAAGGCAGAGCAATGCAGGGACAAGGCAAAGGAGTGTCTTGCTTTAAAAGACAAATGCACTCCGAGGAAGGTGGGAATGTTCCTGGAATGGAAAGAAGACCCATCCCTCCAAATAATTCTAACTTCAAAGTTATAGGGTATCCAGGAAAAAAAAAAAATAAGAAAACGAGTAACAGTTCTTTACTAGAAAAAAATCCCAACATAACAAGAAGTCAGTAACATAAAGTTCCCCCTCGCTAAATCCCATTTCCCCCCTTTGGTGTAGTTATTCCTACAGCCGGCAGGGAGTGCTGGCACACTTTGCGAAGCAGAGGCTGCAGCGGCTCAGCCGCAGCCGGCAGGGTGAGAGCTGCAGTGATCCTGTCGCAGCCGGCACAGGGAGGGGAGGAAGAAAACTGCTCCTCCTGCAAACTCACATGGGTGATTGCTGGTCTTGGCACTGCTAACAGCAGCAGGCACAAGCTGGAGGAGGTAGGCAGGGCTCGACCATGGTGCTGAGCTACCGTGCAGAAAGAGATGTGGCCGAGAGTGCCCGGCTCCAGGCAGCGCACCACGCAACTGCTCTGGATCCCCTGGGGAAAGGAAGCACCCACCCCCAGCCCAGTCTTGGGTCAGACCTTTCACGGTCTCCTGACCAAACTTTTCGGGAGTTTTTCAACTCCTGAAAACCCCAAGCAGAAGAGCCCACCCCCCAGCCAAAACTCCCCAACCCCAAAACCACTCCATTGGAATGCCAGCAACATCCGCCACTTTCTTGCGTCCTGAGCACTGACTATTCACCCAGAAAGCAACCTCCTCCCCCTTCCAGCCTGTCTCCCTCATAACGATGGGAAGAAATTCTCTGAGAAACCTAAATCCATGACAAGGACATGGGTTTAGGTTTCTCAGTGAAACCTAAGTCAAAACAAGACAAGGCAAAGCGACAAGAGATAAGGCAAAGAAGAGGCAAGGGAAGGACAGGGAGGGGCAATGCCATGGAGGGGCAAGGGAAGGGAAGGCAAGGTAAGGAAAATCTAAACAAGGGAGGGGCAAAACAAGGCAAGGGCAGGCAAGAGAGGCAATGAAAGGCAAGGAGGGGAAAGGCAAGAGCAAGGTAAGGCAAGGCAAAGAGAGTAAAGGGAGGGAGTTGGCAAGGCAAGGGACGGGCAAAGGAAGGAAAACAAAGGCAGGGTAATGGAGGGCAAGGGAGGGGGCAAGGAAGGCAAGGCAGTAGAGGGGAAAGAAGGGGCAAGGGAGAGACAAAGCAAAGAGAGAGGCAAGGCGAGGGATGGGCAATGAAAGGAAAATGACAGCAAGGAATGGGAGGGGTAGGCACGAAAGGGCAATGGAGGGGAAGGGAAGGCAGAAAAGGGTAGGTAAGGAAAGGGAGGGGAAAGGCAAAGCAAGGCAAGGGAAGGGAAAGAGTGGACTAAGGCAAGGGTGGGACATGGGATGGGCAAAGGAAGGAAAGGGGACATAAGGCAAGGGAGAAGCAGGGAAGGCAAAGCAAGGGAGGGGTATGCAAGGCATTGCAAGGGATGGCAAGGTGGGGGTCGGCAAGTCAAGGGCAAGGAAGGGCAAGGCAATGGAGGGGCAAGCAAGGGATGGGCAAAGGAAGGAAAGCAAATGCAAAGCAAGGGATGGGCAAGGGAAAGCAAGGCAATGCAATGGAGAGACAATACAAGAGGGGCAAGGCAAGGGAAGGGCAAGATGGAGGCAAGGAAAGGCAAGGAGGGGTAACTCAGAGGGGCACAGTAAAGTAAGGCAAGGTGAGAGAAGGCAAGGCCAGGCAAGGGAGTGGCATTGGAGGGGCAAGTCAGTACAAGGCAGGAAAAGGGAAGGGAAAGAGAGGGGAAAGGAAGGAGCAAAGCTTGGCAAGGAAAGCAAGGAGTAACAGCAAGGCAAGGGCAGGGTAGGGAGGAAAAGGCAAGAGAAGGATGGGTAAGGCAAGGCAAGGGAGAGGCAGGCAAGGCAATGAAAGAAAGTGGTAGGCAAGGGTAGGCAACACAAGAGAGAGATAGGAGAGGCAAGGCAAGGAATGGGAAGGGTAGGTAAGGCAAGGCCTGTTGAACCAAAACAACATAATTTTTTTTTTTTCCAGGCTGGCCATCTCCAATCAGAGGTCTCTGTGCAGAGGTGCTTGGGCACAGGGGCTTGATGTAAGGGAGCTTAGTTAGGATAGCTCAGAGGTGCATGGCCACAGGGGCCTTGATGCAAGGGTGCTTAGTTAGGATAGCTCTCATCCATGCCACCGAGAGTTTTCAGACCAAATCAGGGGCAAAATTGCAACAAAATCCTGTAAACTCTGCTAATAAATCCTCATTAAGTACCCTTGCACAGAGGGGTCATGTGCACAAACACATGTGAATGGTAAGAGATGATTCTGTAAGCCCAACCAGGCAGTTATGTCCATAGTAAAGGTGAGTACAGTAGTAGTCTTAAGACTGCATGTGAGGAAACAAGAGTGACAATGTGGCAAAACAAACAAAAAGGCCAAAAGTAGCAACAGATTAATAAGGTAAAAGAAAGCTATCAGTGACATTCATACAAACTTGTCAATTTACAACAAAGCTCAGCAGAATTCGACTGATGTCAGAGGTAGAGTCGCTTTATCTTCCGGACAGATTCTTCCCACCAGGCATTCCAGCGCTGAACTGCCTGCAGCTGAGCTGCACTGTCTTCCTTGATCTGGGCAAACATCTGCTCGAGTTTACATTTGTATTTCTGTGTAAGAAACACCAACAGTTAAGGACAAAATTGGTACTGATGAAATGTAATTTTGTTTGCCTAAATCCAGGTCCTGATCCATTGTGCCAGAAGACTGCAGAGAGGCCACTTGTTTTTTGCCTTTGACAATGGAAGTCTCTGAATAATTAACTATTAGCTGTGTTCCTTTTAAAGACCTCTGAAATTAAATTATCAGTAATAGTTAAATTTTGCTAAAATGCAAAAATCTTCATCTCACTTTTGTTAGTTCCTAAGATTAGGGAGTTGCCTTCTCTCAAGACCCAAGTATTCATCTCTAGCATGGGTTGCATTCATGCTCTTGCTGGACCTTCTTAACTCATGAATATGAACTGGACTATTACAAAGCTGCTAAAAAGTTACTTCCTCTCAACAGAAACTTGTAGACTACCATAAAAACCTCAAGGCACTTTAATATTGTTCAAGAGTCCATACTCCAAAATATAAAGTATTGTATTTTTAATGCAACACACATGCAGGAAAATATTCCTGTGGTGTGCATTCTGTATCCAGCCCTTTTATCCAACCATTTGTATTAAACCATTTGTATCCAAACAACCACATTCCCTTCAAATCTGTGCTGTAATCAGGTTCTTGGGCACCAGAGCTAGATACATAAAACACACATGCAAATTGATAGTTTTGATGGCATTTGCCATCGTTGACAGTATATTTTACCCTATTTCCCTATTAAAAACAGTTATTTTTAAAAAGGTAATTTAGTTCAGTGGGAGTATGATTACTTTCAGGTCAGATGCACAAACACATTTCCAAGTGATTTAACATAAAAATATTCTCCTAACTGCTGAGCACTGCTGTTTGGAAAACAATTGTCTGTGCCAGTCGGAGGCTCAGCATTGTCTGCATGCTTTGAACAGAGTCAGTGAAGACAGAGTGATCATTTTTATGGTGGAAACAGCCATCTGTGATTTTTCCAGATATAAAATAGGTATGAAGTATTTTATAGCCCTTCATCTTTTGTGGGAAAATCATCTTTTGTGATCTAAGGCTGGAGCTGTAGGCATCAGAAAGAAATGTGAGAGAAAACAAGCAGGACTGGAATGGCACTAGGGCACAGGTCCTTTTGGAACTACGTTGCTGCCAAAATGCCATGTCCTGTTTCTGACACCATCCATGCCTCTCTGCTGAAACAATTCCCCTTTGCCATGTCTCTGAATGTGAGGACTCCCTGAGAAACCAACCCTGTCTGCTTCTGACAGCATCACAAAGAAATGGACACGAGAACGGATTTCTGCACATGGATAAAACAGCTTTAAGGTCTGATAACACTGTGTACATGAAAAACTTACACACTTAACTAAGATTCTGTAATTGTCTTCTTAAAATACCAAACCCACAGCAGCAGCAGCCCACTCAAGAGTCCTTTCCCACAGACCCACCTGATATGCAGCTTGTCTTGTGTCCACCACTGCTAGATGGCCCAGGGTAGTCTTAGCTGTTGAAACTGATGCAGTTCCTCTGCAGAGGGTATATTCTGGAGTGTCAGGAAGAGTGATCTCAGGTATTCCTGGCCAACTCCTACAAAAACCAAACCAACCAACACAAGAGAAAAAAAGTTGGAAAAGTGAACAGATCACACTAATTCATGTTATGTGTACTAAGGTGACAAAGATTAATGTTATTTTCTTTCTCCACAAAAGGTTTACCCTAAAAACTTCTTTGTTTAGTACAACCACCTTTTCTTTTAAAGCATCAGGATCTCTCCATAGCAGAGAATTCATTTCTTCTGAATGACAGCACAAAGACTATTCACAGATCTGAATGTACTGAATTGATAACTAGTGACAGGCAAGAGACATAGCAATAGCAACAACATGGGTGTTGTTTTACAATACTGTAATAATTCACTTTTATTTGGATCCATTGCTGTTCTTCCTTTAAACTAGTAACCATGACTAGTTCAATGACATTACTAATGTTGAACAGCAGTTTCAACAAGTGCAGCAAAAAACTATGAGGACAGGGCCTGTTATCAGTTTAGAGCAGAGAAATTAGACAGAACAGTGCTCAGTATCTCCAAATACTACCTCCTTCCTCGTTTGACTAACTGTGGTACTTCAGGGGTTCCTAGAGGAAGTCCAGCTTGTTTAGGATGGATTAAAGTCGACATCTTCTCTCTAGGTATTTCAGATTCTGGGAGGTAATAGAAGATATGCTCAGCAGAAACAACACAATGTCAGGGATACAGTGGTTTTGGAGTAACTGTGCAGCTCGATGCACTTCACTCTCAAGAAATCACTTTGCATGCTTTATTATGCAAATCTTTTAATTTAAAATACTCTAGCACTCCTATCAAAGCCTCCTCTTCCTAGGGACAGACTGCTGCAATCTTTGAGAAGGAAGAGGAGGCCTGAACAAGCAACCTCTTCTTTTCTTACCTGCTACTTGTACGTCATCAACAGTGATGGTTTCATCGAGTTCCAAGAGGAGCTTTTCAGTGAGGGCAGCCAGTGCAGAAAAAAAGCTCTGAGCACACTCAGCAGCACAATCCTGTCAGGACATTGGAAACATGTGAGAGGAATTCCTTTGATAATTTGACCTCCTCTCCTTTTAACTTGGCTCCAAAAGACTACAAAATATCCAACCCTGGCAGATAACAAACATAAGGCTCAAAGTTGCACATAAAAGGGTCTCAAAGTGTCTCTGCAGCACTCTTAACACTGCCTGATTATCTGAAGTTCAAAAAACAGGATGGAGTTTTGTGTGTAGGTACCTAGTAGTTACATATTTGGGTTAAGCATGATAAAACCAGCTTTGAGGTAAAGAGAAGATCATTTTGGAATTCAGGTACTTTGGGTGGAAATGCTTAGTCCAGGTATTATTCTAAAACAGGGTTTTTGTTGCTGTGTCTGTATGCAGAGCTAGGAGTAGGAGATACTACTTTGGAATTAAAAATACAGGTACTCTGCAGGCAGTGTAGAATTTGGAATCAGTGGCCTGAGAGAAGTAAACAAAGAGCTTTAATGCTGTGGAACCAACCTTCAATAAACCCAGGGGGCAGAGAGGGAAAAGGATTTTGCTTCGTGAATCTGTCCTGTAAATTCAGTTTATTTCACTTAATCTTGTGTAGAAAAGTGTCAATTATCTGCACTAATGAAATGCACAGAGAAGAAACCTTTCCAGACATCTCTTGTGTGGAATTAAGAGAACTAAAGAGGTTCTCAACACCACAGCCAATACTCCTACCCACCACTAAGCTCATGGTCAGTAGGTTCTGTGAATGATACAAAATACAACTAAGTTCCACAATATATCTAAGCACCTTTATGTGTGCAGATATATTCATGTCTATATTGATCTAATGCTGGCAACACCCCATTTAAAAGTTTAGCAATATATGAACAGGATTGCCTAAAACTGAAAAAAAATTCAAGTTTCCTTTGGATGGAGAGGAAAAATGTATCCCAAATGCACCTTCCTCTCCAAATGCAACACTTAAGTTCACACTGGGCTTTACAATTACCTGCAGCATCTTTGTGTTGAGGTGAACACCATCAGTGTGATCTTTTTGCCTTTTTGTTTCCTCTTGGCACAAAGTCTCCAGCTGAAGGGAGTTATTTGGGTGTCCTAAGGAGTAATGTAATCTTCTCTGGTGCACAGCCTTTAAGCAAATAGGGAAGAAAGAAATGCCTTCAGGAAAGAATGTACTGCAATTTGTGAAAAGGAAGAAGTAAACCACACACATTTTCTAGAAAGGTATTCAGAAAGACAAGGAAAATGGAGCTGCATCTTGGCTGTCTGGATATAAGCTTTACAGTGCAGTATGCACCAAATTGTCTCTCTGCTGGCCCCTGGTCTCACTTTCAGATTTTTTTTCAACAAATAATCATCTCTTCTACCGCGTGGCAAGTAAGATATTTTTTATATCTCTGTATTTGTAATTTTTACCTCATTTTTAATACTCAGACAGAATCTCAAAACACTGTAGCATTTTCTGCACAATCTCCATTATGATTCTATTCTCAGTTCTGATCTTACTTGACAACACATGGCCCTTTTATGAATGATAGCAAATAATAGTATTTCATTATCACAGTTGTTACAAAGGAGTGCACCCATGCAGTAGGAGCTGTCTGGCCATAGCACAAGGTCACAGCCCTTCCAGAGCTGACAATCCAAGTGTAAGATGACAGGCAGAGCTGAGAAGATCAGAAAGAGGCAGCCCAGTGCTGGAAGCTGGGAGAGAAGGGACTGAGTTCCATGAAATACAAAGCTTCCAGGAGAACTAAGCACACTAACTGCAAACACAGAAACTACATCTCAGCTCAGCAGAGAGGGATGAAGCAAACAGTGAGAATGAGGGAAATAAAATGGTATTAATCTGCTGCACTGAGCATTGGTTACACTAAAGGCATTCCAAGATGTCCATGGTACATACCTTCACATCCTCCCACTCTTTCAGCTGTCTGTTGAAGAGATGCTGAATGTGACCAGTGAAAGAGCTGAGTTTCTGCTCATGTTCTTTTAAAAGACTTTCCACAAGCACTTGGGAAACAGAAGAGAGCTCCTCCTCAAACCACTTCAGCTGATCCCGAAATTCTTTTTGGAAAAGACAGGGTGTGTATATGACACAAAGAGCCTGGAATTTTCTCTCACAGAGATTCTGTCCCTGACATTCCTTGTTTTAGGTGCAATGCTTTGAGAGAAACACACACTTTCTCAAAGATGTGACTTTGTACAGGTCTTTTAACTTAGTCAAGTTCCCTTCTGCTACACTTTTTGTAGCTGATAATACAGAAAAAAGAATATTGCCTCAATTTCCAGTAAAGTCAACTGGTGTTTTTCCACTGAGTGGGCTGGATTATGACAACAACATCATTCTTGGTCACTGCAATTTTCAGCTTACATACTGAAAAATTACATACACAAGAAAATGGAAGTCTTAACTGAATTAATTTACCTCCAAGACAGAAATTGTAGTAATCATCTGTCTGCTTTTGGTATGCCAATAGTTTCAGTCTGAGCATTTCTGCCCAAGGTTCAAATTTCTCTGGCAGATCTTCAGGCATTCCCATCTGAAGATTCTTCTTGTCTCCATAGAACTCCTGCAGAAGGGAAAGATAAACCAGAAACAAATGTTGATAACACATCACATCTAGGTATATAACAGTAGAAGAAAGGAAAATTTTTGGATGGTCTGCTGAACATTGAAAGAACCAAATGATTTCTCTGACACAGGATTACACCAATGAAAACAGATGTGACTGAAGAACATGACATTCCCTTACCTCACCAAGAGACAGCAAGGTGTTGTTACCCATCCAGAGAATATTCATAATAGTCCCCTTAAAAGTACTGAAAACCAAAAAAAAATTTAAAAAAATTAAAAATACAATCACACTGTTAAATGATCACATTGGCAATATTCACTGTTTTTCAAGTATTTGTTCAGGTTAATTTTAGTTCATTTTTCAGAGCATACATGAACCAATATTCAGAATGCCTAAGAACCTTCCCACATGCTAGCACAGATTGTCTTCAGATGCAGCCAGGACAAGGAGCTATTGTAATTGCTCACTGGAGATCACTGCCATGCCACTGTCACTAAAAAGCAATCTTAGCCCAAAGATCTTACCATGTATTTTAGATAGAGGAAAAATATTTGAAGATGGGTCCAGCTGCTTACTGGAATTATTTTGAAACACAATATGGAATAAAATTCCCAAAGGCTTAAACATCTTAGGCATTAATTTGAACAGTTTTGTATGGCATGAACAAAATATCTCAGTTCTTTAGAGTGTAGCTGCACAGATCAGGAAACAATATAATCATCTTAGAGAAGGGCAATGGAACCTGTTTGCTCCTTGTTTAATCCTATTAATGGAATATTGAGCACAAGGATGAAGGTAGAAAATGTATTGGTCTTCTTAGATGTGAAAATAATTGAAGGAGAGGCTGTTTTACATTCCCCACCCACTTCCTGTGAATGTACAAAATGGGCTCCAGTAAGACCTCCCCACTTGAGAATTTAGACAGAATGAACCAGATGACTTCTATCTGCACTATTGTTACACTGCAAAAAGGAGCTGTTCTGTGAGTGCTCTGACCTATAAATATCAAGGCTAAATACCTCAAAATTCAATGGTGAACTTTATAAGTCACGATAGATACATACATACATACAATAGAGGGTTTTTATGGATTAATTTCTTGTTCTGGAAATACTTGACTCACTTGGACTTTTCAGGCTTTCCAAAGAGCTGGGATCTCTCCTCCATGGTAAGAGATTTTCTGCCTTTTTCACTAGAAAGGAAAAACATTAATTTGAAACTATCCACAAGTGTTTTCCTTCCCTGGCTGATGATTTGAGCTATAGGACAGACATGAAACTGAAGAAACATTCCAAAAAATGTAACTCTAGAACTAGTTATTCTGTGTGTCCTGGTTCTGGCCAGGAGAGGGCATGGCCAGGACCTGGAGGTTGTTCTCTACCACCTCTCATCCTTGCAGGGGGTGAGTGGAAGGCTCCCTGCTGCTGGGGAATGTGGTGGCAGCTGGGTACTGTCAGGGGGTTCCTCATGGTGAGCACTCACATGTGCACTGCTTCCCTCTCTTGTACACTTTGCTATTAACATTGCTGCTGTTACTGCTCCTTTTCTTATCTCATTCTAGTTTCTAGTAAATTGTTCTTATCTCAACCTTATCTTTGCCTTTTGTGCCTCCAATTTTCCTCTCCAGCTGCTGCAGGGATTGGGGAGTGAGCAAGCAGCACGTGGTTTGGAGTTTTTCAGTAGGAGCACAAAATTGGGGAACACCAATGACAATATAAAAATACTATTTAGATGCAAAAAGATTCTTGGAATTCTCTTCTAAACTCTCAGTTGTTCAAAACTTTTCTGTTGTTTTCACTATTACAGTAGCTCACTTCATTGATCTGTGGGCTAAGCTGAAGAGAAACTATTTAGACACACCTGAAAATTAAGCCACATTGACTTAAGGGTTAGTCTTCATTTCAACAACTTCAAAATAAAGAACAGCAGCAGATGATGGAGAACAAGAATAGTATTTTCCCCAGTCAAGATCTGGGGGAAAAAAACCCACAAAGCTGATCATGTGGACATAAACAGGTGAGAGATTCCAAGGGATAAGCAGAAGAAGGAAAGAAGGCTAATACCAATAAGCAGTAAGAATCTTTCAAGGAACAGAGTTTAGGTAAATCCCTGCATGGGAATATTTTAAGTGGAATTCCTCCTTTTAGGGGTCTCACCCTTTTTTTGGCTTTGTTTCATCAGAAGATGACTTCTTCCTGATCTGAGCTGCAGAAGTCTGAGACTGTGCATTAGATACCCTCTTCTTCTTGGCTGAGGGAAGAATTGCTTAGAGTTAACAAGGAAAGAAGAACAATGTGGCATTAAATGCCAACTAAAGTGCTTTTAACGTGTCTGTATATTTTGTATTCTTACTTCTCTAATGTTTCCTTACAGTCTGTAGGGGACAACTACAGGAACAAACATTTCTGTCAGACAGGCCTCAAGTAACCCAGAAGTGGCAACAGCAGTAAAGGGGGCATGAGCCACAGGAATGTCACAGAAAATACATGGTAGGTGGGAGGAGATTTAAAGCAAACTGGAGGCAGGTGAATAAGGAGAGTGAATGGGCTACATTCACAGCCTTGGTGGTCACAGGGACTTGCAGATGTGGAAGAGATTGAGGATAGCTTTGGAAATGGCTGGAGGAGTCAAGGTCTGCAGAAGAGAGATGAAGAATTGGGAACACTAGGTGGGGAGCATCTGGGGTTACCTCTGTGCTCACCTTCAAGTGGATGATCATACACTGTGAGAAGGATCCCTCATCCCCTATGTATTTCATGATTTCTGCTCTACTGGACCCCATTTCCTTTTTGCTATCACAAACAGAGGTACTCTTTATAACATGATTATCCCATCCTGTGGCTTTCATTGCTTTAGGAACCCAAAATCATCTTAATGTAAGTAATGATGTCCAGGAAAAGAGCTGGAAAACACAATTTTCTCAGAGTCCCTAGCATAGAAACCACTGGCCTGGAACATGCTAGACCTGTGCAGTAGAATGCCAGGAACTACAATTTGGATGAAAAGAAAATATTAAAAGAAATACAGACAAACCTCTCCCCTGATTTAGGTCTTGCAATTTTTTGGATGGGTCAAATCTGAAAAAAAAAAAGCCCAACAAAAAGAGCTAAGGACTACTGAATTAATAAAATATCCTGTTATTTTATGTTCTATACTATATTATATAGCAAACTAGGCAAGCTCTCTGTCCCTATTGTGTGCTAAGTGAGTTGAATTTCTGAGATCATATTTAACAGATAGGGTTACTTTTACAACTCACAGTGTACATAGAAGTAACTTCATGGGACTAACTGATTCCTTAACTGGCACTCTGGAATTTCTACAAGCAAAACTGCATTAGGATACTATTTGTAAATCAAACATTTGTCATACTCTTCATTTTACACTTTGTATACTCAGTCAACTACACAGCAGGTAATCATCTTTCAATTAAAATAACTCTCTAAAAGACAAAAATGAAATGCCTAGAATTTATCGTTGTCTACTAGATGTCACTTACTACTCACAAAATGGTATTTTTGGCTATGAGAAATCTTACTTTTAAAAAGAAATCAGTCTCAGCTAGACTGATTTTAAAAGCTGGATTGATCAGAAAAAATGTAGTAATATTACCTATGAACAGTCTATTCAATAGTTCTGGGCATACAAGGTAAACAACAAACTATGAATTCAGGAAAATCTTTGTATGCTTCTGGAATAAAAATTAAAAAAATATTTAAGGGGCTGTAGTGAAGTCCCTTATAGTGTTATCATGAGCCTCATGGAGAGAAGTGGGATATGTAGCAAAGAAAATATAAATAAAGACAAGGACATAAAAATACCTTTAGGCAAACAAGTACTCACCCAGCTATTTTTTTGATAACAGTTACTGCCAAATCATCAAGAACTGATGTACCCATTCTGCTTGGATTTAACAAAGGGAATTCACCAGGATCCAGTCCCATCACCATCTTTTTGCTCTCATCTTTGAGACTCTCTTTTTGATCAGCACTGGAGTCTTGTGACATCCCATCTGTGTCAGGAGTGGTGGTGTCCTTCTGCAATGTCCCATCCAGGTCAAGAGTGGAGATGTCCTTTTGCAGTGTCCCATCTGTGTCAAGAGTGGTGACATCCTTCTGAAATGGGAAGAAAAATGAAGCCCTGTAGACTGTAGCAGACAGTAGGTGAAAGCATTCTGATGCCTTAGGTTTTAACTTTTATATTTTTCAAATGCTGTATTGCCTGGTGTGTAACTGAAGTTTCCTGTGGGCTGTGAGCTGCTGCTCTCTCATGCTGGTTAGACATAACAAACCTCTCTAGGTTTGCTCTCCAAGGACACCCAGATTGTCCCAGGCCCCAAAATGTGTAAACTAAAGCTCTGAGAGGAGGGGCAAACTTGGGGTAATTACATCATTAACTGAAGTTATAATTGCAGAATTAACCCTGATATGCAAATGAACCATACTTTAAGTGTGAAGAACTCGTGACCTGGGATCCATCTTGGGTGTAACCTTGACTGCCCAGGGTGTACCTTTGAAAGTCCTTCAAATAAAAACCTACCTTTATTCTCTTATTTTTGTCTAGTCTCTGTTTTTAGGTGGCCACCCCAAGGCATCCATTCCATGTAATGACTGACAACTACAGCAGATTTTCTAAACAGACAATATCTTGCTTTGCAGGCTGCAATTCATTTTTTGTCACTCTAATAGCAATGTGGTTACAGCTATACAGCTCTCAAATGCTTCAAAGCAGTTAACAGTAGGTTGTCATCATCATCATCAACAGTATTTAAGGATATAATCTAAAACAATGATCCATTGAGATCATGAAATAAAGACAGACTTTCCAGAAAAGGGAGGAAAGAAAACACAACCTGTCTGATAAAAACAAAATCCCTTCAGGACACATTTGGGATTTTTTTTTTTAAATTTTTTTAAGAAACCTGTGAAATATCTATCTCTGAGTAAGTGCTACATCTGAATCTTATGAAGAGTGGAGCAGCATATTGCAATGCCATGTACCTTTAGCATTTTGTGAACTTGGTGATTTACTCAGCCTCTTAAAGAGTCTGTCCTAATGTTAGTGTCTTGGACATCTCAGCATAATGCAGATCCTTTTTGCATTTGAAAATTCAAAGCACAACTTCTGAAAAGCCATTGAAACATGTACACATGAAAATTCTCTCAATATTAAATAAAATACAGAGAATGTGAATGTTATCTTACAGTGGCACGTGGGATCCTTGCTTTCACTAAGATGCAGTCAAGATAGTTGCTCCTCTTTTTCAGCTCTTCCAACACCTCTCTGGCAAAATCATACAACTCTTCAGAAGTTAAAGCCTGAAAGATATGATAACACAGATGGTATTTACTAAACTAATTATTCTAACCTTTTCAAACATGCTGACTCTTGCAAACAACATTATTTGCCTCTTTTCTGTCACCAGTTTATGTACACACACATGGAAGCAATGAGATTGTAGAAGAGGCTGAGGTTTTGGTTGGGCAAACAGGAAAGCAGCTGCTGACTGTCCAAAAAGGACTGTTGAGGTTCTAAACCCAACTGGAAATTAAGCACCCCACAGCTCAACCTTCCTTATCTCCCTCCTTGCCCTGGTGGAATGAGGAGGAGAACCAAAGGAAAACTTGTATGTTGTGATAAGAGCAGTTTAATAATTGAAAGTAAAGTAAAATACAGTGATAGTGGTGAATAATAACAATAATAACAACAATGACAAGTGGTGCTGACTCCTTGGTGGATCATAGAGAGATCACAGCAAAAAGCTGGAGAAAGCAATTCCTTTTTTAA